>JANUWF010002124.1:0-342302 GCA_026120185.1 Voacanga thouarsii
ATCACCCTCTAAGGTAAGAAAAAACCATCTCAACCTCTTAATTCCTTTCTTCCATCAATTCTTCTCCTTTTCTTCCCTTGAATCACGCCACCTAAAGGTTGATTTCATCCCTTCTATTGATTTTTAGTCGAAAGGAAGGAAATAATGTAGCTTTTCTCTTCCAATCAAGCGATCTTGGGACGATCACCATAGGAGCATTGAGATCTTGCTAACCCGATTGTTGCAAGGTAAGAGAATACTTACCCTTGATGTCAAAATTAAGGTTTAATATAGTGGATGATGGACATGAGTGGCGATGGTCAAGTCGAGACCTTTTTAACATATTATTCATGTCTTTGATGGATATATGATCATAGTGTATGTACTTTGAGGATTAGATGATTTATTTGAAGTTAGATAATGGATCGTGATTTGTTATGGGAATAAATGAGTTTAATTTATGTTTGAATCAATTGAGACCCTGATCATGATATTATGAGATTCTAGATCAGGAGGGTATTTTAAGGAAGCAAGCTGTGATTTTGTCTTGTTTATCTGAGGCATATCAAGTAAGTCCTTGCATAAACTCTTTTGTTAAATGTTGTGATGGTAAGTTTTGCATAAACTCTTTTGTTAACTGTTGTGATGGCAAGTCTATGTTGTAAAGCTTTGTGAAGCTATTGTGAGCTATGTTTGCTTAGGTTGTAAATATGGGTATTTATTCTTTAAACAGTTTTTTCAAACTAACGATTTTATCAAGAAAACTATTCTTTTCCTAAATTTTTAGAAAAACTCTTTTAGAGAAAAACCACGTTGTACAAAGCCAAGGTTTGGAAATGTTGTGAATCAGGAATTGACGGATATGTTCGTTGAGTACTCAATAAGGGTAGGCTAACAATACAAGTCTTGGAGAGCTTGAGTAAGTCTTCTGGCAGGAGGCCACCTCTAGAAGATAAGCTCTACTTGAAAAGGCGACATCATTGGTTGGTCAAGCCAGTCCGAGCTAGCATTTGTACCTGAAAGGTATTGTTTATTTTCTCGGCATGGACACCCGGATAGTTTTCTTAGGTGTAGAGAAGGAGGAGTATCTCTCCCGGTGAGCTGTACACTCACCCTGATCAGAACACCCAACGTGCAATAATCTGATCATGTCTCGGTACACAAAGTGTGGTGCCTTGACCTGTCTTGGTGAACAAAGTATGGCACCTTGACCATTTTGTTCTCATGGAGCCCAACGTGTGGTGACATGACTGTTGACTCGAGTGGATGATTTGTTTTGTATAAAGCGTGATTATGAGAATACCCACTCCTTGCGAAAAGAGATTATTTATGACTTGCCAAATGTTTCTACAAATGTTTTACACTATGCATACATGTACTGTTTAAAACACCATGTGCACACGTAGAACATACTGAGATTTGATCTCACATTATTTTATATCTTGTTTTCAGGAGATACATTGTGTTGAGCTAGCGGGGCATATGATAGTTGAAGCTTTTGTTCTTTTTGTTCCATTGTGCTCTAGGAGACAATTGTTGTTTAAGCTTCTGAACGATATTTGTTTTATTTCGTATTGCTCCAATTTGAGCCGGATGTAATAAGAGTTTTCCTTTATTTATCTAAGTTGATTCTTTTGAGGTCGCCTTTATATTTATACCTCGTTTTAAAGACCCCTTATCCTACGGGATGGGGCGACATCCTCACCCTTTTAGGGTACGTAGTAGTGGGGTGTTACAAGTGGTATCAGTGTTACAAGTGGTTTAGACAATTATTTAACTTACTCGGTTATATTTTCTTAAGTATTTTAATCTGGTGCTAATTTTTATCTTTTGTATATAGGTTGGTCAAAAGAGGTGTATCGACTGTCAGAGACTGGCCCGCTGGCTGTAGGAATCCACCTGCCCCACTACCCGTAGTTGATCCACCCGTGTCTGATTCAAAAAGAGAGCGTGAGCAGCCAGTGCTAGACGACCCAGTGGTTGAGGCGGAGATAGAGGTCCAGGAGAGCTTAGGAGAGTATGAGGGAGAAGAGGAGATGGCGGAGTTGAGTGAGGCTGAGGTAGATGAACTCGGGAACGAGGGAGACGGTGAGAATGAAGGAGTGATGGCTGGGATAGAAAATGAGGATAAGGAGGTAATGGAGGGTCCCTAGACCCCGCAGATAGGAGAAGTTGATAGGACTCTTGCTTGCTATGACCTTAAGGAGTCCAGCGATGAGGGATATAGGCCGAGGGATGGAGTTGCCCCGGGAGAGAGGGAACTTAGGCAGTCAGCTCCGGGAGTGGTGGATAAGGGAAAGAGGAAGCTAAAGAGGGTCCTAAGGGGTGTGGATTCCGATATGGACTGGGTATAGATGCCATGCTGAGGAGAAAGGGGTTGCTTGATCCATCTGATTCGGGGAGTGAGAGACCTACGCCTAAGGGTGCGGTTAGATTAGCATTGGATGAGCTTTATGAGTCGGCCATGAGAGCTAAGAGGGGCCGCCGGGGTGAGTCAGGACAGTCTAGTGAGAGTGTTGGTTTTGCAAGGACTGCATAGGGAGACTCGATAGCTCCGTGGGATGGCTTGTGGAACCCGCCTCTGACGACTCCGATGCTTCTGTCGAAACTAGAGAGAGTCGAGTCTAGAAGACCTGCAGCTTAACTTTTCCTTCTTCGGGATTTGCAATCCTTTACTTGTTTATTTCTTTAAAAGGAGTATGTTGATTATAGGGCTTATTTATTTTATTAAATAAAAGGGTATCTTATGTGATAACCCTTTCTTTTCTACGAAAGAATGATTTATATGAAAAGCATAAGTTTTATTCTTTACTTGATTATCCCCTGCATAATATCATCACATTCTCTTTTTAAATGAATGGATAACATAGCCATTGACTGATCACACATCTAAGCATATTCTTTTCCCCTTGGTAACTATCTAACCTTGAATAAATGTGATTAAGATAGCACCCAGACGTAGAACAATTGTGCATAGTAGAACGGTGCAGGAGAGTACATCCTCTACCCCAGAATTTGAGCAGATGCATCATTCCACCCCGATGTGGAAAAGCACCTGCCGAGAGAGCAGGAGATAACCTCGAAAAGGTCACGAGATGTGACAATGGGTTAGGCTTTCGACAAGATGTAATACCCCGCCGAAAACCACCTTTGACTATGGGAAAAAGTCATCTTGCATTTTATGTGGTAGCTAGAATAATTTTTATTTGCATGGATGCATGTGAATTTTTCCGTTGCTCTTGCATTTGAATTAATTGATGTGAAATAGTTTTGTTGTTAAAGATTTGGATAAGGGAGGTTTGGTCGAAGATTTGGAAGGATGAGTATTGGGGTGGTAAAAACTTCTTGTAGAAAATTAGTATTAGAGTTGTTTTGGAATAGCGGGGAGGTTGGTGATTACCTTTGGTGACCCGAGTTCGAATCCTACCTTTTGTGAAGTTAGTTTCTCCTCTTGAAATTCTTTTCCTTAAACCATTTCTTGTCTTGGCCGAAAAAGAATCTAGCTATCCTAGAGAAATTTTCGTATTTTTACTCCAAGGAAATAAGTCTCTATATTTATTTCCTAAATTCAAGGACTTTGATGTGAATAAAGTTCACCTTTAATTTTTAGCCTGTGTTCCTTAGGATTTTCGAAAAAAACCCTAGCTAGTAATTAAAATATTAGCTTGATTTTAGCTAGATAGATGTTGCCATGGAAAGGTGGAATTAATGAGTCCCTTTTCCTAGTAGGAAATCTTGTTGATTTTAATCCTAGAATGTTAGCTAAAAATCTGGGAAAAAATTCCAGCAAGTGCCGCCACTTCTTGGAGGACTTTTAGCTTAATCCAAACTCTTCTAGGACTAGAGGAAATCTTATCCTTGATAAAAACCAGATTTTATTTCAATCCAAATTCAACTAGGATTTTATTCCTTTTCCTAGCTGAATTTCGGCAGCTTTGTATCAACATAAGCTGTCCGAAATTCCAGCCCTTCTTAGCTACAATCCAACTCTGTAAATCCTAGCTCAACACACCTAAATATTCCTCATCAATTCAGGGTACCTTAGCTGCATAAAACAAGAATTTTATTCACACAAAATCACTGAAATTCATTCAGCTTGTACATAGAAAATTTGGTCAGCTTTGTGCAGGAATTTCGGCCAGCCTTGAACTCCTACTCTAACCGAAATTCTGCACACATAACCCACTGAAAAACCCCAACTGATCAAGCTATTTTCAGCACCCAAAACCCTCAATTTTCCTCTGGAAATTTCGGTAGAATTACAGCAGCCAAAACAGTCCAAAACTTGTTACCCTTGCACAGAATTTTCGCACCCATTGTACAGGATTTTTCAGTCATCAACATCCACACAAACTCTTCCTTGTTTGGCCCAAAATTCTGAACACATTCAGCCTTCTTTTGAGCAGTATTTTGGACAGCATAGAGGAGCAAATTGCAGAATATTTTCCTCCACTACACCCTCCCAAATTCGGCCAGCATCAAAGGGCACAACAAGCTGAAATTTTGCCCTTGCTGTCCAAGAAACCTAAAGCCATTAGGAGTCTTTCTAAACATCACCATCTAACCCTAAGCCAATCTTCTCCAACTTTAAATCCTAGCAACCATCTACCCTCTCCATTCTACATGAAAATTTTTAGTAAATTCTCTCTGCAAATTTTCGAAAACTCAAGAGCTATTCCAAGCAAAAATCGAACACACCTTAAGGTAAACAAAAATCCTCTCAACCTCTTGATGCCGTTTTCTCTAATAATTCTTTTCTCTTTCTTCTACCCATAAATCACACCCTATAGAGGCTGATTTCCTCTTCTTCCTTATTTTTCGGTCAAGAGGAGCAAAAGAGGTAGCTTCTCTCTTCTTCTCAAGCGTACTCGGGACGATCACCATAGGAGCATCGATACCTCATTACCCAGTAGTTGCAAGGTAAGGGAATACCCTCCCTTGATGCCGAAAGTAAAGTTTAATGGTGTTTATTAGCGAGATAAGCATGTGGTCATAGTATATGATCTTTGGGAATGAATATTTTACTTGGAATTAAATAGGGGATTGCGAATTGTTGTGAAAATAAATGGGATTAGAGCATGTTTGAATTAACTGAGACCCTGATCATGATATTATATGGTTTAGATCAGGTGGATAATTGAGGAAAGCCAGCTGTGAATTTATCACGTTTATCTGAGGCATATCAAGTAAGTCCTTGCATAAACTCTTTTATTAAATGTTGTGATGGTAAGTCCTTTTATAAACTGTTTTGTTAAAGGTTGTGATGGCAAGTCTATGTTGTGAAGCTTTGTAAAGCTATTTTTAAGCTGTGATTGTCTAGGTTGTAAACGTGGATGTTTATTCTTTAAATGATTTTACCAAACGAATGTCTTTATCAAAATTGTTCTTTTTCCTAAATTTTTTTAGAAAACCTTTTTAAGAAAACCACGTTGTACAAGGCCATGGTATGGAAATATTTTGAATCAGGAATTGACAGATATGTTCGTTGAGTACTCAATAAGGGTAGGCTAACAATACTAGTCTTGGAGGGCTAGCGTAAGTCGTCTGGCAGGAGGCCACCTCCAGAAGATGAACTCTACTTGAAAAGGTGACAGTGTTGGTTGGTCAGGCCAGTCTGAGCTAGCATGTGTACCTAGTATGGTATTATTTATATTCCCGGTATGGACACCCGGATGGTTTTGTTGGGTGTAGAGATGGAGGAGTATCTCACCCAGTGGGCTGTACACTCACCTTGATCAGAACACCCAACGTATAGTAATCTGGTCCGGACAAGGTGCACAAAGTGTGGTGCCTTGGCCATTTTGTTCTCACGGAGCCCAACGTGTGGTGACATGACTTTTATCCGAGTGGAGGATTTATTTTGTACAAAGTGTGACAATGAGAAAAACCCACTCCTTACGAAAAGAGATTGTTAAGACTTGCCAAATTATTTCTACAAATGTTTTACACTTTGCATACACGAACTATTTAAAACACCATGTGCACACACAGGACTTACTGAGATTTATTCTCACACCATTTTACATCATGTTTTCAGGGGATAGACTGTGCTGAGTCAGCGGGGCATGTAATAGTTAACGCTTTTGCTATTTTCTCTATTCGTTCTAGGAGACATTTATTTCTTATTCTTCTAAACAATATTTTGTTTTATTCCGTGTTGCTCCTAGTTGAGCCTGATGTAATAAGAGTATTTCTTTATTTATCTAAGTTGATCCTTTTGGAGATTACCTTTATATTTTATACCTCGTTCTAAAGACCCATTGTCCTACGGGAAGGGGCGACATCCCCGCCCTTTTACGGTACGTAGTCGTGGGGTGTTACACAAGATGGCCTCGATCCTGCAGAACTTGACCGAAAGAGTGGACAAGGTGGCCAGGAAACCACCGCGGGGAGAGGATGAGGCTCTGGAGCATTTCTTGAAGTTCTAGCCTCCCACATTCCAAGGGGAGGTATAATAGGACGAGAAGGCCGAGTAATGGATTGAGCACATGGAGGATATCTTGGCTACTTTGTAGTACTCGGAAGAGAAGATGGTGAAGTTTGCTACTTTCCAGTTGAGGGGACCGTCTCGGGCATGGTGGCAGCGAGTACGGAGTGATTGGGTGGCGGCGAGTACGGAGTGATTGGGACCGAGAGGAGTAGAATTGGACATAGGACGATTTCACGGAAGCTTTCCAGGCCGAGTACATTTCTCGATGGGTGGCTGAGAAGAGGGAGGATGAATTCCAGACCCTCAGGTAGGGAGGCAGGACCGTGGCCCAATACGCAGCCCGATTCATAGAGTTGTCTAAGTACTGCAAGTGCTTGGTAGATACAGAGCAGAAGCGCACCCGGCAATTCGTGAAAGGGCTAAGGCCAGGTTTGAGGAAGGCATTGGCTCCATCACCGCCAACATCGTACACTGCCGCCGTGGACGCAGCTTCCCAGATGGAGAATGAAGATCAGCATCAACCATTGAACTGACCGTTCCAACCGAATCGTCCACCCATGAGGCCTTCAAGCAACAAGCGACCTGCAGCCTCTATGCCGTGGGGAAATCGGGGTAAGCAGCCTCGAGTGCCTATGGCCGGACCGATGCAAGGCAGCCTGAATTGCCAACTGTGTGGGAAGCGAGGCCACACAGAGAGAAATTGCTGGGATAACGGGGGTGTGAGGAGGTGCTTCAATTGCGGAGACCCGGGACATCTGAGAAACGTCTGCCCCAAACCCCTAAGGATTGAGCAGACCACACCAACCCAACCAATGGGAGGCAATAGAGGTGCTGCTACTGGACTAGCTGGAACGGGAGGCTAGAAGCCTCAGGTGAAGGCCAAGGTTTTCACCCTGAACAGAGAAGAAGTCGGAGCGGATGCCGCCATGATAGAAGGTAACCTTTCTATCCAAGGTCGTCTCGTTAATGTTTTGATAGATCCAGGATCCACACACTCTTATGTAAGTAAAGTATGTGCATCACATATGGGTTGGGAAAGAAAGGAATTACCCTATACCCTAGTAGTAAGTTCACCCTTAGGAAATGTGGTAGAAGCGGGCAAGAAAATGGGAAGATGTGGAGTTGAGGTAGGGAAGGAGATTCTGGAGGCCGACCTCATAAATTTGCCTATAGACGATTATGATCTGATCATGGGCATTGACTGGTTGTCGAGACATGGAGCTCGTGAGGACTGCAAGATCAAGACGGTGCAGTTTGTAAGACCTGGTTGGAAGTTGGTCAAGAAAGGTTGTACGGGATATTTGGCGTATCTTCTGAACAAACCAAAGGATCAGTGTACCTTGGAAAGTACGGAGGTGGTAAAAGACTTTTCGGACGTTTTCACTGCTGAGCTCACTTCCCTACCCCCTGAACAGGAAGTCGGGTTTACTGTGGATCTGATTCCTGGAGCAGAACCACTGTCAAGAACCCCCTACCGGATCGCACCGACGGAGCTGAAGGAGTTAAATGAGCAATTGGAAGAATTGGTAAGGCAAGGCTACATTCGGCCGAGTACGTCGCCGTGCGGAGCCCCAGTGTTGTTTGTCAAGAAGAAAGATGGAACCTTGAGGCTATGTATTGACTATCGGGGACTGAACCGTCTCATGAAAAAAAAATAAGTACCCTCTCCCCTTGATCGATGAGTTGTTTGATCAACTGCAAGGCGCCGCTTGCTTTTCAAAGTTAGACCTGTGGCGAGGATACTATGAGGTGAGGATCAGAGAACAAGGCATTCCTAAGATTGCATTCAACACGCGGTATGGCCACTACAAGTTCGTAATAATGCCATTCGGTGTGACCAATGCACCGGCAGTTTTCATGGATTTAATGCATCATGTTTTCCAACCATACTTAGATAGGTTCGTGGTTTTCTTCATCAATGACATCTTAATATACTCCAAGAATCCGGAGGACCACACGGAACACTTAAGATTGGTCCTAGAGAAGCTGAGGGAATTCAAGCTTTACGCCAAGTTCGGTAAATATGAGTTTTGGCTGAGCTTAGTGTCTTTCCTTGGTCATGTGATATCCAAGGATGGGATCAAAGTGGAACCTGCCAAGGAAGAAGCCGTAGCTAACTGGAAACAGCCGGATAACATTACCGAGATATGAAGTTTCCTTGGGCTAGCCGAGTACTATCGGCGTTTTATTAAAAAATTTTCCACTCTGGCTTCACCAATAACACGTCTATTTAAGAACGATGTCACTTTTGCTTGGAGTGAGAAGTGCGAAAAGAGCTTCCAAGAGCTTAAGGGGAGGTTGATTACAGCACCCGTGTTGAGTCTACCCGAGGCTGATAAGCCCTATGCACTCTATACAGATGCATCTATGGAAGGTTTAGGAGCTGTACTGATGCAGGAAGGGAAGGTCATAGCTTATGCATCTAGGAAGCTAAAGCCGCGCGAAGCTAATTATCCAATGCATGACTTAGAACTAGCAGCTATAGTGTTTGCCTTGAAGAAATGGCGACATTACCTGTACGGTGTGCAATACAAAGTTTTTACAGACCATAAGTGTTTGAAGTACATCTTCATGCAAAAGGACTTAAATCTCCGATAGCGTAGGTGGATGGAGTTCTTGGAGGAGTATAGATGTCCAATCAATTATCACCCGGGTAAAGCGAATGTGGTAGCTGACGCTCTGAGTCGGAAAGTGAAGATGGCACATTTGAGAATGCAGGAGGTGTCGGCAGTCCAGGAAATCCTCGAGCAAGAAGCGGAAGTTCAAGAGAGAAAGATCTGTGTGAATAACTTGACCCTGAAACCCGATATGGACCAAGAGATTGTATCAGGCCAGCAGGACAGTGCAAAATTTCAGACTTTTAAGGTGAAAGAGATCGCAAGAGGAGGAAGTGACTTCCGAACCGATGAGAAGGGGGTATTATACTTTCGGGATCGGGTTTGTGTGCCTGACATCCGAGACCTGAGGAAGAGGATATTGGACGAAGCTCACAAGAGCAAATATACCATACACCCTGAGGAGGTAAAGATGTACCAAGACTTAAAGAAGAAATATTGGTGGGCTAGAATGAAAAGGGATGTAGTTCAGTATGTGTCAAACTGCATGACGTGCCAGAAGGATAAAATGGAGCATAAGAAGTCTGCGGTTTACTGCACCCGTTACCGATCCCCGAGTGGAAATGGGAAGAAGTGAACATGGATTTTGTGACTGGCCTTCCGATGACCAAGTCACACAAAGATCACCCAAAGGTAAAAGCTGTTACCTTTATAATCATTATGTCGTGTTTTCCACACATTGTCGGGTCCTAGGAGGGTATCTCGTTTTATTTTTCGCTGCGCCGTATACGATACGAGTCTGGGATACCCAATAGTAGTATTAGAGCCATGCTATGTGTGGTCTACGGACATTGTTTTGGCATGAAATACTGTTTTCATGTATTCATGCTTGTCTTTGTTTACTGTGAAAATTGTTTTCACTCGAGTCCAAATTATTTCGAGCTTCGTGGGTTGGGTTCGTAGCATAATATGATTGTGTAAAAGTTATAGCAGATTTCAAAATGTGCTTTCTTTATGTGCTGAAAATTTTCTACAGAAAAACGTTTTCTTAAACATGGTAGTTGCCCTCCGTTTCATCTTGTGAATTTTATTTTCTATTTTGTTTTGTCTCAACTAACAAATTGGTTGTTGTTTTGAGCTTCAAAATAGAAAATTCTGTTGAGAATTGTTCTCACCAAAATTCTGCAGAAGATTAGGGCACTAGAAATTGTTTCTAGAAAATTTTTCTAAAAATCGCTGCCACTTCCCAACTACAGCTGGCGCCGATTATGCTCTGTTTTGCACGATCCAACTATTTAAAAAAAAAAATTATGCAATAGAATTTTGAAAATGGAAAAATCTCATTTGATAAGAGGCGGCAAAATAAAAACTTTTCTCAATAGTGGGACTACCGTTATCGTTGCGAGACGGGACCCAAAAGCATTTTCTCAAAATAAGTTTTGAGACAAACAATTTTATTTTTCAAAATTGTGATTTTGGAAATTTAAAATTAATGTATTTTTTTAAAATATTAATTTTAGATTTTATTTTATTTTTCCAAAATAATGATTTTGGAATAATAAAAGTATATGTTTATTTTGGATAAGCATAGTCAATGACATGGTGGATGGTTATGGACTAAAACCAATTATATCTGTTCATGCAATTTACAGTTTTGGTTTTTATGAAATAGGGCATGTGTGTCCTGCCTTCTCTAGAATTCTTGTGTAATTCTCTTCTCATCTAACTCCCCTCAAATGTAACTCAAGGTTTTCTCTCTTTAGGAAATTATGTAATTAGTCTACATAGGTTAGATAGGAGTAGAATTATTTTATTTTGGAGATGGCAACCAAAACAAGGCGAGAAGGTAAGACCTTCTTCTTGAATCATGCATGAACACATAGGGTTAACTATATTAATTTCTTTTATGGCTCAAAGAAATTAGTTTAGGATAAAGTCCATAACCATACCACATAATCGCTTTATTAGCATGATTATCAATAATGTGATTTATTGATTTTGATGCATGTCATTCAATGAAATCACTAAAAGGAACAAATCCCTCAATCAATATTAAACATAATTCCTTCTGTTAATTTAGTAAGAATGAGAGTTCTTTTTCGAGACCAGGTTATTGGACAAACCCAAGCCTACTTCACATCGGGCATGTTCAAGCTATGGAATTAAATTCCTGATTAATGGATCGAGTTTAACTAAATTCTTTATCCTGGTTGGGCAAACTCAAGCATAAAGAAATTTAGAGGAAAAGTTGGGGTAGCCCAAAAGGCTTTAAGATTAAAAGCTGTTAATCACCCAATGATCCAATAGTTACATATGATGTAATTGGTATTGGATACCTACCAATGAACTCAACGGTAGCTTGTTGGGCAAATCCAAGGTTATTCTTGAGGAATTTGGATACTAGTCCACTGGGAAAGCTTCTAACGAGCTTTCCCAAATCAGTAAAGGGGGCTATTAGTTTGAGTAAAATAGTGGAGTAAAAATGCGCTTAATTAAAGTCCTAATTATTTGCATATCATGTGCATATACAAATAGCTAATGCTCTCTATCTTTACATCTAGGTCACTTGCATCATGTTAACAAACTTGAACTTACGTAGCATCATGGAAACCAACAAGTTAACCGATATAGAAATTTGAGAATCGTTCTCAAATAGGAAAAGTTGCTCTACGTGCTAGATGCTCCTATTCCACCACCACCAGCCTAAGATGCTCATGCTGATGAACATGCTGTCCACAAGAGGCACAAGGAGGATAGTGATGCAACATAATTTATTATGCTGGTATCCATGACTCTTGAGTTGCAAAAATAACATGAGTATACGGATGCTCAATAAATCCATTTCACATCTTCAAGAGCTGTTTGATGCCCAAGCCAGAACTGAGAGATATAAGATCGCGAAGTAACTATTTCATTGCAAAATGGTAGAGGCTTCTGTAGCCACTTATGGGCTGAAGATGTTGGGCTTAATAGAGATGGTTGGATCTCTAGGGATTGCAATTGATCATAACTTAAGTGTTGACTTAATTCTATAGTCTTTTCCTAATAGTTTCTCACAATTTGTGATTAATTATCAGATGAATAAGATTAAGTCCACCATTCTTGAGTTGATCAATCTCCTCCAAACTACGAAATCCTTCATGAAGAAGAATTCCAATGCAGTTTTAATGGTATAATCTTCCTCTTCTAAGAAGAAAGTTCAAAAGAAGAAGAAGAAGGCTCCCATAAAGCCCAAAGGTGGTGTGAACAAAAAGGATGCAGCTACTGAGGGCTCATGCCATCATTGTGGTAAGATGGGCCACTGAGACGTAACTGCAAAGCCTACTTAGAGACCATTAAGGACAAGAAGCAGAAGGAGAAGCTTACAAGCACTTCTACTTCTACTCCAGGTATATTCATAATTGAGATAAATTCTGCATTTTGAAATGAGATATGGGTATTAGATACCAAATGTGGATCTCATTTGTGCAATAACTTGCAGGATCTAAAGAGCAGTAGAAGGCTAGAGAAAGGTGACGTGGACCTACGTATTGCAAATGGGGCAAAAGTTGTTAAACTTGCTGTGGGGACATATGAGCTAAACCTGCCTTCGGGATTAATTCTAGAACTACAAAACTGTTATTTTATACCAGTTTTAATGTTGCGTGTTTAGACTTATGTGGATTTCATTTAATATTTAAGAATAAATGTTGTTCTT
This sequence comes from Voacanga thouarsii, assembly GCA_026120185.1. NCBI lineage: Eukaryota > Viridiplantae > Streptophyta > Magnoliopsida > Gentianales > Apocynaceae > Voacanga > Voacanga thouarsii. The sequence continues at coordinate 12,662 of JANUWF010002124.1, forward strand.
TTTCATTGAATGATATTCATTATGGTTCAGCAACTATAGTTAATAGTTTATATGTTCTAAACTTAGATAATCCAATTCTCAATATAAACAATAAGAAACCTAAAATGGATAACTCTAACACTTCTTACTTATGACAATGTCGTTTGGGCCATGTAAATGAAAATTGTGTTTCTAAGTTATACAAGCTTGGTGACTTAGGGTCATTTGATTATGAATCATATGGCACATGCAAGTTTTGTTTATTAGGTAAAATGACTAAAACTCCTTTTATAGGAAAAGGAGAATGGGCCAAGGAGTTATTACAACTCATAGATTTTGATGTATGTGGCCCAATGTCAATACAAGTAAGAGGAGGTTATAACTATTTCATAACATTTATTGATGATTTCTCATGATACTGATATTTGTATTTAATGAAATACAAATCTGAGACATTTGAAAGGTTCAAAGACTTCAAGAATTAAATAGAGAAACAACTTGCAAAAAGTAAAAAGACTCTATGATTTGATCGAGGAGGAGAATACTTGAGCCAAGAGTTTCTGAGTTATCTGAGAGATAATGGGATATTATCTCAATGGACTCCACCACATACACCTTAACATGACGGTGTATCTGAGAAAAGGAATCGAACCCTTCTGGACATGGTACAGACCATGATGACTTTTGCAGACCTACCAAAATCGTTTTGGGGGTATGCACTAGAGACTTCTGTTTATACACTAAACAGAGTTCTGACAAAATCGGTTGATAATACCCCATTTGAGATGTTCTTTGGTAAGAAACCAAAGTTATCTCACTTGGGAGTATGGGGTTGTCTTGCATTTGTCAAAAGGCCACAGTCAGACAAACTTGAAAATATGTCTGACAAGTGTTTGTTTGTGGGATATTCGAAAAAATCTTTCGGATATTACTTTTACCTACCCTCCAAAAACAAATTATTTGTTTCTAAGCATGCTGTTTTCTTATAGAAGAAGCACATGCTCAAAGGGGACAGTAGGAGTAAGATTGAACTTAGTGAAGTTTATGAAGATCAAACAAACTAGGATCAATCGTCTAACCCCACATCTATTGAGAGAATATGTGAAACCCCAACTAAAACCAACCTTAAAGTAAGGGGTCGGGATGCATATCATATTTTCTTGCATGCATAAATATATTTTTATATGATTTTATGTGCTTTGGATTTGTGATTTGTGGTCTAGATGGCTTAATTTTGCTTAGTGAGTAAGAAGGACAAAATGGTAATTTTGCTTGAGGTGGAAATAGGGAGATAGCTTGAGGGTTAAATAGGAAAAATATTTGGGAGAGAAAATAAGAACAAGAGTTGTTGTGGTTTAGTGGTTAGAGGATTGGAATAAATCCTTGAGATCTTGAGTTCAAATTCCATCATTTGAGTTTTAGCAAGATTAAGTTTTATTTTTGGTTAGGTAGGCTATATTTCGACCTTTGCATGCCTTAGGGAAGAGTAGGAGAGTTGTCTTAGGGGGAGACATTAAAGGAATGTCCTAATTTCATTCTTGTACCCTACAAAAATTTCTAAGGGATTCATACCCATCTTAATCTCTAGTTTTCCCTACTTCTTAATCACTTAGGTTGTTCAATTCATCTAAGCCTATTTTATTTCTAGAAAAATTCCTGCAAAGTTCTGTGATATTAAGGTTTCAAAAATGTCTATCTAAGGTATCTTGTTGGCCGAAAATGGGGAGGAGTTATGGAAGGTTCCCAAGAGAATTAATCTCCATGGTTGAACCTTCAAACTCCAACCTATGTGTTTTCATCTTTTTCATGTAATAATCTAGAAAATTTTCTAGCTTCTTGATCAGTCCAATTGTCAATAATTTCAGCCATCTTTCCCTCCCATATACTTCCAGAAAAATGACCAATTCACTCAGCTTTAAGGCTGAAAATTCCAGCCAAAACTGACTGCACAGAAGCTATGCAAAACCAGGAAAATTCCTGGACAGTTTTCGCAGCTTGGTGAGCCAAAAACCAAGCTGTTTCTTCCAACTTTCCAACCACCAATTTAACCTCGTTCTTCCTCCATAAAGAAGGCTAGAAACCAGCCTTAAAGGATTCCCCAAAATCCCTTCAATGCTTCTGCAAGTTGGCTGAAGCATGGCAGAAAAATCTGCCCAGAAATTTCAGTAAGCCTTGCGAAAGGTTAATTAGAATTTCCAGCTTTGTTCCTCCTTCACCCTTATTCGAAACTTATCCCATTTTTCCTTAAAACCAACCTTGGACAGCCATGAACTGAACTTCATCATCCCTACCAGTTTTTTCCACAAAAAGAGCTCCAAGGCTGCTCCTAAATTCTCTCCATCAATCACTCCAATCAAACCATCAATTGGAGTCCAAAATTTCAGCAAAATATTCTAGAAAACTTCCATAGATTAACCCTCAACTAACTAGAATATTCCTTCACCATTATATACCATATTTCGGCCACCCTTAAGCTCATTTGAACAGCATTCATCTCAGCAGAAATTCCAACAATGCAGTCAGCCATTGAAGCTTCCAAAAGACCTCCAACAACAAAAATCTTCTTACCATATTTGCTACCACAAAATATTCCCCAAAATATTCTTTTTGAATTTCAAACAACCAGCTCTCATTTCATCACAAATCTAAAAATCCAGTTACCAAAAACTCCAAACCAGTCAGCCACTCTTTCCTAACAGAATTTCGGCCAGCTTCATCTATTCTCTCCATTCTCTCCAAACCTCCAAGGACACCAAGAACACATACTACCATTCTCACACCTAAGGCCACTCAAAACCACTTCCATCTTCTCCAAAAAACTCCAGATTATACCTACTCATTCTCGTGAATCCATTCCTGCAATTTTTAACATCAAACACTGAAATCAAAGTCTAACTTTTGGATAAAAAATCAGAATTTTCTTGAAGGCTCAAGAACACCTTCAAGGTAAGCATGAACGATCATCTCCATCTTCATTCATCTTCAACTCTTAATGAATATATATATATACACACAGTAATAGACTTTCTTTCTCTCTCTCTCTCTCTCTCGGCCGAATGGTTACTCCCACCACGACCATTTTTCTTCTTCTCCTTGGACAGATCAAGCCTTCCTAGTGAGAGGGTTCTCTTGAAACATCCTCAAGGTAGTCATCATTCAAGTAAGCTTCTTCAAACTCCTCTTTAAATTTTAGATTCATGTCTCTTGGATGTAGTTGGATGAGGATGGAATATATTTGGAGACAGATTATGTCTTTTGTGATGGAGTTGGGATTGAAGCATGAGAATGAATGTGTTTGTATGATGGAGATGGGGTTGATGCATGAGATGATTTATCTTGGTTGAATGTACGGCATTTTGAGGGTTTGTTGCATGCCTTCATGTCGTGAGTAGTATGAATGATCAAGCATGTTAGAGATTATGTCACCTTTGGTGAATAGGGTTTATGTTCATGTATTCTTGTTAAGGTCGCGAATGTGATTATGTTAGTGGAGTTTGGATCATGTGTTGGTAGATTTGGATCTATGTTTTTATTCATGATTTGGATGTTTTGTTGATTGGTATAGAGTGTATGCTCAAGATTATGGTTAGCAATAGGAATTATGATCATGACCTTATTGTCCCTAAGCTAATTGAGTTAGCCAATTTCATTTCATCAATAAAATGATTAATACTATAATTTCTTCTAGTGATTTCGAAAACCCTAGGAAAATGTGGATTTGGACTATTATATAAAATAATGATATTTTTTTCAAATAAATGATAACCATTATTAAAGAAATAAAATATATAGATATTATATAAAATAATAATATCAAATAAAGCCTTTTATATAAATAATCATAATAGGTAAAATATTAATTTTGTAAGTCTTATATTCATAAATACTATTAAAATTTATTTATTATCTTTTAGTCAAGGCATATTAAAATTTACTTATTATTAATTTTATTTACCAATTATTTTCTAACCATTAGTTATTATAAATCATTATTTTGAATAATATTATCTAGGGCCTAGGACCCTTTATCAAATAAACCCTAATTTATTTATAGTAAGATTTAAACTAACAACTTATTAGTAACTATGTCACAAACCCTAGTAATTTTAATATCAAGCTAGATTTATTTTATAAACCTTTTAATTATTATCTAGCCCTAAAGCTTGGGACACTAGGGTCATGATTGTGGTAAGTTGAACTAGGATTATTTGTGAAAGCAAATTTTAGCTTGAGTTTAATTATGGTTTATGTTTACCCCAAGCGGGGTTAGGTTAGCTTTTGGAGATCTTTATTCCATCACGAGCAAAGGATCAGGTAAGCTCCTGCATAAAACCTGTTTGTTGCAAAAGTTGTTATGGCAAGCTAAACACGAAGTTTGTGAACACTGATTTGGTAAAGGCAATTAGGGACTATTTCCTTTCTTGTTTCAGTCAAACCAATTATTTGAAAAACAACAAGCAGCTTTATTCAAACACTAAACTGTTTCTAAAACTAATTTTGACAAAGACTTTGGAAACCCTTGAGTACCATTTTCAAGTAAAGCTATGTTTTATCAGTTTTCTCCCAAGTGGGACGAACTACGTTGAGTACTCAATAATGGTAGACTAGTAGTAATAGTTTTGAAGAGCAAGAGTGAGTCTTCTGGCAGGAGGCCACCTCCAGAAAATGAACTCAACTTAGAGAAATGCCAGTACTACTTAGTCATGCCGGTCCGAGCTAGCAGGTTTCAATCATGTGGACTGTATGTTGCTGGAATGCTCCACCAGTTTTGTTTGGGTGTAGAGAATGAGGAGTATCTTACCCGGTATGCCGATCACCTACCTTTTGTCAGTTTTCACAAAGTATAGCATTTTGACCATTGTATGGTTATAGGGCCCAACGTATGGTAACCCATGACCACCCCTTTGAGTGGTTGATTTTATTGTGCTTGTGTGGTTGAAAAAGCCAAAACGCCACTCTTTGATTTTGAACGTTGTTTATAGCTTGCCAGTATTTTTCTTATGAAGTTTTTACACTTTGCTTTCATGAACTGCTTTCACTGAACACTCAAAACACACACGGATTTACTGATATTTTTATCTCATCACTCTTCTTACCATGATTTCAGGTCGATCCTACTGTGGGGATGAGTAGCTTGTTGTTGCCTGCCTTAGAAGATTTTTTGTTATTTAATTTATGTAATGCTTTAGGAGTTGAGAGTGAACAATTTGTATTTTGGATTTGTCTTGAATTTTTGGATTGTAATAAGTTTAAATTTTAAAGTATTATTTTATTTTTGTTTGTGTGACCTAGTTATAAAGACCCCTTATCATTTGGACGGGGTGACATCCCCGGGCCTGTTGGGCCTAGGTAGTGGGGTGTTACAAGTGGTATCAGAGCCTAGATTTAGGCAAACATTGATAGTGTATGTTCTATTTATTTAAATTCAAATCTTTATCTAACCTATCTTGTTTATGCTGTGGGATGGTTAGAATGCTTAGAACCGCGAGGAAGGGGCAGCAATGGCATCCTCCTATCTCTATCTATCCAAAAGACCTTCCAGTACCCCAACCTACTTTTCAGCCAGTTTTTCCTTTGGAGGATAGTAGTGATGATGAGGTCCCGATCCACGAGTTACCCCCAATCCCCGTGATAGAATTGAGTTCTGATAGTAAAGATGAGGAGATAGTCGTGGAGCATGTTTCCTACCCTCCTAGTCCTATAGAGGATTTATCAGCAGATAGTGATTACCCGAGGGAGATAGGTTATAAGTCTTCACCTAGGCCTTCTTTCATTCCTCCATCCAGCCGAGTTGAGCCCGGAGAGAGTTCTAGGTGACCCAAGAAGGAGCCAATGGAGGGGTTTGCCAATGGAACTGGGGTAGACTTCTCTAAGAACTCTGGGGAATTGTTGTACGAGGCTGATTTTGAGGATTTTGACAAAGACTAGAGGGCTGAGAGTTGTTTTGATCAGGATGTATATTTATTATTTTTTGTAAGCATTTATGTTAAGGAATTTTATTTTTGTTTTCTATTTAAATTTAAAATTTATGCAAACAAAAATTTGAGAGAAAATTTATGAGTAATTCTTTAGACAAAAACTTGCATAGAATTTCCCTTTACTTATACCTGACTGTGAATGCATGCTCAACTAAATGATTTAATCATTGAATGCATACATTTAACATTTAGGTATGGTTTAGAATGGCACCCAAGCACCGTGTAGCTTCGTCAAGAAGAAGGATTCCGGAAGCAGATCACGTGGCACCAGAAGTTGAGATGACCCAGATGCAATCACCCAACCGGGGTAATGAGAGTGAATTGGATATGGGAATGGGGTCTGACGCACCGATTGATGTGTCAGTGAGACAGACATTCAGTTAGATGGCAGAGATTTTGCAGACCCTGATCGAGTGGAGGAACCCCAAGGGAGAGGATGTTGCCTATATCTTGAAGACACTTTATTATATTTTTTTCTATGTATTGCTTTTGAGAGATAGTAGCAGACATTTATTTTTGAATTTGTTCATGTTTTACTGGGTTGTAATAAGTTAAATTTTGAAGTATTTCTTTTATTTTATTTTGTGTATATCCTATTTTTAAGGACCCCTTGTACTATGGATGGGGTGACACCCCCAGCCCTAATGGGGCATAGGTAGTGGGGTGTTACAGGTGAGCATGGACTTCAAGTAGGCAATGGAACAAGAATATGGGCTAAAGCAGTGGGAGATCTTGAGCTTATTTTTTATTGTAATAGGAAGTTAATTTTTAAAGATATTTTATATGTTTCTTGTCTTAATAGAATTTGATTTTAGTTTTCAAATTGATGAATCAAGGATATTCTGTTTCATTTCGTTCTGGTGTTTCCATCATTAGAGATGGTCATTTAATTTGTACAGGAAACAGGTATGGAAATCTCTTTTATATACATCCTCTTAGAAATCAAGAAAATAATATTCAAACTAAACTTGATAATAAAAAGAGAAAGACCATATCAAATGACTCGTATTTGTGGCATCTAAGACTGGGACATACAAATCCCAATCGGATTCAGAGGCAAATCTACAATAGGCCTTTAGGTTCGTTGAGATTGCAAGAATGACCTTAGTGTGATTCTTGCCTTAAAGGTAAAATGACCATAGGGTCCATTACGAAAAAGATGGATAGAGCCATAGAAATGCTAGCACTAGTTCATATAGATATTTGTGATCCAATGACTACACAAGCTAGGGGAGGCTACGAGTACTTCATCACTTTCACAGATGATCACACTCGTTTTGGTTGTATTTATCTGATGAGGTGTAAGTTTGACTCTTTTGATAAATTCAAGGAGTTTAAGGCTGAAGTGGAGTATCAAACAGATAAATTAATTAAAACTCTGAGATCGGATCGGAGTAACGAGTACCTCCTCGGTGAGTTCAAAGATTACTTGGTACATCATGACATAGTATCTCAACTAACCGTGCCTGGGACTCCCCAATAGAACATCGTAGCTAAGAGTAGGAATAGAACTTTAATGGAATTGTTCAGAAGCATCAGGGGTCATGCGCCTCTTCGTATTTCTTTTTGGGGGTATGACTTAGAAATATCGGCATATATTTAGAGGTTGTCCCTTCCAAATCAGTACCTAGGACATCCTATGAGATGTAGACTGGATGAAAGCTAAGTTTGAACCATCTCACGATATGAGGTTGTCCAGCTTATATGCTGACAAAAGGAAGTAAGCTAGAACCAATATCAAAATTGTGCTACTTCGTTAGGTACCCGAAAGGAACAAGAGGTGGATATTTCTATCATCCTCAAGAACATAAAGTACTTGTTAGTACTAATACTAGATACTCAGAGGATGGACAAGTTACTTTCACCATAGGTTCATGTAGAATAGAGTCAGAAGAGAAGTTGGTCACTACTTTAACTTCAAGTACCTCTAACACCCTAATCGAGTAACTATGAGAAACACTACCAGATGTTCCTATACAAACTAAGCCCTATCATAGTAGAAGTATCATAAGAGTTCTGGATAGGTGGACCAAAGAGATCTATGATCTAGTCACGGTCATCAGGAACAAGATCCCAGTAGATACAAGGAGGCCATTGTTAATACTAATGCAGACAAATGGTAGCTAGCCATGAATACCGAGATTGAGTCCATGTAACTTATTAAGGGCTGGGATCTTGTCACTGCACCTGATGGGATAAAACCCCTTGGGTGTAAATGGGTAGACAAGAGGAAGAGAGGTGCAAATAGAAAGGTTGAAACCTATAAAGTAAGGTTAGCTGCTAAAAGTTATACTAAAAAAGGAGCAATCGATTGTGAGGAAACCTTTTAAACCAGTAGCTATGCTTAAGTCTATTTGAATTCCCTTAGCCATCGTATGTCATTATGACTACGAGATATAGCAAATAGATGTTAAGACAACCTTCTTAAATGGATATCTTAGCAAAAACATCTATATGTCCCAGCTAAAATATTTTGTTGCTAGAAGTCAAGAACAAATGGCCTGTAAGCTTAAGAAGTCCATCTATGGACCTAAGTGAGCGTCACGAGCATGGAACATACGTTTTGATGAAACTGTGAAAGCTCATGAATTCATTCAAAACGTAGATGAACCATGTGTATATAGGAAATTAGATAATGGCAATGATTAAGTCAAAGAGTTAGTCTCATCTTTGATGTTGTCTCAAAATCTTAAGGGATAATATCAACTTCATCTATATTCTTATATGCTCGGTGACCTAGTATGTTTTATAGGATTGAGTTAAGTGCCTTCGAATTCCTATCCTTGGTGTTCTAATCTCTAGTTAGATTAGGGTGTTAAGGTGTTTTTGAAGTAGGATAGATTTACATTATCACAAGAGTGTTAATTTATTTGCATTTTGGTATTCTTGTGTGTGAGTTCGTTAGGGCACTTGTTCTTGAGCCCAAAATATGTTTTTGGAGCTTCCTAAGATCATCTTAAGTGGTATAAGAGCTTGCATTGTATTGATTCTAATCAACTAACTTTTTTTGGGCTAAGGTACAATATTCTTCAAGATGTATTGATTTTCAAATTTTTGTCACTTTTTCTCTTGCTATTTTTAGTTGTCAAAAACATGAAATTGTGCTATAAAAAAAGTTATGAATTTGACCCTATATGATATATTGATGTTTGAGGAGTTATTTAGTGTGAAAATTGGTTGATTTGGGGGCTCAAACAAGTTAAACTTTGATATACAACAATGAGCTACGAGATTACACTCAAGTTGTTTGACATATTGCTCCAATGGTTTGTGATTGCTTATACTTTACTAGTAAAGCTTCCGTTCATGAAGTATGATGATTAATTTGATTAGTAGAATGCATTTGTGTAGTTAATTGATGTTGTAGTTGGGTAAATCTTCTTATTGAAGCCAGAAGTTTTTATTTTTTAATTTTTTTTTCACATTGCATTTGTATCAAGCTTGGAAACATTTGCACATCTTGAACTCCTACTTCTATTTGTTGAATTTGCGTGTGTCATCATTTCGTTAAGTGCTTCATAATTGCTAAAAGTGTATTCTTGAGGTTATGATAGGCACCACCTAGTTTAAAACTCTTTGAAATACATGCATGTTCCTTGTTGCACACCAAGTGTTTGATAAAATGCCTAAATGAATTTACATTCTTTGTATGAGTTCTTGGCTTGCATCTTACACTTGAAAATCATTGCTAGAATTGACGTTTCTAGGGTCACCTACCAAATATTTGATAAATTGCCTTTAAGACACCTTTCTTTCTTATCCCTTTGGAATTTAGTTAACTTGATTAGTTGAACTAAATCCTTTCAAGTGGGAAAGAACTGGGAAGAACTGAAGTGTAGAATTAAATTTGAAAAAGGCCAGAGGGTGAGTTCATTGTGATAAAAGCCAAGAATAGTGAAAACACGAGTGAAGAGTGACCACTAAAAATTAAATATAAACACGTGAGGGAGTGAAGTAAGGAATTTTTGTTGTGTTCTACTTAAATTTTGTGGGTACTTCTCTTGAAAAAAAAAATCACAATGGCTAGTTGTAGTAAAAGTGAAGGGTATGACTATGATGAGGAGTCTTGCTATAATGAGAGTAGTTATGGGGAATATAATAAACATGAGAAAGAGTATGAGGAGGATGACTATGAGAGCATGAGATATTTGGATGAACAATATGAGGGGCCAAGCACATGTTGAAGGAAGTATGATAGCTATGAGGGAGACCTATGGAAAAGTGATCAAGAATATGAGAACTTGAGTAATATGGAAAATTAGAGTGGGCGACATGAAAATAATGGAGAAACTTATTCGAGTGGGGAAGGATATGGTAGTTTTGAGGAACAAAATTGGGAATATGAAAAAGAAGATAGAAGTGAGGAATATTGGAATATGGAAGTTTATGTGGGAGGAGCATTAAAAAAAAAAAAAAACAAAGCATGGGGAGCAAAATAACTTGAGGGAGCGTGAGTGCAAAATGTGTAGGAGTTTTGAGCACAATTCCTATGATTGTCCAAAAAAAGTTAAACAAAGAGGGTGGAACATAGTGCATAAGACACCAGAAGAAGGGGTGCATGAGAGAAAAAGCTATAATTGTTACAATAGTAGGAGTGATGGCCATTCTTACTACAGGTGCCTAAGTTTGCCACAACAACTAAAGGAGAAAGAAGAGTCGCAAGGAAAAGGGGGAGAATCCCAAACCTCTATAAGCGTGGTGCAACAAAGGAGTAGTAGAGGATTGACTTGTGAGATTTGCTGTAGTTCAAGGCACACAAATGTTGATTGTCTAAATAAATTAGACTATAAAAGATGTTATAAGGTGCACAATTGCAAAGGAGAGAGACAAATTGGGAAGCAAAAGGTAAGAGTTGATACTAAAGTGGCCACATAAAATGTTGATGAGATTAATGAGGAGCTTAATGATAATAATGAAGAAGAAGTGGATCCATTGAGTTCAACAAATGGGGTGACTAAAAAATTTTAGAATATTTTCTTTTTCCTAGAGGATGAGTCAAACCCATTGGGAATGTTAGAGGAGAATAAGCAAGAAGAAGTTGAGCAAAATGGAGTAGAATTTGTTGAAGAGCAAATGCATTCAAGGAATGAGGTAGAAGGGAAGTATGTGCGTGATATGGATGAAGGCTTCCAAAGTGCTTCAAGTACTCATAAAGTGGGAGAAAGCACACATCCGCAAGAGGAGAAAAATAGGAGTTGGCTAGGGATAGTGCAAAAGCAAATGAGAATGAGTAAAACTAGTGAGAATGAAGCATCTAGTTCAACTTCACAAAATGGCACCAAATCTAGTGGAGGAGATAAACTAGATGGAAGAGATGGGGATACACTTGAGAAACTGTGTGCATTAATTGGTGATATGAGGCAAATTGTTAAAGCTTGTGTGGTTGAATGAAAAGAGGACCTACAAGGAGAAAATATTTTCTATTTAAGTTGTCAAGTCAAGAAAAAACCATATAGCTTCATTATTGATAGAGGGGGTTGTAAAAATATGAGTAGTGTTACATTGGTGGAAGAATTGAAAATAGAGACCTTGAAACATCCTAAACATTATAAGCTTTAATGGTTAAATAATTGTGGTGAAGTAAAGGTGAACAAACAAGTCAAGGTTTCAATTATCAAGGGGGATATAAAGATGATGTGATGTGTGATGTGTTTCCCATGCATGTTGGGTATATATTGTTCAGAAGGCCATGGCTATATGATAGGAAGGTAGTTCACTATGGAAAGAAAAACGCTTACTCTTTGTGCAAGAATAGAAGGAAATTCATACTTTACCCTATGTCCCAAAGTGAGATTGTAAAAGATCAAAACATTTTGAGGGATGAAGATAAAAAGAGAAGAGAACAAAAATAGAGGGAAAAGTGAGAGAAGGAAAAACAAGAGTTAGAGAGGAGAGAAAATGAGAGAAGAACAAAAGAAGAAAATGAGAGGTTAGAACTCTAAACGCAAGCAAAAATAAGAGTGGAGAGAGAACACATGAGGGAGAAAAGAGGTAAACCAAGAGTGCCAACTTGGATTTGGAGAGGTGAAAACAACAAGAGGGAAGAAAAAGAGTGAAGTAAGATGAGAGTGAAAAATTAGGTTGAGAAAAGAGGAAACAAGGCAGAACTTATGGAGCAAAAGACTGAAATTTTACTTTTACACACAAACTCTTGTTTGAATTCTTATGCATGGAATCCATACAAGCAATAAGGCACATTTATTCAAGCATGAATCATTCCAAAGAAGGGGGAAATGATAGGAATCTATCCACACAACAAGGCACATCTAAAAAAGAGGGATGGAACATCAAGACTTACTTCAAATATCCAAGGGAACATTTAACATTTAAGAAGTTTCAAGAGGATTTTCAAGCCATCAAAGCATACAAGCCAAGAGCCAAAAAGTTTTTCAAGAGACGGATAGTGAAGGGAGCTGTAAATAGGACATAAAAGGAACAAAAATCATTGTGGAGAATCAAACCAACAATGAAACAAGGATTGATGTCCAAAGGAGTAACAAGAAGAGCTTAAAACAACCAACATTTCATTTGGAAGATCAAGGGAACACATGAAAAAGGAATAGAGGTTAAATGAGAAGGGAGTGGAGTGCAACAAAATAAGAGAGGCTGCCTAGAGCAGACACGACGCCAGCCCAGAATGATGAACCTGGCACTGGCCCGGATCTACCTAGGTTCTTTCACTTGCACAGAACCGAGCTGGCTCCCGCTCCGTGTGCTAGATTTGGCACTGGCCCTATTCGGGCCGGTTCCAACCTTTTTGCAATTTCTCTAGTTTTCAGCCTTTTCCATTCTAATTTAATTTTCATGATTTTTATTATGTTTTAACCTATTTTATCGCATGTAATGGGGCCTTGAAACTTGTAATAAGTCCATTTAATAGTTAGGATTAGTTTGCGAAGTAGTTTAGGTCAAGGTAACAATATTTATGCTCTTATAGCTTCGTAAAAATAACTTTTGGAGACATATGAATTTTTTGAGAGTTCAAGAACTCTTTGAGAGCTTTGAAGAGGGTGATCCTCTTGGGTGATTCCCATAAACAACAAGACTAAATCAACGGATTTACTCCCACCTGTCACCTTGTCTCTAAATTTTAAGGGATAATCTCCATTTCATCTCTATTTTTATGTGCTAGGTTGTCTAGTGTGTTTGATAGAAATGAGTTAGCTGCCTTCAAATTCCTATCCTTAGTGTTCTAATCTCTAGTTAGATTACAGTGTTAAGGTGTCTTTGAAGTAGGATAGATTCAAATTATCAAAAGAGTGTTAATTTCTTTTTATTTTGTTGTTCTTGTGTGTGAGTTTGTTAGGGTTCTTGTTCTTGAGCTTAATCCACATTTTTGGAGCTTCCCAAGATCATATCACCCTATTGTAATTCAAAACCAAAGCGATAAAATGCTTGAACAATTTAATTGGGTTCATAGTCCGTAATCAAACCACATTGCTAATTTTATACTTAAAATAAAATTAAACTTAGCAAAAAATTCCAAAATCACTATTTTGGAAAAAATAGAATAAATTCTAAAATCAATATTTTAGAACATATATTAATTCCTAAAATTAATTCCAAACACACTATTTTGGAAAAATAGAATAAATTCTAAAATCAACATTTTAGAAAATATATTAATTTCTAAAATCATATTTTGGGAATTAAAAAAATATATAATCTACAATCAATATTTTAGAAACTATATTAATTTCTAAAATAATATTTAGGAATTAAAACAATATATATTCTAAAATCATTATTTTAGAAAATATATTATTTTCCAAAATCAATTTTTTTTTTAGAAAAATCCACGTTAGTCCTAAAGCAAAAACTTTGGGAAATTTTGGGCACTATTTAAGAAAAAAAAAATGAACCATCTACCATTTACTAGAAGACAAATCGTGAAACAGAAAAAATGAAAAGAATTTTTTTTTTTAATAACAAGAAGTTTCATCCGTGCGAGGTAATGAATATGCCCCTTGCAGATTTCTAAAAAATAATCCAGTGAGCCGAAGTCAAATTATGGAGAACCGCGACTTGTTTGTGCCTAAGGCTGCGACTTGGCTTCTTGTGAGGTAGCGGCTTGGGCCGAACAATATATATATTTTTTTCCATTTTTCTCTTTTTCTTCCCTAGAAACGATTTCTGGGAAAAAAAAAATTCTTCCCGACTTCTACAACAATTCTCTGAGACATTCCAATTTTTTTTTTTCCTTTCTATTCATTTAAATTGATCTTTTGTTCAGTAAAATGAAAACAAAACAAACGGAACAAACACAGTTTCATAAAACAGAAAGGAAAAATAGCTTCAAAAAAAATGTTTTTTTTTTCGAATACAACACACCCAGAACAACCTTTTTTTTTTTTTTTCTTACAAGAATTAACACCTTAACTTCTATTATAAAATAGCGGCTTGGGCCGAACAATTTTTTTTCCATTTTTCTCTTTTTCTTCCCTAGAAACGATTTCTGGGAAAAAAATTCTTCCAGACTTCTACAACAATTTTATAGAACAATTCTCTGAGACATTCCTCTTTTTTTTTTTTCCCATTCTATTCATTTAAATTGATCTTTTGTTCAGTAAAACGAAAACAAAACAAAAGGAACAAACACAGTTTCATAAAACAGAAAGGAAAAATAGCTTCAAAAAATGTTTTTTTTTTTTCGAATACAACACACCCAGAACAACCTTTTTTTTTTTTTTCTTACAAGAATTAACACCTTAACTTCTATTATAAAAACATCTCCTATTACTTTTATAGGAGACATGTTTGTTGCAACCGAGCCCACAGAATCAATTTTTTTTTTTTTTTCACAAACAGGCTATATTCAGAACAATTCAGAACATAACAGAAACCCAAACAAGAAATGAATTTCTTGAAAACACTCACAGAAACAATTCCTATAATTCAACCTTATATATGAAATGGTTTTCGGGCATAAGAAAAACTTAAAATCTCTTGAAACAATTCCAAGAAACAGGCTAAAACATTTTTTAATTAATATGCTCACGTAAAACAATTTTCGTAGAGACTACGATGAATCCAATAACGCAGAAAAAGGGCTATGATACCACTTAGGAATTCTAAAAATGAAAAACAAATTTATGTAGTGGAAAAAAATAGGAATTCTAGACAACTGGGTTCGTTCTTATGCATTAATAGGAATAAAAAATAGGTGAGAAAAATACCTACAGTCCGCTTCTGTTAAAGAAAAATTTACTTCTCTTCTGAAGGCGTGATCCAGCCAAAACAAAGAGATTGTCTTCTTTTTTGTTCCGTTAATGCACTGCAATCCAAGTGTAGGACTGCCTCCAATATAGTCCACACTAGAATGGCACTCAAAGTCACCAGAGTTTTTTGCTAGCAAAACCAATTATGGCGCGGCTCAGGGTTTTATGTGATTTTCCATAAGAAGAAGAAGACGAACAGAGCACTTAGTTTTTTTTTTTTTCAAACTGTAATTCACATTAATCATAATACCCACGGCGTCCATATATAATGATATATATTTCGTCTGTCTCAATTTTTGTAATTAGAATCCATAATGTATATGGATTCTTAATTA
Source organism: Voacanga thouarsii (assembly GCA_026120185.1). NCBI lineage: Eukaryota > Viridiplantae > Streptophyta > Magnoliopsida > Gentianales > Apocynaceae > Voacanga > Voacanga thouarsii. Next base: position 28,172 of record JANUWF010002124.1, read on the forward strand.
CCAATTATTATTATGATTATTGTTAACTATAATATAGCCCAAAAATTATAACTAGTTATAATTTGACCACAATAACTTTTTCTTTTCCACAATCAACGCTGTAATGTTATTAAATAACATCTTGAGCACTAAATCCTCTATTTTGTGTTACCTATTAGGTTTCCCGGTCTATTGGCAGCAAATATGAATTAATCTTGACATCTTTAAGATTAATAATCCTTAATACTTTTAGAATTAACTTATTAATAATCCTTAATACAAGAATTGATTTATTAATTATCTAATTAATAAATCCATATTTAGCATATCATGAGCGATATCTAGCAATACATCATGACCACCGAAAAGTTTAGAAAGTCAAGTGGGTTAACATGAACCTTTCAATAGCAAATAACAGTGCAATATACACATTTCACCATACAATATCTCATTTGGTTTGAAGTACAAAATTAGTGCAAAATAATTCTAGAATAATAAATTAATTCTAGCCCAAAATCCACTACTCATCATATGTATCAATTGGAACCATATCCAATACACAAGCGCCTTGGGCAAGGACTTCTCGAGTAGTGATTCCTACAAGTAGCCTTGAGATATTCGCCCCTACTATTAGGAGTGATGAATTATTTATTGATCCTCTCAACTACTTTCATTTGCTTAATGTTGTACCCAATATCTATCCCATAGACGGTCTTGTCAAAACTCAAGAGATTGGAATCAATGTCCAACACTTAGCAAATAAAGTATATTGGAGATCTCAAGTCTAAGGATAGTTACACATTTGCTATGATGAGATTCTATCACCGGCGCTAAATAGTTATCTATGTGATTATCTTATAGTTAGGTCATCCAATGTACTTGTTCTAGTAACAAGCATCAATGTGTTAACTTTAAGTATCACAATACTCACGGATGTGAGAGCCACTGCCTGATCAAATATATATTATTGATTTCATATCTCATTAATACCATCACTAGGGATAATTTAAGTATGAACACTATCCAATATAGTAAGAACCCCACATCATGATCTCTATCATGATTTTCTTTATACAGTGTTGCACTTAGAACTTTATCTAACTGATACTTTACATGAAAGGGTAAATAAACAAACTAAAAGATAAAGAATGTCTTCTTTTATCTGATAATGTGTAATGTACATAATACATATGATTGCCTCTAGGGTATAAAACTAACAAACTCACACTTGAACTAGATCCAATCATTTATGTGTCTAAAACAGAATGACTCAACATGTCTGTCACCTTTCTTTTGGGATAGTGCTTTTGTAAGCGAGTTAGCTATGTTCTCATCCTTGAAAACTCTCTCTATCTTTACATCTGGTCTATCTATGATTTCCCTAATCACATGAAAACGTCTGAGTACATGCTTGGATCGCTGGTGAGACATTGGCTCTTTTGCTTATGCAATAGCTCCATTGTTGTCACAATATAGAGATATCGATTCAACAATGCTGGGAATCACTCCAAGCTCTATTACAAACTTCTTGATCTAAACAACTTCCTTAGTTACTTCAGAAGCGGCTATTACTCTACTTCAGTCATTAAGTCGGCTTTAGTATCTTGTTTGAAAGTCTTCTAACTTACCCCACCACAAAATGTAAACACATACGCAGACTTTGTTTTGAAATCATTTGTATCAAATTGAAAATTGGTATCGTATACCCGTTTATTTTCAAATCACTTTCTCCATATATTAAGAATACATCCTTAGTCCTTTGCGAGTGCTTAAAGACATTCTTCACAGTTGCCTAATGACTCTCACCACAGTCAGATTGCTATCTGCTCGTCAAACTGAGAGTACAAGATACATCGGGCCTAATATATATAATAGCATACACAATAGATCCAATTGTCAAAGTATATGGAATCATATTCATGAAAGGCTTACTCTATGGGTCATAGGTAGGAATCTTCTTTTGGATTAATGCATGCTAAACCTCTTTAGCACCTTATCTATATATATAGACTGTTAAAAACTTAGCAACCTTTTTGACCAATCTCTATATATCCTAATTCCAAGAGTATAGATTACATCTATAAGGTCTTTCATGAAGAATTTCTCGGATAACAAAACTTTTCTTGATTGGATGATCGGTACATCGTTTCCTAATAACAATATATTATCTAGATAAAGTAATAAGAAAGCTACTGCACTCCCACTAACCTTCTTGTATACACAAGATTCATCCATGTTTTGAATGGAACCAAACTCTTTGATTGTTTCATCAAAATGGATGTTCCAAATCATAGAATCTTGCTTATGTCCATAAATGGACCTTTGCAGCTTGCACACTTTTGTGCTATCATTAGAAACCCCCAGGTTGTGTCATATACACTTCTTCAGTCAGATTTCCTTTTGTAAAAGTTGTTTTCACCTTCATTTACAAGATATCATAATCATAATGAGTAGCAATGGCTATGAGTATTCTGATAGATTTCAGCATAGCAACAAGTAAGAAGGTTTCGTCATAGTCAATACCATGTTGCTGGCTAAAATATATGTAACTTTGTTACCATCATGTCAGTTTTGTTTTTGAAAACCCATTTGCACCAAATAGGTTTAATTCTTTTGGGTGGATCAACCAGAGTCCATACTTGGTTGTCATACATGGAATCCATCTCTAATTTTATGGCTTCAAGCCATTTGTCAAAATTTGAACTATTTAGAACTTTCTTGTAATTTGTAGGCTGATCATCACATATAAGCAATACGTTATTGTGGTTACTAATGGGAAATCCATATCTCTCAGGTGCCACATGTATCAAACTCGACCTACGAGGTTCTTGTGTAGCTAAAGGTTAATCTATTCTCCCAATAGATGTGGGATTAGATGGATAATCCTTGTTTGTTTATACTTCTTGAACTTCACTAAGTTTAATTGATAGGGCCTAAATTAGTCACATTTTTCCAAGTTATTTGATATTATTTTGTGATACATTTTGTGAAATAACTAGTCATATTCCTTCATATTTGAGATTTTACCCTTGGAAATGTATTTTGTATATTATTTCAGATTTTAGGGGTAAAATAAGACAAAAATATTACAGAATAGAACAGAGGTGGCGCCACCCGCGTGAAGGATAGCCGGCGTCGGTTAGCCACTAGAAGAACAAAGAAAAAAAGCAAAGAAATTGAGAAGCAGAGCAAGGACAATTGAAATTGGATTGAAAAAGAAAAGAAAGAATAGATTTTGGTCAGCAATCATCAAAGGAAAAAGGATAGTTTCGGTCAGCAAGGTGCAAAGGAGAAGTCCAAAATTGTAGCTACAGAAGGAAGAGGGAGCAAAAATTCGGCAGAAGAGAGCTGATTGCAAAAGATAAAAAACAAAAAAAGCAAGCCTTGGTTAGCAAATTAGGTGGCTTCATTGTTGGCTCAAATCGAGCCGACACTACAAAGAAGCAAAATTTCGCACTTAGATTCATTGTCAAATTCATTGTTGAATTGATTGTTGATACGGCTTCAAATTGGAAGCCGAATCAACAATCAATTCAACAATTCGAATTCCACGAGTCTCCGGCACAAAACGACAAAGCCGAAATCAAGAAGCCAAATTGAATTCTCCAATTCAATCTCACGGTCAAAGTCAAAGACGGTGGAATTAATTAATTTTTCTTAGGTTTTTTCTTCAGGTAATTACTTCTTTTTTATTTAGGATTCTTTTAGGAGCTTTGTAAGCCTATAAATAAAGGTCAATTTACCCTAGAAAAGGGAGGTGCACAATGTTGGGACTTAGATTTATTTTTGAGTGCATCACCAATATTTTCTCGAGATTCAAAGTTCAAGGAGGGTTGTTCAAGAAGGTTTTCAAAGGAAGAAGAAGGAGGCTTGTCTACGAGTTCTTTCTTTTACTTTGTTTTCTTTTTCTTGACAATGCTATGTTAATTGTTTTATTGTAATTTGCCATTGTTTTATATATTCATGATTTCTAGAGTTATTTGATCTTTTGATTAATTGGTTATTATTCTTTGTATTTAATTACTTATATTTATTACGAGATTAGTTAGTTGATTCTATCCATTGACTTTCTGGACCAAAGGGGGTTGATGGGTGTTTCGATTTATTAGTTTCATATTCTATTGGCAATTGACTTGCTGAACCACAAGGGTTGATTGATTAAGAACTGATAATTGAAGATTAATTGATGTCTTTCGAGACCAAGGGTTTATTAATTAATTTCATGTTCTAAATTCACCGAGACCAAGGGAATTTAATTAAGGATTGTGTTTAATGCGTCTTTTGGATGAATTAGTTGAGACAGACCAAGTGATTCTAATTTATCTAGGAGATAGTGATTTCATGGATTGACCATCAAAGTGAGTCTACCTTCATCATTCATGGTGCTAAGAGAATGATTAGTTATGATAATGGTTAAGTTCTTTAAGATCATGTTTGTCAAAACAATGGCTTGAGTTACATAAATCTACATCCTTGACATATACATATTTTTATTTTTTGTTTTCTTATTTATTTATTTTTTTCACTTTGTCGAGTCGGTTAAACATTGAAAGAATTGTAATTAATGTCTACTTGTTCCTTAAGGATCGACGCTTGTTTTAACCCTATACTCAGTTAATTATAAGTACGCTTGCTCATATGTGTGATTTGAGTTTAATATTTTAATTTAATCTTGATTGGGAATGTGCTTAATTTTGTATGATTTTTACACCCAAGTCTGAATGCATCAAGTTTTTGGTGCCGTTGCCGGGGAACAATAGCATGAAAGCTTGGATTTTGTTGATTTAACCATGTGAATATGTAAATATGTAAATATATAAATATGTACAATTATTCTATTTGTAAAAATGTGCCATATTTTGTTGTTTGTATAATTGTATTTTAATTTTAGTATATGTTGTAAATATGTAAATAGGTAGATACATGTTCATAATATTTAACTTGTCTTGTATGTTTGTATTGTTTGTGTTGTGCCCTAGAGGCAATCACTTGTACCATGTATATTGAATATTAAATTAATAAGAGGCATTCTTTATCTTTCAGTTTGATTGCTATATCTAAATATGTGTACAAATCGTTAGATAAAGTCTCTAGTACAACACAGTGTTAAGGAAATCATGATAGAGATCATGATGTGAGATTCCTACTACACTATGCAGTGTTTGTACTTAAATAATCCCCAGTCATAGTATTAATAAGATGGGACATTATTAATACGCCAAGATTGGCACATGTTATATCTCTTGATTGGATCAAGCGGTGTTTCTCATATCCGTGGGTATTGGGATACTCAGGATTAACGTGTGGATGCTTGTTTTGAAACAAGTTCATTGGATGACCTAGCTACGAGATAATCACTTGGATAACTATTTAGTGCCAGTGATAGAATCTCATTATAGCAAGTGTGCAAGTATCCTTAGACTTGAGATTTCCAAGGTACTTTGTTTATCGAGCGTTGTACTTTGATTCTAATCTTTGCAGTCTTATCTAGGACCGCCTATGGGATGGATATTGGGTACAACGTAAAGTAAACGAAAGTAGTTGAGAGGGTCAATAAAGGATTCACCACTCCTAATAGTAGGAGAGTATATCTCAAGGCCACTTGTATAAATCATTACTCATGAAGTCCTTGACCAAGGCGACTATGTGATGGAAATGGTTCCAATTGATACACATATCGAGTAATGGATTTCCTAAAAAAGTACTAAAATATTCGGGCCAGAATTAATAATATTCTAGAGGGAGTTGGCACTAATTCCATGCTCTAGACCGTATGAGATATTGTATGTTGAAAGGAGTTTATTGCACTGATAATTTGCTATTGAAAGGATCATGTCAAGCCACTTGACTTTCTGGACATTTGGGTGGTCAAGAGTCATTGCTAGATGTCGCTCCTGATATGCTAAATATGAATTTATTAATTAGAGAATTAATAAATTTAATGCTTTATTTTATTAACGATTATTAATTCTAATATTGTTAGAATTAATTCATATTATGCTACCAATAAGACCAGGAAACCTAATGGGTCACACACAATAAAGGTTTGAATGCTCAAATATATTATTTGATAATATTGTGGGGTTAATTAAGAGAAGGGAATATATTTATTAGTGAATTATAAGTTTGTTATAATTCATGGGACGTAATTGTAATTAAGTAAACTCCAAGGACCAATTTGTTGACAATTGGACGTTGAAGGACTAAGTTGAAATTTATGGTAATTATAAATCTATAAATATAAAGAAACGGTATCCTTAGGGTGAGAGACAGACTATTCACGCAATAATAGAGAAACCATTTCTCTGCCTCTCTCTTGATCAAACCCTAGCCGTCTCTCTTCTTGATCAAAACCCTAGCCTCCCGAATTCTACTAGCATAGAATTGTGAGATTGTGAGCATTCAACCTTGTGTGGATTATCATTAGAGGGAGTTCTTTCTTAGACTTCAGTTGAGCTACAGTGAACGATTTTCGATAATCTGGATTGTGCCTGCGTTCTTGTTTCTGAAATTTTTTGAATTCTGCCTTCACGAGGTAATAAACGCAATCTTCTCCTTTTTCCCATTTCTATTGAAAACCCGTGATCCGTGGCTTGGATTTCTTGTTGTTTTCCGCTACACTTAATCTGATTATGCATGATAGAAATCATACATGTATATATTGTTTATGTAATTTTACTAACCCAATGTTAATATAGAGCATGTATAATAATAGTATTTTTAATTTGTTGATTTTTTTATGTCTGTAATTTTGAGTCAATACTAACCCTTCTTATTTTCAAGTTTGGACTTTTGCAAACACAATGTTTTAGACAGATTAAAGTTTTCTTATTATTCGTTTCTTTATTTACAATTTTTGCTTTTAGGAAATCTTGTGTTACATGTATAGTGGTCATGCATTCCATTAGTAAAAATAAATAAACAAATAAATAAATAAATAAAAATAAAAATCGGAGTCCAGACAGAATGCAACCGGCGCCGGCTTGGGCCCGGCACCAGCGCCGGATCCATTTTGGAAGGCTATTAACAAAAAAAAATAAATAAAAATTATTTGATTTGATTTGATTTGATTTTTTTATTTCGTTTGTTCCCTTACCCTATTTCTTTTCTTCCCAAATTGTTCTTAGGTTGTCTTCTTCTTCTTGTTTTCTTTTTCTTTGATTTTCTTGTTTGTTTTTCTTATTTGTCGTGTTCTTCTATTTTTCTTTCTTATATTATTATTATTATTATTATTATTATTATTATTATTATTATTATTATTATTATTATTATTATTATTATTTTCTTTCCCTATTCCCCTAGGATGATCCTTTTTCGTCTTCCCCTTCTTCTTCTTCTTCTTCTAAGTATCCCCCATGGATTACAAATTTTTAAAACTTATACGTTGGGGAATACATTGGTAGAAAACCTCTCTTCATGTAAGCACGATTTAATCCTCTTAAATTTCTTGGCATTGTGTATATGTGTTTTCGAGGAAAAAATTTACTAACCATGGACAAATCATTGTTGAGTTTACTTGGTGGGAAAAAAAAAAATGCAGAGAATGGTTTTTAGATCTTGTGATTGCTTCTAAGAATTAGCTATGCATTTTTGCTGAAATTTTTGCAAATTTGGACATCTTGGAATATAGAATCTTCTTGTGGTATTTTGCTGTAACGATTGAAGATTAATTACCAATGTGGATATTATTCTTGTTTTTCTTGAGTATCAACAAACAGTTTGCAAACATTCTTTACTGAAAAGAGAACCAATTGCAAAGTATGAGACGGAGAGGATCTTGTGAGCCCTTGGCGGTTGTGATGGTCTATTTGGTATTTGTTGGACAATTTGGAGACAAGGAAGACTTTACTTCAAGGGGGACTTAAAGCCTTTGACTTTCTATATTTCATCTCCCTTGATTTCTCTTTTTATTTCAATTCCTCGTTATGCTTTTACTGGTGTGTTCATCTTTCTATTTGCAGGTTGAATTTTGTTGGAAATAATTTTTCCAACTTCTTGAAGAATGAATTTATCATATCTTGGAGCTAATCTACACTTGGGAATATTACTTAAACTTTCTACCCCGTTTCAATTTTGATCCCATTGGAGATGCTTTATTGTGTTTATTTTTTACCCATGCAGACATGGTCCAGTTTCAGTGTCGGGGAGTGGTTTTGTGATATTCTTAGTCCAAGTTTTTATCAATTATCTTTATTTTTCTTGTTGTTGAGTTACTTTGGAATTTGACTTTTCATGGAGCTCATCTGCCTTGGGGAGTGTAACACCCCGAAGCCTAGGCCCGCCAGGGCCGCGGATGTCGCCCCGTCCAAAGGACAAGGGGTCTTTATAACTAGTTCACACAAACAAACTGCGGAATAAAAATAATATTTAACTTAAAAATTTATTACAACCCAAAATACTCCAAGAGTAAATCCATGAAATTCCAAAACAAAAATCATAAATAAAAAAAAAATTATCCACTCTCATCTCCCCAAAGTAATACATAAAATGAAATACACATTCTCTTCAGAAGCAAATATTACCAGCCACTCAACTCCACAGCAGGATCATCCTGAAATCTTGATAAAAATGTGATGAGATAGAAATCTCAGTAAGTCCGTGTGTGCTTTGGGTGTTTAGTGAAATTAGTTCATGGATGCAGAGTGTGAAACTTTAATATGAGAAATATTGGCAAGCAATAAACTTTAGTCAAAAGAAAGAGTGGCATTTTAGCTTATCTAGCCGTACATAAGTAATGAAATCAACCACTCGAAAGAAAGGGATATGGGTTACCCCACGTTGGGCCCCATAATTGGTCAGAATGCCGACACTTTGTGCAGACTGACAAAAGTAGGTGATCGGCCTACAGGGCGAGATACTCCTCCTTCTCTATATCCAAACAACAACCGGGTGTCCATTCTGGCAAAACACAGTCACTTGACTGAAAACAAACTACTAGCTCGGACTGACACGACTCACTGGACTGACATCTTATCCGGGAAGGACTCACCCCTCTGAGGTGGCCACCTGCTGAGAGACTTACCCTAACCCTTCAAAGACAAGTCCTAGTAGTCCACCCTTATTGAGTACTCAACGACGTTTCCCACTTGGGATAAAATGAACAAAGCATTGCTCTTCATGGAAATAGCAATCTGAGGGTTTCCAAAGTTTTGGGAGAAATTAGTTTTGGAATAAGTTTTAAGTTTGGAAAATCTGCTCAGTAACTTTCAAATAATTTAAGTGTTGGAAATAAGAACAAATTCAACCCTCAATTGCCTTCAAATAAACGAGTGTCCATACACTCCATATTTAGCTTGCCATAAGGAAAACATTTCATATCGATAGGGTTTATGCAGGAGCTTACCTGATTCTTGCTCACAACAACAAGGTCTCGAATAGCTGACCTAACCCCACATGGCAAATACAAATCTTAATCAAGTTCAAGTCACAATCCACTTCCTCAATTTTAAATCAACTCAACTTACTACTACCATGATCCTAGTGTCTCAAGCTTTAAGGCAAAATAATAAATAAGTAGGTTTATAAGCTAAGTTTAATTTGTTATTTAAAATAATTAATAGTTTGGGAAATAAATTCTAATAAGTTGAAAGTTTTCATCTTGTTAAGAAAAATCTAGAGTTTATTTGATCAAGATTCATAGGAGGTACTAGGTAAAATAGTGATTTAATGATAGTTTAGTTGTTAGAAAATAATTGATAGCTAAACTAGTTGAGATTAAATCGAATAAGCCTTTCTTGGAAAATAATAAGTAAATCCTTAAGGGTTTTGATTTAGTAAATATTTTACTATGTATAAATCTTTTTCATAAAGGCTTAAATTGATTTCTTTATTTTAAATAAAATTTATTTATTTTACTTTCTAGCAAAATTATTATTTATTTGGCTAAAATATCCTTTATGAATATAAGAATCCAAATCTACCCTTCCTAGGGCTTTCGAAAATACTAGGAAATTATTTTATTGAATATTTTATTCATGGAGTGAAAATTTACTTTTAGGGACAACTAGATCATGGTCAATTCCTATGGCCAACCTCAATCAAGAACATGCACAATCCTTCAATTCATCAAATCAACCAAATCTTGCATCTAGGCATAGATTTAAATTTATTAAGACATGCTTAACATTTACTAGCATAAACATGATCATGGTTTTAATAATCTAATCATGCATATAACTCCTATTCACCAAAGGTGACATAATCTCTAGCATGCTTTGACACAAATACAACCTATGACATGCATCAACCATCAAATCAACATACAATCATCCAAGATGAACCTTTCATGCATAAATCCCGTCTCCTTCACAATCATACAATTGCACATGCTTCAATCTCAACAATAAATATATATACTCAAATCCTATCACCATCCACCTACTAACAACATCATCCTAGAGACATGATTCTAGAGTTTAAAAAGAAGATTGAAGGTACTTACTTGATTGGTGAGTGTCTTGAAGGAGTTTGGAATAGATCTCAACTCTTAGATAGCTAACCCTGTCCAAGAGAGATGGCGAGAGCAAGATTTTGGAAGGAGAAGTCATCCGGCCAAGAGTGAGAGATTTCGGCCATGAGAGAATGAGAGAGAGAGAGAGAGAGAGAGAGAGAGAAGAAGAAGAAGAAGAAGAAGAAGAAGAGATCATTAGTATGTTTATTCATATTGGTTTTCATTAGAGATCAAGTTTGGAGAAGATGAAGTTGTTAGAATAAGTTTACCTTGAAGGTGTTCTTGTCTTTCACAAAATTTTATGGTTTTTTATCCAAAGTAGCAAGATGATTTGTGGAGTTTGATGTTAAAAATGGTGTTGATGGATTCACAGCAGTGAGTAAGTCAAATCTGGAGATTTTCGTGAGGGTTTGAAGTGGTTTGGAGGTGTGTTAGGTGCAGGGAAGAGGTAGGTGTTCTTGGTGTAGTGTGTGTGTTCTTGGTGGCTAGAGAAAATCGAGAGAGAGAGAAGAGGAAGCTGCCGAATTTCTGTGAGGGATAGGGCTGACAAAATTCTGTAGGGTTTAGGGAGTGATTTCTCTGATTTGGAAGGGAAAGGAAAGGTTAGTTGTTACAATCCTTGAAGAATATTTTTAGGAAGAGAATTTGGAAACTAGATATTCTAAGAATATCTTGATTTTTCTGGACAGCTTTGAAGTCTCCTATGGCCGACTGAATGTGTGGCTTTTCTAAGGAATTAAAGCTGGTTCTACAAGGCTTATGATGGCCGAAACTAAGGGGTACAAAGATGAAGAAGAAGTCTGGTCAATTGAGCAAGATATCATTGAAGGTTGCTAAATAAGATGGCTGGAATTTTGGAAAGTAATCAAGCTAAATTGCAGGGATTTGTTGGAAGGATTTTCGGACAGCCATTGCTGCCTTTCATCCAGAAGCTTGAAGGAAACAATGGAGCTCTATCAATGGTGGTTTAAGGGAGTTTTTGATAGAAGTAGGTTGGAATTTTCGGCTGGAGGAGAAATGGGAAGCAAGCTGGAAAATTCCTGCACAACCATTTTCGCTGCACAGGAAATTTTCTAGCAGAATTTCGTCCGCCTCTTCCAGCTGAGATGTAGCGAGTTTGAAGGGGAGTTTCAGGGGTATTCAAGGCTGGTTTCCATCCTTCTTCGTGGAGGAAAAACATGGCTAAGGTGCTGCACAAAATCTGGAAGAAAAAACAGCTTGGTTTTAAGCCTCCAAGGCTGCGATTTTGCCCAGAACTTTCACTGGCTTTGCACAGCTTTTGTGCAGTCCGAAAATCGCAGAAATAATTCATGTTTCAAGCTGAACTTAAGGCCATTTTTCTGGAAAAATTTGGAAGGGAATGTTAGCTAAGAAGTTAGACATTTTGAAGGTACACAAGCTGGAAAATTCCAGCTCATTCCAAGAAGGAAGGTGAACTAGCTATAGAGTGAAATTTCAGCAAGCTTTCTAGAGGGATTCTCCTCTTGGAATTTCCCACAATTCATCCACATTTTCCAGACCATGAAAAGCCTTTTACTAGGACATTTTGATCCTAAAAAAACCTCAGCACTTTACTGAATTTTCTGGAAAGGAAAAGGATAGAACACCTTGATCAAACTAAGGAGTTGAAAATTAAGAAAAACTAAAGATCAAAGGAGAATGAATTCCCTTTAGGAATTTCGAGAAGAACAAAGGAGTGAAATGAGAATTCTCCTAACATGTCTCTCCTAGGTCATTATCACCACCTTGATCTAGGCCCTTAAGGCCGAAACCAACTCCCCCCAAGCAAAAATAAAAATTTAATCTAGCTAAAGCTTCTATGATGGAATTTGAACTCTAGACTTCAATAATTAATTCTAAGGCTCTAACCACTGCACCACAACAACTCTTATTGCTATTTCCACTAGAAAAATTATTTTCTATTCAATACACAATTTATTTCCCTATTTTCACCTCAGGCAAAAATTACCATTTTGCCCCTTTCACACCATACTCACCAACAAGACTTCAAAAAAATAAAACTCAAATCCAAAGCACATAGAAATCATATGAAAATGTATTTAATCATGGAGTAAAGCATGATATGCATCCCAACCCTCTTACTCTAAGGTCGGTTTTGACTGGGGTTTCACAGGGAGTATTATTTTCTTTTCCTTCTTTACATTTCTGGTCCCGTGATTATGCTTTAGTGTGCTATTTTAGGCCATTGAGGACAATGTCCAATTTAAGTGTGGGGGAGAGATTTAACACTTTCTCAAGTTCATCTTTGTGATTTTCAATAGATTTTCAAATATATATGTTTGAATAGTTTTGGATTGTTGAAATTTTTTTGAAGAAAAAAACGATTTGAAGAGTTAAATTGATTTTATTTGTTTATATTGAAGATATGATTTTCTTTTTTAAATTTGGATATGAATTTGTCACTCAGTATGGTAAGATTTTATTAAAAAGGTAAACTTGTGTATTAAGTAGAATTTTGCTAAGTCTTGAGAATTTAAGTTAACCTTGGTTATATTTAGTATTTGAGTTCTATTTTATTCTTTGAGCTTGAATATGGATGATATGATGAAATATGGGAGGAGTTGTTGATTAATTCTTGTATTATGGATTTAGAATTTACTTAACTTTGAGTTTTGAATAAGGAATGTGAGTTAATATATATATATATATATATGAAAAAATTGAGTGAAAAAAAATTGAGTTGAGAAAAAATGTCTTATTGTTTTTATCTTTGAAGACCTTTTGCTGAAAAGGGGGTCAATATGGAGAGAAGTAGCAAGTGTATTCGGTGCACTCTCTTGAGACTATCCCGAAGGTAAAAAGGCAAGAAAAGAAAAAATGTTGAAAAATTATTAGAGAAAAAATGATGAGTGATGACTGTAAAAGGGGGCCAATATGGTGTGTGAAGAGAAAACCATGCACTTCAAGCTATCCATTCCCAAAGTCATAGTAAAAAATAAGAGTGGAGTGTTTTCTTTATTTCACTAACTCGAGTTTGGTAAATTTGAGTTTATAATGCTTGAATTGGTTAAATGACTTGGCTTGTATGATTTATGTTATCTATGTTTTGGCTCGAGGAGTGGAATAATTTTCATGTATTAAATATAAGCTTGTTTAACTTAACTTTGATGGCCTTATGGTTATTTGATTTAATGTATAAGTTTCCAAAGGTTTTAAAAGGGTTGAATGAATGACAATTTTGTGTCTAGGGTTGGAAAGAAATTATGGCTTTCTTATGGATGAATATGAAAAGAAATAAATTATTTAGAAGGTTTTGTCTAAATATTTACTTGAGGACAAGTAAAGATTCAAGTGTGGGGGAATGTGATAGGGCCTAAATTAGTCATATTTTTCCTAGTTATTTGATATTATTTTGTGATACATTTTGTGAAATAACTAGTCATATTCCTTCATATTTGAGATTTTACCCTTGGAAAGATATTTTGTATATTATTTTAGATTTTAGGGGTAAAATAAGACAAAAATATCACAGAACATAACAGAGGCAGCGCCACTCCCGTGAAGGATAGCTAGCACCGGTTAGCCACTGGAAGAACAAAGAAAAAAAGCGAAGAAATTGAGAAGCAGAGAAAGGACAATTGAAATTGGATTGAAAAAGAAAAGAAAGAATGGATTTTGGTCAGCAATCATCAAAGGAAAAAGAATGGATTTCGGTCAGCAATCATCAAAGGAAAAAGGAGAGTTTCGGTCAGCAAGGTGCAAAGAAGAAGTCCAAAATTGCGCTACAGAAGGAAGAGGGAGCAAAAATTCGGTAGAAGAGAGCTGATTGCAAAAGACAAAAAATAAAAGAACCAAGCCTCGGTCAGCAAATTAGGGGGCTTGATTGTCGGCTCAAATCGAGCCGACACTACAAAGAAGCAAAATTTCGCACGGCTTCAAATTGGAAGCCGAATCAACAATCAATTCAACAATTCGAATTCCACGAGTCTCCAGCACAAAAAGACAAAGCCGAAATCAAGAAGCTAAATTGAATTCTCCAATTCAATTGCACGGTCAAAGTCAAAGACGGTGGAATTAATTAATTTTTGTTAGGTTTTTCTATTTCTTTTTTGTTTTGATTTTCTTCAGGTAATTACTTCTTTTTTATTTAGGATTCTTTTAGGAGCTTTGTAAGACTATAAATAAAGGCCAAATTACCCTAGAAAAGTGATGAGACTCCGCTTCATCATGAAGTTCAAGATAAATGAGGGGAAGGTGTGACCATGCAAAGACAAGGGCCGGTGACAAAGATGGATGAAACTAGACGAAAAAATGGCCCTCCAGAGGACAACCAGCACCGGCTCCAAGCAGCCAAACCGGCGCTGGCTCCATTATGTCTATAATGGTTGTGATCGGGCAATTCAATTGTCGAAGACAGAACACAGCCAGTGCCGGCTGTGATGTCCAAACCGGCGCCGGTTGCACTCTGGGCACCCGCCGACAGCCCCGCTTTCTAATGTTTTTCTTTGATTTTCTTCATTTTTTAATTGCTTGTAAGGACTTATTATGACCCAAAAACTGTCATAGTACATCAGGGTTTACTTAGCTAGGGTTATGATAGTATAAATAGAACCTTAGTCATTTGAAAACACAACACGCAATATTTGGAAATTAGATTGAGAGAGAATCTTGAGAGGCCTAAGCTTCCTTGTTCATCATGTTCAAGACCAAGCTTAAGGGTTAGTCCTTCTTTTGTAAGAGTCTATAAATCTTTTGGAAAATCCATTGTTGTTTTCTTTGAATTAGTCTTAGTTGCTTTGTTCTTCTAAGGTTTGTTTGAAATTCAATTTTTGGGTGCCTATTTTCTCTATTCTACATGTTCTTGCTTGCCTTTGTTGCTTCAAGGATGTTAGGGTGAGAATCTAGTAGAACTTTCTATTCATCTTGAGGGTCTTTGAGGCTTTGTTCTTCAAGGGTTTGAAGGGTGTGTAGATAGTTAGGTTACTTTCTCCTTTTGTAACAAGAAAAGTCCCTGTTTTGGTTCCCTTTGATTGAGCTGAACACATAGCCACCAAAACACCACAACACCAAGAAAAAGCCACACAGAAAAAGTCATATCAAAGAGTTTGGTATCAGAGCAAGGAAAATCTTGATTCCCATCAAAGCTTGAAAACGAGAAAGGAGCCCCACAAAGTGAAGGAAAAGAAAAATGGGGCAAATCCCGTAACTGAAAAATATGCTTCAAAAAGGTCATTGAATCTTTGTTATATCTTGAATTTTCTGTTGGGAAATTACTCCTTGATGTTGTTATAATCCTTGGGAACAAATTTATCTTGTGTTTGTGGTGAAACTTGGCTTGAATATGGTTGAAAATTTTGATTGCTCTTGAGTGACGAGTTGCAGCCAAGGTGTTTGATAAATGTTCCCTGAGAGTGTTTTTGGCTATAGTTGAGAACTTTGATTCTTGATTTTTATTCCTTGGGATTTTGTGGCTTAGTATATCACTAAATTATTGAATTCCATGTCCATTGAACTCAAATTTTCTATTGCACCTTTGTGATCATCTTGTTCTTCATCATCCTAGTTCTAGTTGTTCTTGTTTTCTTTGTTCTTGATAATTCTTGTTTGTTTCTTGCTTAGAAGTGTTCTTTTGCATCTAGTGCTTGCTCTTGAGTTGATTGAGTCCATTTTTCTTGAAATTCTTGGCTTAAAACTTGATTGCTTGGAGGTGCCCAACAAGTGTTTGTTGAAATTCCCCTAAGATCCCCTATTTGGAAATTTCCTTTTGATTTGTGTGAATCACTTAGTTGGACTAAATCTTCAGCTATTAGGGAGAATTAGGATTGAACAAGAAGGCTTGAGTGTTGAGAAAAAGGCAAGAGGGAGAGCCTATTATCAAAAGAGCCTAAGAGAGTAAACACGAGGGTGGAGTGATCAACCTTGAGAGCCAACACGCAAGGAAGTGCAGTGAGGATCGATTTTTCTTTCTAATCTCTTGTTTTGCAGGTATAGACAAGTAAATACTCTACCACCATGGCCCATGAACAAGAGATCTCTAGGCCTAACGCAAGTGGACCTAGTAGACCTCAAGAAGAACCCATTGATGCTAGGGGATTGCGAGAGGACTTGCAAGCCATGATGAGGACTATGCAAAGCGAATTTCAAAATCTGACAAGGGAGTTGATAAACCATCTTGGCCAATCTTCTACCATTGCACAATGGAGGGGCCAAGAACGATTTGAAGCACCTAGCCCTAGAATGAGGGATGGTGATGCCCACACTCCTCCATTACATGCCCAACAAGGGGAAGAATGGGACGAACATTCAATTGGGGGATTCCAACAAGCTCTTATGAGAGGAGGAAGACATGGCTTGAGAGGAGGAGGAAGAAGGGGCCAAGAAAGGAATGGTGGGGACAACCAAAGAGGGCTAGAAAGAGAGTTTGAGGGAGTTGAAGAATGGAATGAGGGGGAGCACATTGCAGCCTTTGAGGAACAACATAGAGGAAGGGGCCATAGAGGAGGTAGGAGAGAAGAAAATAATGAGGAGAGGGAGCATGAGTGCAGACGGAGTCCAAGTTTGCTACAACAACTAAATGGGAAGGAAGAGTCGCAAGGAAAAATGGGAGAATCCCAAGCTTCTATAAGCATAGTACAAAAAAGGAGTAGTAGAGGATTAACTTGTGAGATTTGTTGTAGTACAAGGCACACAATGTGTGACTGTCTAAATAAATGGGCATATGAAAGATTTTATGGGGTGCACATTTGCAAAGGGGATAGACAAATTGAGAAGCAAAAAGCTAGACTTGAGGCCAAAGTGGCCAAGAAAAATGTTGTAGTTGTTGAGGACCAAAGAAGGACAAGAAGTGAAGAAACAATTGAGAGGGTTGAACAAAATGAATTACATGGCTTTGAAAAGGAGGATAAGATAGAAAGGGAAGCCAAAGACCAAGAAATGCTCAAACAAAATGAAGAAGTAGTTCATGAAGTAGTTAAGGAAAATGTTGATGAGCTTAATGAGGAGCTTAGTAATGATGAAAAAGAAGACGTAGATCCATTGAGTTCAACAAATAGGGTGACTAAGGAATATTATAAAATTTTCTTCTTTCTAGATGATGAGTCAAACCCATTAGAAATGTTAGAGGAGAATGTGCAAGAAGAAGTTGAGCAAAAGAGTATGGAATTTGTTGAAGAGCCAAAGAATTCAAAAATTGAGATAAAGAATGAACAAATACATGCTATAGATGAAGGTTCCCAAAGTGCTTCAAGTACTCATGAAGTGGAAAAAAGCTCGCATCCACAAGAGGAGAGAAAAAGAAGTTGGCTAGAGGTAGTGCAAAAGCAAATGAAAATGAGTAAGACTAGTAAGAATGATGAATCCCGTTCAACTTCACAAAATGACATCAAATCTAGTGGAGGAGATAGAGTGGGTAGAAAAGATGGGAATACACTTGAGAAATGCTCTCTTAGTTTGGAGAGGATTACATTCCTTGGGTATGATGTGAGTGCCAAAGGGATTGAGGTTGAAGAAGGACAGGTGAAAGCCATCCAAGATTGGGCAACCCCTACCACCATTACCCAAGTCCCTAGTGAGGTGAACAAAGATCAAAGAATCATGAAGGAGTAAGAAACGAAGAAGGGGGTGTAGGATGTTAATCCAAAACAAGAAATTGAGAGGAGAGAAAAAGAGAGGCAAAAAAAGAGTTCGGTATGAGTGAGCAAGGTCAAGAGAGGGGAGGTAAACGAAGAGTGAATTTCTTTGAAAAAGAAAGTGAGGTCATAGAGGCTAAAGAAGCCAAGGATCCGGATATTCTTCTTTTATGCAATTGTTCTTATGTTTCTACTAATGATTTCTCATTGTCTTTGCCTAATACCATTGCAGCTATGCCTCAAGTATTTGAAGTTGTTGTTCCAAAAGAAGAGGTCAACCGAACACTTACCCAACTCTTGCGGGCCATGATCAAGGAAAACTTGACCAAATGGGAGGAATGCTTGCCACAATTTAAGTTTATTTGCAAAAGGGATTTTCACTCTACCACTCTTTATTCCCCTTTTGAAATTATGAATGGTTTTAGTCCCTTAACTCCTTTTGAATTGATTCCCTTGCCTATTGATAGGGGTAATTTGGTTATATTTTGTGTAGTTATTTGAGGCTCTTTTGTAATACATTTTGTGCAATAACTATTCATATTCTTTTATATATAAGATTTTACCATTGGAAAGGTATTTTGGTCATTATTTTAGGTTTTTGGATAAAACGAAGCAAAACCATCACGAAACAGAGCAGTGGCGGAGCCGGCTGGAAGCTTGGAACCGGCGCCTGCTGTACACTGGATGCATGGACTTCAAAGCAATGGAAAAATTGCAGAAGCAGAGTAGAACAGAGCCTAACCGGCGCCGGTTGTAAGGCTGGAGGCGGCTCCGGCTGCAGTCTGGAACGTATGCATAAATTTCGAAGAAAAATCGGCAAACGAGTAGAGAAACAGAACACAGGCACCGCCGGCTCCGAAGGACCAAGGCGGTGCCAGCTGTGGTCTCTTCCTATTGTGGTACTGCGATCTTTTGACGCATTTTTGGAAATTTGTGGAGTTTTAACATCTTCCAACTTCTACTCGGCCAAGAACTTTGTACCTACGAGTTTAAGCACTTCTTAAGCCTATAAATAGATGAAAAACACAAGGAAAAGGGGGAGAATTCATTGATCATCATAGAAAATCACTCAGTCTAAGGAGAAATTCTTCAAGTTCAAGGAGGATTGTACAAGAAGGTTTTCAAAGGAAGAAGAAGGAGGCTTGTATATGAGTTCTTTCTTTTACTTTGTTTTCTTTTTCTTGACAATGATGTTTTAATTGTTCTATTGTAATTTGACATTGTTTTAGATAATCATGATTCTTGGAGTTATTTGATCTTTTGATTAATTGACTGTTGTTCTTGATATTTAATTACTTGTGCATACTCTGAGATTAGTTGGTTGTTTCTATTGTTAACTTGCTTGACCAAAGAGGTTGATGATGATTGCAATTGATTAATTTTCGCATTCATTGGCAATTAACTTGCTAGACCAAAGAGGTTAATTACTGAGGATTGAGTAATTAAAGGTTAATTGATGTTTGTCAGACCAAGGATTCATTGATTAATTCAATGTTTTAAATTTGCCAGACCACGAAAATTTGATTAATGATTGTGTTTAATGCATCTTTTGGATGAATTAGTTGAGACAGACCAAGTGATGCTAATTTATCTTGAAGGTAGTAATTACTTGAGACAGACCAAGTAATGCTAATTTAACTTAATCCTTCATGGTGCCGAGAGAATGATTGATTATGATAATGGTTAAGTTCTTGAAGATCATGGTTGTCTAATCAATGGTTTGAGTTGCATTCTTCTCTATCCTGACATGTACATATTTTTATATTATTTTCTTTTTAGTTTTCCTTTTTATTTTTGCATGCTCTAATCCCATTTATTTTCACAACAATTCGCAATCCCCTATTTAATTCCAAGTAAACTATTCAATCCCCAAAGATCATATACTATGACCACATGTTTATCTCGCTAATAAACACCATTAAAATTTTCTTTCGGCATCAAGGGAGGGTATTCCCTTACCTTGCAACTACCGGGTAATGAGGTCTCGATGCTCCTTTGGTGATCGTCCCGAGTTCGCTTGAGAAGAAGAGAGAAACTACCTCCTTTGCTCCTCTTGACGGAAAATTAAGGAAGAAGAGGAAATCAGCCTCTATAGGGCGTGATTTAAGGGTACAAGAAAGAGAAAAAAATCATTAGAGAAAACGGCATCAAGAGGTTGAGAGGATTTTTGTTTACCTTAAGGTGTGTTCGATTTTTGCTTGGAATAGCTCTTGAGTTTTTGAAAATTTGCAGAGAGAATTTGCTGGAATTTTCGTGTAGAATGGAGAGGGTAGATGGTTGCTAGGATTTAAAGTTGGAGAAGATTGGCTTAGGATTAGATGGTGATGCTTAGAAAGACTTCTAATGGCTTTAGGTTTCTTGGACAACAAGGGCAAAATTTCAGCTTGTTGTGCCCTTTGATGCTGGCCAAATTTTGGAGGGTGTAGTGGAGGAAAATATTCTGCAATTTGCTCCTCTATGCTGGCAGAAATACTGCTCAAAAGAAGTCTGAATGTGTTCAGAATTTTAGGCCAAACAAGGAAGAGTTTGTGTGGATGTTGATGACTGAAAAATCCTGTGCAAGGGGTGCGAAAATTCTGTGCAAGAGTAACAAGTTTTGGACTGTTTTGGCTGCTGTAATTCTACTAAAATTTCCAGAGGAAAATTAAGGGTTTTGGGTGCTGAAAATAGCTTGATCAGCTGGGGTTTTTCAGTGGGTTATGTGTGCAGAATTTCGGTTGGAGTAGGAGTTCAAGGCTGGCCGAAATTCCTGCATAAAGCTGACCGAATTTTCTTTGTACAAGCTGAACGAATTTCAGTGATTTTGTGTGAATAAAATTCTGGTTTTGTGTAGCTAAGGTACCCTGAATTGATGAGGAATATTTAGGTGTGTTGAGCTAGGATTTACAGAGTTGGATTGTAGCTAAGAAGGGCTGGAATTTCGGATAGCTTATGTTGATACAAAGCTGCCGAAATTCAGCTAGGAAAAGGAAGAAAATCCTAGTTGAATTTGGATTGAAATAAAATCTGGTTTTTATCAAGGATTTGGATAGGATTTCCTCTAGTCCTAGAAGAGTTTGGATTGAGCTAAAAGTCCTCCAAGAAGTGGCGGCACTTGCTGGAATTTTTTTCTAGATTTTTAGCTAACATTCTAGGATTAAAATCAACAAGATTTCCAACTAGGAAAAGGACTCATTAATTCCACCTATCCATGGCAACATCTATCTAGCTAAAATCAAGCTAATATTTTAATTACTAGCTAAGGTTTTTATCAAAAATCCTAAGGAACACAAGCTGAAAATTAAAGGTGAACTTTATTCACATCAAAGTCATTGAATTTAGGAAATAAATATAGAGACTTATTTCCTTGGAGTAAAAATACTAAAATTTCTCTAGGATAGCTACATTCTTTTTCGGCCAAGACACGAAATGGTTTAAGGAAAAGAATTTCAAGAGGAGAAACTAACTTCACAAAAGGTAGGATTCGAACTCGGGTCACCGAAGGTAAGCACCAAACTCCCCGCTATTCCAAAACAACTCCAATACTAATTTTTGTACAAGAAGTTCTTACCACCCCAATACTCATCCCTCCAAATATTCGACCAAATCTCCTTTATCCAAATCTTTAACAACACAACTATTTCACATCAATTAATTCAAATGCAAGAGCAACGGAAAAATTCACATGCATCCATGCAAATAAAATTATTCTAGCTACCACATAAAATGCAAGATGCTATGCAATGCATGACTTTTTCCTATAGTCAAAGGTGGTTTTGGGCGGGGTATTAAATTCTCTCCCAAATGCTGCCAGAAAAATGGTCTTTTGGATCAGCTTACAACCTGAATTTCTTGGCCATTTTCGAACTGCCCAAAGATGGAGAGAAACCAGGAAAAATTCCTGTACAAATCGCAACTTTGAGAGTCCAAAACCAAGTTGTTTTCTTCCAGATTTTGTTTAGCACTTTAGCCATGTTTTTCCTTCCTGAAGAAGGCTGGAAACCAGCCTTGAAAGCCCCTGAAATTCCCTTTCAAACTCTCTGCAAGTTGGGTGGAAAATGGCAGCCGAAAAACTATCCAGGAATTTCAACTTAGCGAAAATTCTGTGCAGTCCACTGTCCAGCTTTGTTTCCTAATTCTCTTAAAGCTGAAACACCATCCTTGTTCTGCATAAACTTTCCTTAAACCTCTAGTAACTGAGCTCCATTATTCCCTTTAAGCTTCTGCATGAAATTCAGACATGGCTGCCAAAAAATGTCTCCAACAAATCCCTGCAATCATGCTTGATTGATTACCAATTTTCCAGCCACCATAGTTTAGCAACCTTCCATAATGTATCCCTCAAATAACTAGACTTTTTCTCCACCATTATGCACCTTGTTTTCGGCCACCATAAGCTACCTTAAACTAGCTTTCATCCCACCAAAATTATGCTCAAAACAGTCGTCCATGGCAGACTTCCAAAGCTCTCCAATAATCAAGATATTCTAGGATATTTAGTTTCCAAATTTGCTTCCTAAAGATATTCTTCAAGGATTTTAACAACTAGCATTTCCTTTTCCCTTCCAAATCAGAGAACCATCTTCCTAAACCCTACAGAAAATTCGACAGCCCTAGTTCTCATAGAATTTCAGCAGCTGCAAATCAAATTCTCTCAAATTCCTTCAACCTTCAAGAACACACACAATACACCAAGACTACCTACTTCTTCCTTTCACCTAATACCCCTCCAAACCACCTCAAACCTTCTCTAAAATCTCCAAATTTGACCTACTCACTACCGTGAGTCCTTCAACACCATTCTTAACATCAAACTCCACAAACCAACTGGCTAGTTCGGATCAAAACCAAAAAATTCTGTGAAGGTTTAAGAACACCTTCAAGGTAGGTTTGTTCTAATAACTTCATCTTCTCCTATTTTGATCTCTAGTGAAAAAATATATGAACAAACATGCTATTGGTTTCTCTCTCTCTCTCTCTCTCTCTATATATATATATATATATATATCTCTTTCTCTCATGGCCGAAACTCTCTCTCTTGGCCGGATGGCTTCTTCTTCCATGGCCATGCTTCCTCCATCTTCCTTGGACGATTTTAGGCATCTAGGAGTTGAGATGCATTCTAACGTCCTTCAAGGTATTCATCAACCAAGTAAGTCCCTTCAATCATTCTTTTAAACCCTAGATTTATGTCTCTAGGATGATGATGATAGAAGGTGGATTGTAATAGGATTTGAGTATGTATTGTTGAGATTGAAGTATGAATATATGTATGATTGTGAAGGAGACGGGATTTATGCATGGAAGGATTATCCTGGTTGATTGTATGATGATTTGAGATTTGATGCATGTTACCATGCCATAGGTAGTATTTGTGGTGAAGTATGCTATAGATTATGTCACATTTGGCGAATATGATTTATATTCATGTTGGATTATTGAAGCCATGATCATATTTATGCTAGTAGAGGTTAGATCATGTCTTGATAAATTTAGATCTATGCTTGTATGCATGATTTGGATGATTTGATGAATTGAAGGATTGTATTTGTTCATGATTGTGAATAGCCATGGAAATATGATCATGACCTAGTTGTCCCGAAGCTAAATTTTATTTCTTCAAATAAAATATTTAATATTATGATTTTTGGCTAGTAATTTCGAAAGAACCCTAGGAAGGGTAGAATTAGATTATTATATATATATATATATATATATATATATATTAATGATATTTTAGTCAAATAAATAATAGCTCTTACTAAAAATAAAATATATAGATATTATATAAAGTAATGAAACAGCTAAAGCCTTTTATGGAAATAATCATAATTTGTAAAATATTTATTATTGTAAATTTAATTATTATCTTTTAATCAAAGCCTATTAAAACTTATTTATTATTTTTCAAGCAAGACTCATTAAAATTCATTTTCAACTAACTTTGGTTATCAATTATTTTCTAACAACTAAATTATTAATAAATCATTATTTTTTCTAAAAACCACCTAAGACTCTTCATCAAATAAACTCTAAATTTTCTTAGCAATATTTAAACCTTTAACTTATTAGTACTTATTTCCCAAAATAGTAATTATTTTAAATATCAAAATTACCCTTAGCTTATAAACCTATTTACTTATTGTTTGGCCTTAAAGCTTAGGACACTAGGATTATGATAGTAGTTAGTGGAGTTAATTTAAAAGGGAGGAAGTGGATTGTGGCTTGAGATTGGTTGTGGTTTGTTTTTGCCATGCGAGGTTAGGTCAGCTGTTGGTGACCTATTGTCGTGAGCGAGGATCAGGTAAGCTCCTGCATAAAACTTGATTGATGAAAAGTGTTAAATTATGGCAAGCCAAATGTAGAGTGCATGGACACTCATTTTTGTAAAGGCAATTGAGGGTTGTCCCCTATTTTATTTCCGATAAATGATTCATTTGAAAATTAATAGGCAGATTTACTCAAACTCAAAACTTTTTCTAAAACTGTTTTTGACAAAGATTTTGGAAACCCTTAACTGCCATGTTCAAGTGGAGCTGTGTTTTGTTCATTTATCCTAAGTGGGATACGTTACGTTGAGTACTCAATAAGGGTGGACTGTTAGGGCTAGTCTTTGAAGGGTTAGGGTAAGTCTCTCAGTAGGTGGTCACCACTGAGGGGTGAGTCCTTCCCAGATGAGATGTCAGTCCAGTAGGTTGTGCCGGTCCGAGCTAGCAGTTTGTTTTATTTCAGTCAAGTGATTGTTTTTTGCCGCAATGGACACCCGGTTGTTGTTGAGTATAGAGAATGAGGAGTATCTTGTCCAGTAAACCGATCACCTACCTGTTGTTAGTTTGCACAAAGTGTTGGCATTCTGACCAGTGATGGGGCCCGACGTGTGGTAACCCATAATCATTTATTTCGAGTGGTTGATTTTATTAATTATGTATGCTTGGAAAAACCAAAACACCACTCTTGCTTTTGAAAAATATTTATTGCTTGCCAACAATTCTTTTGTAAAGATTTTATACTTTGCATTTACGAAATGTTTTCACTAAACACCCAAAGCACACACGGACTTACTGAGATTTCTGTCTCACCACTATTTTACCATGATTTCAGATCGATCCTGCTGTGGAGATGAGTAGCTAGATTATACCTGCTTCGGAAGATTTTCTGATGATTTATTTTTGTGTAATGTTTTGGGGAGATGAGAGTGGATACATTTTATTACGGATTTGTTTTTGGTATTTTGGGATTTATTCTTGGATTGATATTTATTTTGGGATGTAATAAATTTTAAGTTCAAGTATCATTTATTTTCTGCTATTTCATTTGTGTGACCTAGTTATAAAGACTTCTTGTCCTTTGGACGGGGCGACATCCCCGTCCCTGGCAGGCCTAGGTAGTGGGGTGTTACACCAACGCCCAATATAGGAGCCAATTCTATCCAGCAGAGGTCTATAGTAAGATGTCCAGATCTTACCAATTTTGATCGGTAATCGTAAATAGCGAAATGGGAAGTGCCCAAGGGGGATGCCCATTTCAGCCAGTAGGGCCTCTTGATCAATCCATCTTATTCCAACTAGGTATATGTTAGACTTATCCCTATTGATTTCAATCCCAGAGCACTATTTAATTTCATTAAGGCATCATAGTAATATGCGTACTAATGGACAGCCACCTCTAGCGAACAGCATAAGGTCATCCGCAAATGCTAAGTGAGTAATCCTTAGAACGTCACACTTGGGATGGTAGTTGAAGACTATCCCTAGTGTGTGAACTTTGACGACTTGTGAGAAATATTCCAAGCCAATGACGAACAACATAGGAAAAATTGAATCCCTTTGTCAAAGTCCTTTGCCTTCTCTAAAAAACCCCTGCACCGTCCCATTGATACCTACTGAGAAAAAGGTTGTGGTCACACACTACTCTATCCAGCCCACGAATTGGTATGGAAAACCCAGTTCAATTAGTAATTCCAGCAAGAAAGTGCAGTTAACTAAGTCATATGCTTTCCTTTGGTCCACCTTGACAATGCACCGAGGAGAAACTCTAGTCCTACTGTACGCACGCATTAGCTCCTGAACCAATAAGATGTTGTCAGCCGTAAACCTGTCTTGTATGAACACCGTCTGCGAGATGTCCACAAGATGAGGAAGAACGGTTTTTAGTCTGTTAGTCAGAATTTTTGAAATGATCATGTATACCACATTGCAGCAAGAAATTAGCTTATAGTCCCCCATACTTTCCACATGGTCAGACTAGGTACCAGAGTAATAACTACATGGTTCATCTTCAAGAGCAGTCTGCCTGACAAGAAGAATTCCCGAACCACCTCACAGAGACTCTGTTCAATCGTCCCCCAATTTTTCTTGAAAAATAACGCAAGGTACCTATTCGGCCCCGGTACTTTGCAATCTCCAATATCCTACAGGGGCATTTGAATATCGTGATATGTGACCTCCATAAGTAAGTTTACTTTTATAACATGAGGGATCATAGGGCTTACATGAACATAGTCCACATTGAGGCACTGGGAGTCCACCCTCCTCCCTAATAGTCCACGGTAGTACTCAACAAATTCCTGAGCTAATGCCTTTGGACTGTCTGTCATAGTACCATCCTCCTTAAGAATCAATGCAATGAAGCTCATATTTTTTGTTCCATTTAACTATCTTATAGAAGTAACATGTATTCTTGTCTACTTGAGGCACATACTTTTCTTTTGTAAGTTCTTGGTAGAATATCATTTCTGCCTCCGCTAGACACCATACAGATAGCTTACGATCCTTCAACTGGGCTATAAGGTCTGGGTCCATAGGGTTCACTAGTAATTGCTCTTGGGCCCATTGTACTATCTGAAAATTTAAAAACTTGAAATGTCTCACTAATCCCCCCCCGCAGTTGTCAACCAGGGAGTATTGGTAGGAGCTGTGATCAAACAAACATTCAATGGGGAAGAACTCCAGAGATGCCTGGACATGGAACTGGAACCATGAGTCATGACCCATAACCCTATCCAGCTTAGACCAAACTCATAAATTTGTCTAAGTAAACTGCTCCCCAACAGCGAGAAGATCCTCCAGGCCCATCTCTGAAAATAATGAGGCAAAGTCCTTCATTTCATATGTAGAAGGCGTAATACCACTTAGCTTGTCATCCATATGTAAGTAAGTGTTAAAGTCTCCGATAAAAATCCATGGCTCTGTCAACTTAGTAAACAAGTACTCGATATCCCTCCACGACGGCCTTCGTGCTATGATAGTATTGTCAGCATAGACAAAGGTAAAATAATAGGAAACATGAGTTACCTTCCAGGTGATGCAAACGGTAAGGGCCTATGACGTGCAGTGGAGATGCTGGACTTCCACCTTTGCTCTATTCCACAGGATAACCACTCATCCCCCATCAGACTCAGCCAAGTTGTGTATCACAAACTAAGTAGGGAACTAGTACCGAAGGATATGCTCCAGTCCATCCATAGTCAACTTTATTTCCAATATTCCAAAAACGTCAACACCGTGTTTCAAGATAAATGCCTAAACCCCATGTTGCTTGAGGGTCATATTGAACCCTTTAATGTTCTAGTAGGTAATTCTCATTGGGGATTAACTAGTGCTCCTTGGGCACCAATCAAGTCAAAACTATGATCAGATTATTTTTTCCATACGGTGCGAATGAACCTTGTAGCTTGCAGGTTGCCATACCAGCTTTAACCATAGCCTTAGGTATATCATCCATACTGGCGTCGTTCCCACTAGATGGAACCATAGTGGTGTCACAAAATTGTACACGTGCCTTGGAATAAGAGCAGGACTAGATGCACCTCTTGCACCTTTCCGTTGAACGTCCTCTACTTTACCTTAGCTTGTTTAGTGGCCTCATTTTCTTAGCCAACGCAACAGGTTCATCAGCTCTAGTATGGCCCTGGTTGATCATGGATATTGATGGGCTTAGCTCTTGTGAACTGCTCAATGTGCTAGGTATGAGCTTCACGATGTATTCTTGCCCTTTGCTCCGGGCCAGTTCCTTGCCTTTGTTTTTACATGGGGAATATGGCTCCCCAGGCGATGGGGACTATAGTTTTAGTCCAAATGGTGCAGACTCCGGTAGAGTCCGGGTGGGGCACCTGCACTTTGGTTGTTTACCCATTGCGTCATCCTTAGGAGTTAGTAGCTGTTTCCTATTTTTCATCCTATCCCCTATGCAAGTAGTTGTGGTATGCCTAAACTTGTAGTAGGAGTTACAGAAAGCTGGCTCAAACTGAAAACAGATTGGCTACTATTTGATCTTTCCCGATGGTAGTTTGAGCAGCACCACTTTCACTTGTGGTTTGGAGACATCTACTTCCACAAGTACTCTACCATACAATAGTCGATCGAGGCAGGTAATGAGCTTATTCGTCATAATAGGGATTCCAACTCCAGATGCAATTTTACTTAGTTTCGTTCTGTTCTAGCAACCCAGAGGTAGCGCCAGAAACGTAACCCATATAGGCATTATGCTCACACCATCTAGAAAGAAATCAAATTTCTTCGGCAAAACCTTGAGCATTAGGGACCAACCAAACACTGTATAAGTGCCCCCCAGAGTACCACCTGCATATACTCAACATAGTTGAAGCGAAACATAAGCCGACCAGAGGCATGTGTGTGCACTTTAGATGGAACTCTCCGCAGCTTTGTGAGATCCATCACTGCTTTTATACCTAAGAATCAACCAGTAGACATCCCAATTAGACAATTATTAGGAAATATGCCCTCTTAGACTAGGTTTCTGATATAAACTTTGAATATTTTAATAAAAGAATTTATCTTCGGGATGTGTTTGTGAATTTATATTTTATTTATGCACAATTACTTTTGAAAAAGACCCATTGTGTTTAGGTAAGTGGTCAATGTGAATGGTGGTCTTTTACAGTAAAGTATGGATCGCGGGTTACTTAACACATAAGCGTTTGTTCTTAACCGATTGATGAGAATGGGAATCTCATCAAGTTTAGGTTATTATGTTATGAATTCCAGATGGAGAATGGCATACCTTTAGCCAGTGAGTAGTCCACTCACTTCATGACATAAACGTATTTCGAATGCGTAGAACATGACTTAGAATAGTAGTTTCTTCAAGTACTATATTGGACAAACCTAGACTACTACTGCTACAACATGAACTAGTACTCTATGTCTTGAGTATAAGTTGGTAGTCTGACGAAGCTGGAAGCATGTACTTTGATATGTTTTAGTTGAGGTTATATCGTAGGACCAATATACTTGCATATTGGTTATATGTGACTAGTTAGTTAAGACAGACTTGTACAAAATAGTTTCTATACTATATCACCACTTGTGATTGTTTGAATGATCTAAATATCTAGAGCCCTGGAAAACATGACCTGGATATTTGCTTTATGATAGCTCTCTTGGAAAGCAGAAACAATCCAGGTTGTGGATCATTAGACTAGAAGCCTAAGGATAGTAGATGTCATTTAGAGAGGTGTTAGTATATTTCTTCCTCTATAATGCACGACGATGTATGGAGGGGTATTTTAGTTATTTCACCTGTAGGTTGGAGACTTTGTTAACGCAGCATTGTCCTTCGGGCCAATATTTCTTTATGGTGATATTAGGAAATATTTAAATTGCAAAATACCGCTATGTATATGGCATGGGTATTTTGGTCATTTTAGTAGTCAAGTCGGTGTGTCTCTTGCTCCCTAGTATAGACCGTAAGTCCTAATTATATATAGGCTAAGGAAATGGTCATAAATTAAATGGAATTGATTTTATTTCAATAGCCTAATTTAATTATTGGGTTAGAATAAAATAAAGGTCCAGAGAGAGAAAGAATTAATTAAACTAGTTTGCTGGGTTATTAATTATTCAGGGCTTTGGCCCAGTTTGAATAATTAAAGATTGACCTGAGACTAAACTAGTATAAGCTTGTTAATTGGACTAGTTTATTTGGGCTAGAAAATTAATTATTTATTGGGCTAATTATTTGGCTCTAATTAGAATAATTAATTTGGTCCAAGAGGCTAAACTAAGAGTCCAATGGGAAAAATTAAAAATCCAGTTTAACATAGGGTTTTATTAAGGTTAAATAAGAAAATAAAGATGTACGTTGTTTTCTTCTTTTTCTTTAAGAGAAAGGAAAAAATAGACACCTTTTTTCTCTCTGAAAAATCCCTTAGTCTTGTGAGTGGTTCACCAAACGTGGATTAGGAAAGCCATATACTAGAAGATCGAAAGGGTAGTAGGAGGCTTGTAGGAATCGCACCAGAGGCTTCCACCATCGCAGCTATCCCAGCGCCAGAATGGACCTGACGCCGACCTTACTAGGCCGACTCGGTGCCAGTTGTGTGCTAGAAAAGGCCTCGTTCTGATTCTGACTTTTTGTGAATGGGTACTGTTCCTCCAGAAAGTACCTGGCGCTATCCTTATAAGGCCTACTCGGCACTAGCCCTGTTCTGTAATCTGAACCCCAGATGTTTTCAGCTATTTTAGGGTCATTTTGTAATATTTTAAAGTAATTAGGGCAAGACATCTATATATATATCCTGTTAGAACATTGTTAAAAAAAAAAAAAAACTTTGGAGGCTATGAAATTGTGAGAGTTCAAGAATTCTTTGAGAGTTTTGGAGAGGGTGATCGTCTTGGGTGATATCCGTTAAACATCAAGACTAAATCAAAGGATTTAGTCCTACCTTTGATCATGTCTCTAAATCTTAAGGGATAATCTCAACTTCATCTCTATTCTATATGCTAGGTTACATAGTGTGTTTGATAGGATTGAGTTAGGTGCCTTCAAATTCCTATCCTCGTTGCTCTAATATTTGATAGATTAGGGTGTTAAGGTGACTTTGAAGTAGGCTAGATTCATATTGTCACAAGAGTGTTAATTTCATAGTATTTTAGTGTTCTTGTGTATGGGTTTGGTAGGTTTCTAGTTCTTGAGTTTAATCTAAAAGTTTGGTGCTTCCCAAGATCATATCAAGTGGTATCAGAGCTTGCATTGTGTTGATTCTAATCTACCAACTTTCTTTGGGCTAAGGTACAATGTTTTACAAGAAATATTAATTTTAAAAATTTCATCACTTTTTCTATTACTATTTATGGATGTCAAAAACAAGAAATTATGGCACAGAAATTTTGTGAATTTGACCCCATATGGTTTGTTGATGTTGAAGGAGTCATTTGATGTAAAAATTTGTTGATTTGGGGCTAAAGCCAAGCTAAAATTTGCTATACAAAATTGAGCTACAAGATTGCACAGCAAGTATTTGATAAATTTCCTTTAAGACACATTTCTTTCTTATTCATTGGAATTTAGTTGACTTAATTTGTAGAACTAAATCCTTTGAAGTGAGAAATTGCTGGGAAGAACTTGTTTATGGAATTGAGAGGTTAAAAAAGGCAAGTGGGAGAGCACATTGTGATAAAAGACAAAGAAGAGTGCAAACATGAGTGGAGAGTGACCACTAAAAATTGTGTATGAACACGTGAGGGAGTGAAGTGAGGAATTTTTCTTGTGTTTTCTACTTTAATTTTGCATTGATTTGGGATCTTGCTCATTTTTTGCTTATCGTCCTATGTTTGAGGACATTGCTTGGAAGATAAGGATAATCTATTTGTAAAAGGTATAATAGCCTATTTACATTGACCCATTCTGTACTTAACCAATATCTTGTCAATATAAGTAGACTATGATAAGTCTAACATTCTCTGCTTCCTATTTCTAAGAAGCTTAATACCTAGAATATAGCTAGCTTCCCCTATGTCTTTCATGCTAAATTAACTAGATAGCTAAACCTTAATTTATGATAATATTCCTACATCATTTCTAATAACTAGAATGTTATCTACATAAAGTACCAAGAAAATCACTTTACTACTATCTGATTTCCTATATACACATAGTTCGTCCACATTTTGAATGAAACCATAAGCTTTCATAGTTTCATCAAAATGTATGTTTCATGTTCTTGACATTTGATAAAGTCCAGAGATAGACTTCTTGAGCTTACAAACCATTTGTTCTTAACTTTTAGCAACAAAACCTTATAGACGACACATATAGATATCTTCGCTAAGATAGCCATTTAAGAAGGCCATCTTGACATCCATTGGTCGTATCTTGTAGTCATAATGATATATGATGGATAAGAGAATTCGGATAGACTTAAGCATAGCTACTGGTGAAAAAGTTTCCTCATAATCGATTCCTTCTTTCTGAGTATAACCTTTATCAACCAACCTTTCTTTATAGGTTTCAACATTTCCATCCACACCTCTCTTCCTCTTGTATGCCTATTTACACCTAATGCGTTTTATCTTATCAGGTGTATTGACAAGATCCCAGACTTGATTGAGATACATGGACTCAATCTCGGCATTCATAGCTAGCTACCATTTATCTACATCAGCATCAACAATGGCCTCCTCGTATCTAGTGGGATCTTATTTCTGATAATCAAAGACTAGATCATAGATCTCTCTGATCCACCTTTCTAAAACTCTTGTGATCCTCCCACTACGAAGAGGCTCAGTTTGTATAGGAATATCTAGTAGTGTTTCTCTTGGTTCCTCGATTGGGGTGTTAGAAGTACTTGAAGTTAAATTAGTGACCAACTTCTCTTCTAACTCTATTTTACTTAAACCCATGGTAGAAGTAATATGTTCATCCTCTAAGTATCTGGCATTAGTATTAACAAGTACATTATGCTCTTGAGAATGATAGAAATATCCACCTCTTGTTCCTTTTGGGTACCCAACGAAGTAGTACAATTCTAATCTTGGTTCCAGCTTACTTCCTTTTTTCAACACATAAGCAAGACAACCCTATATCTTAAGATGGTTCAAACTAAGTTTTCGTCCAGTCTACATCTCATAGGGTATCTTAAGTACTGAGTTGGAAGGGACTAATTTCAAAATATAAGTTGTTGTTTCTAAGACATACCCCAAAAAGAAATAAGAAGAAACGCATGACTCATCATGCTTCTGACTATTTTCGTCAAATTTTTATTTCTTTTCTCAGATACTCCATTCTATTGGGAAGTCCCGGGTGTAGGTAAAAGAGATACTAGTCGTGATGTACTAAGTAATCCTTGAACCCACCAAGGAGGAACTCTCCACCATGATCCGATCTTAGAGTTTTAATTAATTTATCAATTTAACACTCCATTTCAGTCTTAAACTCCTTGAATCTATCAAAAGAGTCAGACTTACAACTTGTCAGATAAATTAACCAAAAAGATTGTGATGATCTATGCCTCTTCTAGCTAGTGTAGTAATCGGACCACAAATATCCATAGGAACTAGTGCTAGTATTTCTATGGCTCTATCTACATTTTTAGTAAAGGACCTTTTGGTCATTTTACCTTTAAAGTAAGATTCACACTGAGGCCATTCTTCCAATCTCAATGAACCTAAAGGCCTATCATAGATTAGCCTCTGAATCCGATTGGGATTTTTATATCCCAATCTTAGATGCCACAAATATGAGTCATTTGATACGGCCTTTTTCTTTTTATTATCAGGTTCAGTATGAATATTATATACTTGATTTCTAATAGGATGTATATAAAAAAGATTTCGATACATGTTTCCTATACAAATTAAATTATCATCTCTACTGATGGAAAAACAAGAAAGGAAAGAAACAGAACAACCTTGATTTAGCAATTTGGAAACTGAAATCAAATTCTGTTTAAAACAAGAAACATATAAAATATCTTTTAAAATTAACTTTCTATTACAATAAAAAATAAGCACAAGATCTCCCACTACTTCAGGCCATATTCTTATTCCATTGCCTACTTGTAGTCCATGCTCACGTTTGCTAAGTCTCATTGTCATTCTAAACCCCTGCAAAGAGTTATAGACATGGTTAGTGGCTCCAGAATCAACTATCCAGGAAGATGTTGAATCAACCATCAAAATAGACTCTACGTATAGTGCAATACCTGAAGTAGACATTGCTAAGAAGTCTAAACAATCTTTCTTCTAATGCCTCTTCTTGCCACACTCTAGGTATAGTGCCTCTTCTTCCTATCAGGCTTGGCCTGACCAGCTGCTTTAGGATGGGCCCCTATGTTTTTCTGGATCTTCTTCTTCTTGAATTTCCTAGGCTTTATCTTAATTCCAAAAGAAGAAGCAGAACGAGAGACCAAAACCTCTGACACAGGCTTCATGATCTTTTCTACTGCCTAGAGCTCATTTATAAGCTCCATGAGATTCATAACTAATTTGTTCATGTTACAGTTCAACTTGAACTGAGAATATGAATTAGACAGAGTTTTAAGAACCATGTCAATTTGGCTATTAGGATTTATCGTTGCACCTAGGACCTCGGCCTCCTCAAAATAGGCAATCGTCTTGAGCAAATACTCCCTCAGTCCTCCTACTTTTCATGATTGCCCTA
The DNA here is from genome assembly GCA_026120185.1 of Voacanga thouarsii. Taxonomy (NCBI): domain Eukaryota; kingdom Viridiplantae; phylum Streptophyta; class Magnoliopsida; order Gentianales; family Apocynaceae; genus Voacanga; species Voacanga thouarsii. The sequence goes on from JANUWF010002124.1 coordinate 62,570, forward strand.
AGAGCTTCCTGCCTTACCAGCTAGCTCTTGTCAGCAAACATGATGTGTAATGACAAATCCATGTCGTATGTAGTGGCCATGTGTTCATGTTTAGATGGAGCACACTAGACATGGAAGACAACATATAGCACTTAGCCATCTCATTAGCTTTTCTCCATACTTTCTCGGCCTCTCACTCCTGAATAGTAGATTCTTCCCCAATCTCAAGACAGGGATCCGTAAGATCATACTTGTACTTCTTGACGTTAGGTACTATGTTTCGGTTTCTTTTCCCATCCATGTAATTTGGGCCTGCTAACTTATCCTTCTTCAGAATGATTGATACTAGACAAAAACTAGACATTTCTAAAATATTGCAAAAAATTTTCATTTAGTTTGCATGAAATAAAAATGCACATTCATTATATTATTTCTTTGATAATAGATAACTCTTAAAACCATTATTAGTAATATAAATAGTTTTTCTCTTAGAAAATCTAACAGAGGTTCGTAGGAAGATTAATAGCATTCTAAGTTAAGTGTATAACCATTACGAATCAAAACTTTCCTAATAGGTAATAGCCTGGAAAAAGTTCCACCAGTAGGATAGCCACTGATTCACACCACCTATGAGAAATCTTCGCTTAAAACCTCCATCATAGTTTGGTCGATCCTAGCAAATATCCTAGGCTTTTAATTTTACTCTTCCATTAGTTCTAGATACTTGTGAAAATCCATCCTAGAGGGGGTCATGTTCCGAATGACACAAAGAAATCCACTATCTCTAATAAGAGTTGTGGTAGAAGCGATGGGATCATTGAAACCCCTCTCCCACTTAATCTTTTAGTGAAAATAGAGTTTATGCCCAAAAATATTTCCTATAATCTTATGGTACATTAACTTTAGTAAAAAAAATAAAATTAAATATTACTCTCTATGTCAATGATTAAATCCTTTAAGAGAATAAACCATGAACTCTTTTATTTTAAAATTTCTTAGATTAAAACGTTTTATCAAAAAATCTTTCTATCTAGTGAGATTTTGGTCTCACAAGAACTTGCACATTTGATCATAAAAAGGAAATAAGCATGATAAGAAAAGAAAACTTTCTCATGCTCAAACTATTCATTTATTCCTAAGTGACCAAACAATGGATTAAACATTATGAATTAAAAAATTAATTATCATGTTTAATCATGTGGTTCTATCCTTTACTACTCATTTTCATGCAAACTATCCAGCCAAAGATAAATAAAACTATTGTAGAAAATTTAGCTCAAACAATGGTTTCATAACATGAGTACATCAAGGAAAAATTAAGGTACAGAACTTAAGCAGTGCTATCCTTTTTCTTGGACAAAATTGCACGCATCGACCTCTGGGCAGAATGAACTTGGTGCCTAGTCCATTGGGCTTACCTACTACCAGGTCTACTCTGTTTCTCCAAAACCTCCTGCTGGGTAGTGTGGAACTAGCGCCTGGTCTGATTAGGCCACTTGGCGTCGGGTCCATTCTATAGTTCACCAATTTCTGAAAAAAATCCTACTCAACCATTTTTTGCCCCTAAACTCTTCCAGTAATCACATTTTTCAGTCCCCAAAATTCACAGGCTAAAAGACATGCAAAACTAGACATAAAACCATATTTTTACAAAAACCTATCCCTTTAACCATGAGGCATACATCGCATCCACTTAAAACTAGAAAAATAATGGAAAAACCATTAAAATACATGACCATATACCTCTAACCGTGAGGCGTATATAAACACTAGAAACCAATGTATGAGGGATTGCATGAAATCACAAAAGATAAATTTTTAAAAGTAAAAGAACCACATTTTCTAGTGTTTAACCTATGTACATGCTCCTAGATGAAAATTGTAACTTTAATACCACTTGAAGAATCAAAATGGAAAACATCAAAGAAAACACAGTGGAATTTTTTTTAGTTTTTCGAGCCAAATCTAGGAGAGAGTACTTACTTTTCTTTATTGGCCGTGGATTAACCAACAAGGGGCCTGGTTGCATTGGAACTTGCATTGGTAGGGGAGAAAGAGGAGCCTGCAGTTCTACTGGTATTCCCGCCAATTATCTACTCCTATGCATTAAGCGTCTCCAAGCATCCTCTCTTCGTCTTCCAGAGTATGACTCTACCTTGCTCTTGGGTTAGCTTGGTGAAAGCTCCTGCTTTAGATAATCAAAATATCTCCAAGAGAAAAAGAAGAGAATGACTAGAATAAGAGGAAGAGATGGCACACTCACAAAAAAAGCTCAGGAAAAAAAATGATGCTATTTTTTTCCACTCTTGTACCTTTATTTCGGCCAACCTTAGGGCTCGATGAAGCCCTAATGGCCAAAAACAGTAAGCCCTTAATTAATTAATTACCTTTTCTAGGCTTCATTAAATATCCAAAGCTAATTAATTAATTCTAATTGGACTGTTAATATATGTCAACATATATCAGCCTAATTAATTAATTTATTTAAGCTTAATCTTCTTAATTAATTAATTATCTTTTCTGGGCCTTATCAAAACCCAAGACTAATTAATTAATTCTAATTAAAATCTTAAAATAAAATTAATTCTCTTCCAAATAATTATCCATTAAACCCAGATTATGTTTAGAGAATACTAAGGTAACTTGAGCTACTCCTGAGACCAAGAGACATATTTTTCATGGTTACTAAATTGACCAAAATGCCTTTACTATTAAATAGCTACATTTTACCATTTTAAATATTTCTATTTATCACTATATAGAAATATTGACCCCAAGAATAATATTGTTAAAGCAATGTCTCCGATCTACAGGTAAAATGATGAAAATACCCCTCTATGTAACAACTATCAATGAGACAGGATAAATGTACTAACACCCATCTCAAAGACATCTACCATCGTTAGATCTCTAGTCCGATAATCTATGACTTACTTGAATGTACTTGTTCATCATTAGAAGCTACCCAAAAGCACATATTCTAGAGTCACGTTCCTAGGGCCCTAAATTATTATATTATCCTGGACAATCACAAGGGGGTGATTTAAGTTCACTAAGTGAAGTATAGAAACTCTGTTGCAGGAATTCGTCTTAACTAACTAGGGTAATACACCCAACATATAAGGTTATTGATCTCACGAAAGAAATCTCACCCAACATACATCAAAGTACAAGAACCTAGCTTCACCAGACCACTAACTCATACTTGAGTATGAAGGTATCCATCTATGTTGTAGCAACAATAGTATGGTCTCTATAATTATAGTACTTTAGGAGAGACCACTACTATAGGTCCAGTTCTACGTATTCGAAATATGCTTATGTCAATAATGTGAGTGAACTACTTACTGATTCAAGGTAAACTATTCGTTATTGGAACTCATGGCATCATACTCTTACCTTGATGAAATGTCCAGTTCCATCAAACGACTAAGAAGTCATTTTTACTTGTATGACAAGTACTCATGGTCTATACTTTTCTGTAAAAAGTAACCCAATATATAGACCATTACTTGTCATACTTGGACTTTAAATGTGTAATAATATCAGAAGTAAATAAATTGAATGAATAAATATTTTATTAGAATATATTTACACATAATACATAATCTTTGAAGGTATACTTTCCAATAACACTTAGCTTAGGAAATTGTTAATCTTCCCAAAAAGCTACGTCAGTCTTCCTAAGAGTAAAATTAATCATTTTAAAGATAATATTAATGGGATTAGCTTTTATCAATTTAATATAAGGATAAAGTGCACAAAATTATTTTTATTTTACAATACTGAGAATTTCTTTTATTTTTTCAAAATTTTTAGAAATGGTTGGTGGAGGTTTTTTCAATTCCTTGGCCGTTATTCTCTGGGAGAATAAGCTTACGAGTCTAAACTATTTAGAATGGAAAAGGAACATGGACATAATACTCATAGCCGAGGAGTATAAGTATGTGCTTTACGAGACCTACCCAGTAATCAGGGAAGGTTCCACCACTGTGGAGCAAGAGGCTGAAGAGGCATGGAAGAAGGCCGACGAGATGGCCCGATACTATATGTTAGCCTCCATGTCAAATGTGTTCCACTTCAAACATGATCTCATGGCAAGTGCATATGATATAAATACATTATTAGCCACAATGTTCGCGGATAGGAGTTGGCCCACAAGGCAGGTGACTTTTCAAACAATTATATATACTAAGATGGCTGAAGGAGCATTAGTCAGAGTACATAAGCTCTAGATGATTTCTACTTTTGAGAAAGCAAAAGTCTTGAGGGTTGTTATTGACCCCGGGAGCCAAGTGGATATGGTTCTCGAATCTTTATCGAGCTCCTTCACTCAATTGAAGTTAAATTACAATACAGACAAGTTAAACATGAGTTTTATAGAGTTGATGAAGGACCTCCAGGTGATAGAGAAGGTCATGAAGCCACAAGCTAGGGCTATGATTGCTTTTTCTTCAAGAACAACGCCCAAGCCCAGAAAGTTTGAGAAGAAGAAAAGGAATGCAGTACACCAACACAAGTCGCAGCCTAAAGAGAAACCCAAGGGCAAATGCTTTAAATGTGGGAAGAAGGGACACTGAAAAAAAAAGTGTCCAGGTTTTTAGGCCAAGAAAAACCCCACAGGTAATGTTTTCTATCTAGAGTCTATAGTAATTGTTGGATCAATGTCCACTTGGATTGTTAATTCAGGAGCCACTGATCATATTTGTACCTTTGTACAGAGGTTTAGGAAGATTAGAAGACTCCCGAAGGGCAAACATGAACAATGCATAGGAAATGAAGTACAAGTTTGGGCCCTTGCAGTGGGAGAACTGGAACTTACTTTTGATTGTAATAGAATAACTATTTTGAAGGACATTTTATTTGTTCTTGGTTTCTTAGAGAATTTGGTTTCAGTTGCAAAACTAATAAATCACGAATATTCTATTTTTTTTCCATTATGATATAACTATCAGTAGAAATGGAGAAGTAATATGTACTGGGCACATGTTGGAAATCTATTCTTCATTAATCCTATTAATAATTAATTGAATAATGCTCAATCTGAACTTTTAAATAGGAAGAGAAAGACTAATGTTAATGATTTATATCTTTGGCATTTAAGGTTAGGTAACATTAACTCAACCAGAATTCAGAGGTTAATCCATAATAGGCCTTTAGGCTCATTGAGATTGAAAAGTTGGCCTCAGTGTGTGAATCCTGCCTTATTGGGAAAATGACCCAAAGGTCCTTTACCCGAAAGGCAAATAGAGCTAAAGAAGCATTGAGTATCATTCACACTGATGTGTGTGGTCCTCTGTCTACACCAAGAAGAGAGGGGTTTAAGTACTTCATCACTTTCACGATAATTGTATAAGGTTTGGTTATGTTTAGCTGATGAGACACAAGTCTGACTCTTTTGATAAGTTCAAAGAGTTTAAGGCTGAAATAGAGCGTCAGACAGGAAAACTAAGGAAAACCTTACGATCGGATCCTGCTAGAGAATACCTTCTTGGTGAATTCAAATACTACATGGTACATCGTAGGATAGTATCCCATCTCTCTCCATCGGGGACACCTTAACAGAATGGAGTAGATGAGTGAAGAAACATAACATTGATAAAAATGGTCCGAAGCATGACGTCTCATGCTACTCTTCTAGTGGTTTTTTGGAGATATACTGTAGAAATAGCAGTATATATTCTAAACTTGGTGCCTTCCAAGTCAGTACCTAGGACTCCCTATGAGATGTGCAATAGGTGTAAGCTAAGTCTAAATCATCTCAAGATATAGAATTATACAGCTTATGTACTGATCAAGGGAGATAAATTAGAACTGAGATTAGAATTATGCTATTTTGTTTGGTATCTAAAAGGCACAAAAGGTGGTTACTTTTATCATCATAAGAAGCAAAAAGTACTCATAATTACTAATACTAGATACTTGGAGGATGAACAAACTACATCCACTAAAGGTTTAACAAGGTCAGAACTTGAAGAAAAGTTATTTTCTGAATCAACTTCTCCTAACCCGATTATTGAACAAGAAGAGGCACAACCTTAGGAACCTATACAAATAGATTCTTGTCGTACTGAGAAGATATCTAGAGTTCTGGAAAGATAGACTGGAGAGGCTTTTGACCTAGTCTTTGACTATTAGGAATAAGATCCATGTAAATACAAAGAGGCTATTGCCGATGCCGATGCCGATGCAGACCTATGGCATGAAGCAATGAAAGCCGAGATTGTATCTATGTACTTTAATCAAGTTAGGGATTTTGTAGCTTCACCTGAAAGGATAAAACCTATTAGGTGTATGTGGGGGGTAAAGAACAAGAGGGGAGCAGATGGGAAGGTGGAAACCTTCAAAGATAGGCTTGTGGGGAAAGGTTATATTAAAAAAGAAGGGATCAATTATGAGAAAACATTTTCCCCAGTAGCCATAGTTAAGTCCATCCATATCCTCCTTGCTATCGCATGTCATTATGACTACGAGATATGGCAAATGGATGCCAAGACGACATTTTTAAATGGCCATCTTAGTGAAGACATCTGTATGTCCCAACGAGAAGACTTCATTGCTGAAGGCCAATAGCATATAGTTTGTAAGCTTAAGAAATCCATTTATGGACTTAAGCAGGTAAGTAGAGCATGGAACATTCGTTTCTATGAGACTATAAAATCTTACAATTTTATTCAAAAAGGGGATGAACCATGTGTGTACATAAAAATGGAAGGCATATACATGGTTTTTCTTGTACTATATATGGATGACATTCTACTAATTGGAAATGATGTAGGGACACTGCCATCTACTAAGGTTTGGCTATCCAGTAAATTTAATATGAAGGACATGGGTGAAGCTAGTTATATTCTCGATATAAAGCTTCTTAAAAATAGGAAGCAGAGAATGTTAAGTCAATCCCAAGCCACATACATTGATAAGATACTAGAAATGTTCAGTATAGACTCATGCAAGAGGGCTTTGATCCCTTGCAGACATGGGTTATCTTTTTCTTCAAAGGATAGTCCAAAGTTTCAAGAAGAAAAGGACAGAATGAGTAGGATCCCCTATGTTTCAGTTGTAGGAAGTCCTATGTATGCCATGTTGTGTATTAGGCCAGATATCTAATTTGCCATAGGCTTAGAAAGCAGATATCAGTCAAACACTGTAGAGATTCATTGGTAGGTTGTAAAGCATATTCTCAAGTATCTTAAAGGTACGAGAGATTATATGTTGGTTTATAGGGCTAATAACTTAGTTACTACAGGATACATGGACTCAAACTTCTAGGCGGATAAGGATGAGAGAAAATCCACTAGTGGATATGTCTTCACCTTGTTTGGAGAAGCCATTTCATGGAGGCATAACAAGAAATTTTGCATTGACTTAACCATAAAAGCTGAGTATGTGGTAGCTTCGGAGGCATTTATGGATGCAGTTTGGCTCCAGAAATTCCTTTTGGAACTTGGAGTCATACCACAGATGGACAAATTGATTGTAATGTATTCTAATAATACTGGTGCAGTAGTCTCACAATCCAAAGAACCTAAGAACCACAAAAAAGGGAAGCACATAGAGAGGAAATACTACCTGATTCGGGATTTCATCCAGAGACGGGAAGTCGTAGTGGAACAAATTTCCTCAGAGAACAATCTAGTAGATCCATTCACCAAGCCTTTTGTGAAGAGCGTCTTTAGAAATCACTTATACGCCATAGGGGTGGGCACCTATGGACTTATTTAGTCTTAGAATGCAAGTGGGAGATTATTGGGATGTATGCTCTCTTATACTAAGTTTCTGACGTAATTTTGATTTGTATTACTAAAAGTATTTTTCTCAAAAATTATTTTGAAATATTCTTTATATTTTTCTATGATTATATTGTTAAGGACTCATTATGTTTAAGTAAATGGTTCATGTGATTGGAGGTTTTTCACAGTAAGGTGTGGACAATAGGATATTTAACACATAAACTACTGCTTGTAATCGAATGATGAGAATGGAAGTCTCATCATGGCAAGGTTATTGTGTTATAAATTCTAAATAGGGAATGGCTTACATTCAAGCAATGAGTAGTCTTCTTATTGCATAACATAGGTGTATTTTGAACTGGACTTATAGTAGTAGTTTCTAAAAGTACTATGTGATAGAAACCTAGACTACTACTTCTACAGCGTGGACTTATACTATACATCTTGAGTATAAGTCAGCGTTGTAACGATGCTGGAAGCATATGCTTTAATATAGTATAGGTGAGGTTCTTTAGAAGGATTAATATACTTATATGTTAGGTATATATAACAAGTTAGTCAAGAAAGACTTGTACAATATAGTGTCTACACTATATCGCCCCTTGTAGTTGTCTAAATGATCTAATTATTCAGGGCTCTGGGAAACATGACTTGGATATTGGCTTTAGGGTAGCTCCCATAGAAAGCAAAAATATTCTATGAAGTCGTGAATCATTAGACTAGAAGCTTAAAGATGGTAGATGTCTTTTAGAGAGGTGTTAGTATACTCTTTTCTCTCTAAATGCACGGTGATATGTAAATGGGTATTTTAGTCATTTCACCTGTAGGTTGAAGAAATAGCTAACACAACATTGTACTTGGGGTCAATATTTTCTTATAGACTCTTTCCTCTCTAAATGCACGGCGGTATATAGAGGGGTATTTTAGTCATTTCACCTGCAGGTCGAAGACATAGCTAACACAACATTGTCTTTGTAGTCAACATTTCCTTATGGTGATATTAGAAAATATTTAAAATGAAAAATGTAGCTATTTATATTGTAAGGGTATTTTGGTCATTTTAGTAGCCAAGACGATGTGTCTTTTTGGTCCTCAGAATAGCTCGTAAGTCATAATTAATTTTAGGTTGAGGAAATGGTCACAATAAAAAGGATTTCCTATTTTATTCAGGAAGTCTAATTTACTTTTAGACTAGAATAAAATAAAAAAATGAGAGAAATTAAATTTATTGTCTAGTTAAATTGGCTTATTAATTATTCAGGGCTTAAGCCCAGATTGAATAATTAGAAAAATTAACTTGGGGCTTAAACTAGTTAATAAAAGGCATAAATATATTTTTTTAATTCATTTGGACTAATTAATTATTTATTGAGTTATTTTAATAAGTTTAAGAAATAAATAATTAACGGTTATTATTTATGGGCTCATTGGGTCCAAGGAAAATAATAAGTTAATTTTGGCCCAATAGCGTGGACTAAAGGGTTATTTTGATTTACAGAACTAAAGAGTTAAGGCTTAGCCAAATCCTTTTTGTTGATAGCCTCCGAATGTTTTGAAATATCAAAACCCTGGTGTTTTGGTTAGCTATTTTTGGTGAAGACGCCATAGGTTTCGGTTGACAAAGATAGACAGATGCAAGGAGGAAAAATTATCTGTAGTTGTTTCTTTTTTCTCTTTTCTCTCTCTCATTCAGTTCTTCGTTGATGTTTTCTTAATTTAGCTAATTAACAGCAAAGGATCAAGAAGTGTCATTCCTCGCCTATGTTGTTTCACTAACACAGATTGGGCGGTGGAATATTCTAAGAAGCAAAGGCTTCGCGTTCATGACAAGAAGGAGTCCAAGGATTGTTGGTTTTTAATCGGAATTGTCAAGAAAAGTAGCCACTCCAGTGGTTCGCACCTCTTCTTCTCAGCCAAACAGACCAAAGACATGCAAAGGTATTATTTTTTTTGCCTCCACTGTGCCATGTCTGTTGTTTCTCTCTTTGGTTTTATAGCATGCATGGCTTCTGTTTCATTTTCAAAAAATCAAAGACTTGTCCATAGGGGTTAATGTACATAGCCCTTTTACTTGGACACTTATCGGATGTATGCCCATAGCCAAGACACTTGAAGCACTTGATATCTCTATTTTGTTGTGGTCTTTTCATAGCTTTTCCCTTATCCTTGTTCCATCCTTCCCCAGGTTTCCAATCTTGTATCCTTCCCTTGGCTTGTTGTACTTCCCTTGGAATCATTTAGGAGCATCATTTTTCTTGATTAGCATCTTGCTAGTGGTGTTCGGATTTTGAAATATAGGCTTAGCAAACGTTCCCCTCTTTAGTTACTTTTCAATCTTGGTGGTGGCATGAACCATGTCCTCAAGTCGGTCATAGGAGTGCAACTCTACCAAATTGGCTATTTTCCTATTCAATCCACCCAAGAATCTAGCCCTTGTTGCCTTAGGGTCCACTTGGATTTGGGCTCTCATCAACATCATCTCCATTTTCTTATGGTAGTCCTCCACACATTTATTCCCTTGTTAAAGTGATTGAATCCTTTGGTAATAGTTGTGTAGGACAAACATAGCCCTCGTCATGTCTTTTAACAAGTTTCAATTTCCCATGTCTTCTACTCCTATTTTCCTTTTTTGAGTGCTAACTTATTCCCACTAAACAAATTCATACTCTGAAAACCCCAAAATAGCTAGCCTCAGCTACGATCTTTCACTACGGGTATGGCATTAAAAGTGTATCTCCATTTTGCTCTCTCATTCAAAATAGGCTTCAGGATCACTCTTCCCATAGAATGATAGTGGCTTCAACTTGATAGAGTTCAACTCCTTATCCTCGTTATTTCCTTTTCTCCTACCTCTTCTATTGCCCCATCCTCTATTCATTTCACCATATGCATCACCATGTTTTCCCTCATACCATTTATTAACTCCATTAAACTCTCTTTCCAACCCCCTTGGATTATTCCCTTCATTCTTCCTTGACCCCTACCTCAACCTTCTCTTACTCCATGTCTTCCCCCTCTCATGAGAGCTTGTTTGAAACCCTCAGTTGAGTGCTTATCCCAATCTTCACCTTGTTAAACATTTGGTGGAGGGATGTGGGCACCACCTTCCGTCATTCTAGAGCTAGGAGCTTCAAACAATGCTTGTCCCCTTCTTTATGCCATGGTGGAAGATTAACCTAAATGTTACCTCTATCTGGTAATCTCTCTTGTCATATCTTTGAATCTATTATGTATTGTCCTCATCCTAGCATTCAAATCCTCTCGTAAAGCCCTAGCATTAAGTGGTTCTTCTTGTGGCCTACTAGGACTACTTGGATTGGGCCTAGGAAGTTCTTGTTCACAGGTCATGGCAATAGAATTATTAAATGAGTTATACCTATAAAAGAGATTAATAATAAAAAAAAAAAAAGTAGTTCCTCTCTTCACTCCCTTGTGTGTTTACTCTCAATGGTTTTCATTCTACAGTCGTGTTTACCCTCTTTGGCTCTTTTGATGTTAGTCTCTCTCTCTTGCCTTTTTCTCAACACTAAAACTGTGAAAGCCAACCTTAGAATAAGGGGGTCGGGATGCATATCATATTATTCTTTATAAAAATATATGTTTTTTAATGATTTTATGTGCTTTAGAATTGTGATTTATAGGTTAAAAGGCTTAGTTATGCTTATTAGGTGGGAAGGGTAAAAAGGTAATTTTACTTGAGGTCAAAATACGAAAATGGCTTGAGGTTTATATAAGAGAATATTTGGGAGAGAAAATAAGAACAAGAGTTAGTGTAGTGAAGTGGTTAGAGATTTGTGAATTAATCTCTAAGGTCATGAGTTAAAATCCCACCACTTAAGTTTTATTCATGATTATCTTAGTTATATTTAAATTTTTGTTTTCTTGCATTCCTTAAAGTTAGGAATGTTGTCCTAGGGGAGACATGAAGAGAATGTGTTAATTATATCATCATGTCCTAAAAATAATTCTAGAAGAATTCTTGTCGTTTTTATTACCTCTAGCTTTGTCCTAACATCTTCACAATTTAAATTATTCATCATTCATCAAGTCTCATCTTTTAATTCCAGAAAATTCTGTGATGATTTCCTAGCCTTGAATTTCGAAAATCAATCTTGGAAGTTAGAGGGTTGGGTGAAAATAGGAGGGAAGCTAGGAAGGGTTCCCAACAAAAATCAATCACCATGGTAGAACCTTGAAACTCATCTTCATGTTGTTCATGTTCTTGATGAAGAAAATCTGGAAATTTTCCAGAATTCTGAGCAGTGTAGCTTTCAAAAAATTCAGCTAGTGTTCTTGCTCATTTGCTGCCAGAAAAATGACCAATTCATGTAGCTTGAAGACTGGAATTTCAGTGCAAAATTCGGACTACATAACACTGCACAAAACCAGAAAAATTCCTATGCAATTTCGCTACACACATAGGGAGATTGAAGCTGTTTTTCTTGTCATCAATCCAACAAAACTCCCTCTGTTCTTCTCCAGAAAGAATGCTGGAAACCAACCTTAAAAGACCTTCAAACACCTCTCCAAATCATCTGCGAATCAGGCTGATGAAATGCAGAAATTCTGTAGAGAAAATTCAGCAAACCTTCAAAGCTTTGAACACCTTGAAACCAGAAAATTCCTAGCCATGTCTCCTTAGGCCTAGACCGAAAAACCACCTTCAAACCTCTGTAAAATGGACCTTGTTTAGCCATGGACTGAACACCATTAACCTCCACACTTACCTTGAGCACTTGGACTCCATAATGACACCTAAAAAATCCCCTAAGATCACTCTATTCAAAACACATTTGAACTTCAAAAAAACTCCAGAATTTTGCTTCCTTAAACCACTCTTGTAGCAAGCAACCAAAGCAGAAATTGCTTTGACTTTGAACACTACATTTCAGCCATCAATAAGGTTTGAACAATCTTCATTCATTTCAACAATGTTAACTAGTCCAGCCGGCACCATTGAAGAGCTATGAAACCTCCATCAATCAAACACCATAAGCTTATCCTGTACCTCGAACAACTCCACAATTTCCTCCATTTGAATTTCAAACAAAATCAAATTATTCTCTTCCTCTCTAGCTAAAGACCGAAAACTCCTAATTCCCCTAAATCATTCGGCCAACACCATTCTAGATTTCATGCAGCTCCTCTCTCAAATTCTCTCAATTTTCACCAAGAACACCAAGAACACACACTACATTCCTTCAAGCCAAAACCTACCCTAAACACCTCCAATCACTCTCAAATACTCCAGATTACTCCTACATAATCCCTAGTGTTTATTTCTAGTATTTATAACATAAAATCTCGCAAACAAGAAATTTTAATCATATCAAAAACCAGTTTTTTCTTAAAGGTCTCAAGAACATCATCAAGGTAAATCAAGAACAACTTCTTTCTTCATCCCTTTTGCATTCAACCTTTAATGTACCATACTAATGCGCTCTCTCTCTCTCTCTCTCTCTCTCTCTCTCTCTCTCTCTCTCTCGGCTGAAATGGTTGATCAACAACCTTGGCTATTTTTCCCTTGGATTACTCAAGACTCTCAATCTCTCATGGACCTTCTTTAGTCTTCATCGAAGTAATCAACAATCAAGTATTTTTCCCTTAATCCTCCTTTTTAATTCTGAATTCATGTCTCTTAGGTGTTGATTGGAAGGATAGTATATGAATGGGGAATTGAGCATATGTATGTGAATGAAGCAGTTGGGGTTAGGACATGAGAATTGTTGTATATGAATAAGCTATATGAATTTTCTTGTGAATCAATGTATGTTCATCATGTCTTAGGAGAGTTATGGATGTTTAAAGTATGTTAGATGTTATGAAACCTATAGTGAATAGGATTTTTATGTTCTTATTTCCATTCAAGCCATGAATGATGAATATGCCTAGTAGGAAGTTAGCCTTGTGATAGTATGTGTTAAGTCAAGCATATGTTCATGAATGATTTAGCCTACTAGTTGATGTTTGGGAATGTGTTCATGAATCTTGTTTAGCAATAAGAGAATCATGATTATTTTCTTGTTAATCCTAGGTTATTTTTTTAACAAATTTTATTACCTTAATTAAAATTACTACTCTATTTTTTAAAGGTTTCAAAATCTCTGGGAAGATTTGGAAATGGAATATTAAATCAAATATTGATATTTTATTAGTCAAATAAATAATATCTTTTAATAAAAATAATATATATATATATATGTACAATAGTAAATAAAATCTTTATATAAATAATAATAAATAAAATATTAATGACCTTGTAAACCATGCTTAAGACTTTAACCTATACTCATAAATATTATTTATATTTAAATTTATTTTTTATTTATTAATAAAAAATTTAATATAATTCATATATTATTAATTTTATTTAGTACTAATTATTTATTATGTATTAATTATTAATTAAAAATTAATTGTAATTTATTATTTATTTATAATAATACTATTTAAAAATTACCATTTTGTAATATTATTTAGGACTTAGTATTATTCAATATTTAAACACAAGTTTATTTAGTAATAATAATACTTAAGATTTATTATTTTAACCTATAACTTGTTTGTAATTATTTTAGAACTCCTAATTATTTTAACCTATCAAGCTAGATTTATTTTATAAAATCCTTTATCATCTAGCCTTAAAACTTAGGACATTAAGGTCATGGTTAGTCATGGTTACTTGAGCTAGGAATTATTTATGTAAGGCAAGTATAGTTTGAATGTAACCTTAAACCTTGTCATTACCCCAGGCAGGGTTAGGTTGACCTTGGAAGATTTTTGAACTCAAGCAGAGCAAAGGATCAGGTATGCTCCTGCATGGAGTCATTTGAAGACAAAAAATTATTATGGCAAGCCAAATGTAATGTGTATGATCATTCATTTGTAAAGGCAATTGATGTGTCTAGACTTGGGTATAAAAAAAATGATACAAAAACTAATCACATTCCCAATCAAGTTTAAATTAAAACATTAAACCCAAATCACACATATGAGCAAGCGTACTCATCATTAACTAAGCATAGGGTTCAAATGAGTGTCGATCCTCAAGGAACAAGTAGACATTAATTACCCTTCTTTCATTGTTTAACCGACCCAATAAAGTGAAAAACAAATAAAAAGAAAATTAAAAATAAAAATATGTATATGTCAAGGATGTAGATTTATGTAACTCAAGCCATTGTTTTGACAAACATGATCTTAAAAAACTTAATCATTATCATAACCAATCATTCTCTTTACACCATGAAGGATGAAGGTAGACTCATTTTGATGGTCAATCCATGAAATCACTATATCTTGGATAAATTAGAATCACTTGGTCCGTCTCAACTAATTCATCCAAAATACGCATTAAACACAATCCTTAATAAAATTCCCTTGCTCTCGACGAATTTAGAATGTGAAATTAATCAATGAACCCTTGGTCTCGGAAGACATCAAGTAATCTTCAATTACCAGTTCTTAAACAATCAACCCCCTTTGGTCCAACAAGTCAATTGCCAATAGAATATGGAACTAATAAATCGAAATACCCATCAACCCGCTTTGGTCCAGCAAGTCAATGGATAGAATCAACTAACTAATCTCGTTATAAGCATAAGTAATTGAATACCAAGAATAATAACCAATTAATGAAAAGATCAAATAACTCTAGAAATCATGAATATCTAAAACAATGTTGAATTATAATAAAACAATTAACATATCATTGTTCAAGAAAAAGAAAACAAAGTAAAAGAAAGAACTCATAGACAAACCTCATTATTCTTCCATTGAAGACCTTCTTAAACAACCTTCCTTGAACTTTGAAGAATTCATCTTGAACTGAGTGATTTTCTATGATGATCAATAAATTCTCCCCTTTTCCCTTGTGTTTTCCATCTATTTATAGGCTTAAGTGGTGCCTAAACTCGTAGGTACAAAGTTCTTGGCCGAGTAGAAGTTAGAAGCTGCTAAAACTCTTCAGATTTCCAAAAATGCGTAGAAAGATTGCAGCACCGCCTCAAGAACAGACCACAGCTAGCGCCGCCTTGGTCCTTCGGAGCCGGCGCTACCTGTGTTCTGCTTATCCACTCGTTCACCAATTTTTCTTCGAATTGTGCGCATAGGTTCCAGAATACTGCTGGCGCTGGCTCTGCTCTGCTTCGCGATGGTTTTGATTTGTTTTACCCAAAATCCTGAAGTAATGACCAAAATACCTTTCCAAGGGTAAATTTTCAAATATGAAAGAATATGACCAATTGTTTCACAAAATGTATTACAAAAGAGCCTTAAATAACTAAGCAAAGTATAACTAATTTAGCTCCTATCAGAAATTAAGGATTGTTCTCCTTTTTATTTTAGTCGAGCAAATCATTTGGAAATTAAACATGCAGTTTTACTCAAAACGCTAGACTCTTTCTAAAACCCAACTTTAACAAAAATTTTAGAATTCCTTAATTGCTATTTCCAAGTAAAACAATGTATGATCAATTTTCTCTCGAGTGGGACAATCAACGTTAAGTACTCAATAAGGGTAGACTACTAGAACTAGTCTTTGAAGAGTTAAGATAAGTCTCTCAATATATGGCCACCTCTATTGGGTAAGTCCATCGCAGATAGGATGCCAGTTCAGTAGGTCATACCGGTCCCTGCTAGCAAGTTTCAGTCATGTAGACTGGGTGTTTTCGGAGTGGACAACTGGTAAATTTGGGTGTAGAGATGGAGGAGTATCTCACCCAGTAGGTTTTACACCTACCTTTTGTCAGCATGCTCAACGTGTGGCATTCTAACCATTATATAGTTATAGGGCCCAACGTGTGGTAACCTATGGCTACCTCTTTAGGTAGTTGTATTTATTGTGCAAATGTATGATTTGGAAAGAAAAACACCACTCTTTATTTTAACATTTATTTAATGCTTGCTAGCACTTTCTCTTATAAAACTTTTACAACTTGCATACATAAACTGTTTTACCTGATACACTCAAAGCACACACGGGCTTACTGAGATTTTTATCTCACCACCTTTTATGCCATGTTTTCAAGTTGATCCTATGGCGAAGGTCATTAGCTAGATTGTTGTGATTTTGAAGACTCTTTGCTATTTTCCTTGTGTGATGTTTTGAGAGATTGTAGCAGGCTATTTATTTTGAATTTGTTCATATATTACTGGGTTGTAATAAGTTTAATTTTAAAGTTTTTATTTTATTTTATTTTATGTAACCTAGTTATAAAGACCCCTTATCCTATAGACGGGGTGACATCCCCGGCCCTGATGGGCCTAGGTAGTGGGGTGTTTCAAAAACCTTCTCGTTCAATCCAATTCTCCCCAAGAGCTAAGGATTTAGCCAATCAAGTAAATCCACAAAAACAAATGATTTTTCCAATTAGGGGGTATTAGGTGAATTTCAACAAATACTTGTTGGACACCCTAAACAAATAAGTTTTCCACGCAAGAATTTCAAAGAACAACGACTGAAATAGTGATAGACAATCACTAAAACATAAGAAAGCAATTTTAAACAAGAAACGAACAAAAATTAGCAAGAAACAAGAACAACTAGTAGATAGGAATAGGAAGAACAAGACTACCACTAATGTGTAATGGCAAAGATGAGTTCAATGAGCATGGATTTCAACAATAGAGTGCTATATCAAGTCCCAACATCCCAAAGAATGAAAATCAAAAGTCAAAACTCACAACTATAGCCACAAACATCCTCATAGAACATTTGTCAAACACTTTGGTAGCAATCCATATTTTCACCCAATATTTTCAACAACTAATATTTTCACCCATATTTAAGCCCATTTTCACCACAAAAACTAGACAAATATGTTCCCAAGGATTATAATAACATCAAGGAGCAATTTTCTCGTGGAAAAATCAAGAGATAGCAAAGATTTCAAAACCTTTTTCGAGCATATTTTTTAGTTAAAGGATTCCCCTATTTTTTTCTTCAAATTTGAAATTCTCTAATTGATAAATCAATATTCGGCCGATTAGGAGCAGTATCTAGCAATGTATCGTAACAACCCAAAAGTCTAAAAAGTCAAGTAGATTAACGTGAATCTTTCAATAGCAAACAACATATCAATAAACTCCTTTCACTATATAATATCTTATTAGGTTTAGAGTAAGAATAGTGCATACTCCCTCCAGAAAATTAATTAATTTTATCCTGCATGTTTTAGTATGTGTTCTCAGAATCCATTACTCATTATTTGTATGAATTGAAACTATTCCTAATGCACAGTCACCTTAGCTAAGGACTTCTCGAGTAGTAATTCATATAAGTAGCCGTGAGAAATTCACCCTTACAATTAACTGTAGTGAATCCTTTTTTGACCTCTTTACTACTTTTATTTATTTTACATTGTAAATAATATCCATCCCATAAGCGGTCTTGTCAAGACTCCAAATATTAGAATCAAAGTACAACGCTTAGCAAAAAAAGTACTTTGGAGTTCTCAAGTCTAAGGATACTTGTACACTTGGTATGATGAGATTCTATCACCGGCACTAAATAGTTATCCATGTGATTATCTCATAGCAAGGTCAACTAGTGTACTTGTTCTAGTAACAAGTATCCCCATGTTAATTTTGAGTATCACAATACTAACGGTTGTGAGAACCACCACCTGGTTAAATAAGAAAGTATAACATGTACTAGTCTTAATACATTAATGATGTTCTCTATCATTAATACTCTGACTGGGGATAATTTAAGTATGAGTGATATCCAGTGTAGTAGGAATCTCACATCATAATCTCTATCATTATTTTCTTAACACAATGTTGCACTTGGGACTTTATCTACTAGTTATATATTCATACCAATGTATAGTAAAGAAAATTGAAAGATAAAGAATATCTTTTTTTGTTTGATAATACACAATGTATAGAATACATGTGATTGCCTCTGGGGAATAACACTATCAGAATTAACCTATTGATTCTAATTAAGATTAATTTACTAATTCTCTAATTGATAAATCCATATTCGGCCGAACATGAGCAGCATCCAGCAATGTGTCATAACTACCCAAAAGTCCAAAAAGTTAAGTGGCTTAACATGAATCTTTCAATAACAAACAACAGATCAATAAACTCCTTATACCATATAATATCTTATTTGGTTTAGATTATAGAATTAGTGCCAACTCTCTATAGAATATTAATTAAATCTATCCCCGAATGTTTTACTATGTGTTCTTGGAATCTATTACTCATTATGTGATGAGACTCCACTTCATCATGGAGGACAAGGACCGATGAGTAGAGCGAGGACCAAGAAGCTTCAAGATGATTTTCAATTTATCATCAAACAATGCTTGAGGATGAAGGAGGATTGGAGGGTTGATGAAGCAAGCCAAGAGTTCGTGTTAATGGCCGTCCGCGAAGGACCCCAACAAGAACTTAAGCCATTAGCAAAAAGGGATGAAATTTGACAAGAGAGGCTTCCAGAGGACAGCCGGCACCAGTTCCATGCCGCAAAATCGGCACCGGCTCCATTCTGTCCAAAACCACCACGCAAGCAAATAAGAACCGGCCAAAGACAGAACTAAACCGGCATTGGCTTTCCCTTGGGCCACCGCCAATTGCTCCGCATTTAATGCTTTTCTCCGCCTTTCATCACTTTGAAGTGTTTGCAAAGACTTATTTTGACCCTAAACTGTAATTAAACCGTAAGGATTACTTAGCTAGGGTTAGGATAATATAAATAGCACATTTACTGATTTGACAAGACAACACACTTCACTTTAATTCAAATTTGAGAGAGAATCTTGAGAGGCCTTAGCCTTCTTGTTCATCTTGTTCAAGACCAAGCTTAAGGGTTAGTCTTCCTTTTGTAAGAGTCTCTAAATCTTTTGGATAATCCAATGTTGTCTTCTTTGAATGGGTCTTAGTTGCGTTGTTCTTCTAATATTTGCTTGAAATTCAATATTTGGGTGCCTATATTCACTATTCTAATTGTTCTTGCTTGCCTTTGTTGCTTCAAGGATATTGGGGTGAGAATATAGTAGAACTTTCTACTCATCTTGAGGGTCTTTAAGGCTTTGTTCTTTAAGGGTTTGAAAGAGTGTAGGTAATTAGGCTACTTTATCCTTTTGTCACAAGAAAAGTCCCTGTTTTAGTTCCCTTTGTTTGAGCTGAACACATAGCCACCCAAAACACCTCAACATCTAGAAAAGCCACCCAAGATTCGTATAAAAGAGTTTGGTACCAGAGCTAAGAAAAGCTTGATTCCTGTCAAAGCTTGGAAATAAGAAAAAGGAGCCCTACAAAGTGAAGAAAAGAGAAAAACAGAAAATCCCGTAACTCAGAAAATTTTTGTTGTATCTTGATTTTTCTGTTGGGAAATTACTCCTTGATGTTATTATAATCCTTGGGAACATATTTGTCTTGTGATTGTGTTGAAATTTGGCTTGAATTTGGGTGAAAATTCTGGCTGCTCTTGAGTGACGAGATTGCAGCCAAGGTGTTTGATAAATGTTCCATGAGAGTGTATTTAGCTATAGTTGGGAACTTTGATTCTTAATTTTTATTCCTTAGGATTTTGTGGCTTATTATATCACTAAATTATTTAATTCCATGTCCATTGAACTCAAATTTTCTATTGCACCTTTATGATCATCTTGTTCTTCATCATCCTAGTTCTAGTTGTTCTTGTTTTCTTTGTTCTTGATAATTCTTGCTTAGAAGTGTTCTTTTACATGTAGTTCTTGCTCTTGAGTTGATTGACTCCATTTTTCTTGAAATTCTTGGCTTAAAACTTGATTACTTGGAGGTGCCCAACAAGTGTTTGTTGAAATTCCCCTAACACCAACTATTTGGAAATTCCTTTTAATTTGTGTGATTCACTTAGCTGGACTAAATCTTCAGCTATTAGGGAGAATTGAGATTAAATAAGAAGGCTTGAGTGTTGAGAGAAAGGCAAGAGAGAGAGCCTATTATCAAAAGAGTCTAAGAGAGTAAACACGAGGGTGGAGTGATCAACCTTGAGAGCCAACACACAAGGAAGTGCAGTGAGGATCGATTTTTCTTTCTAATCTCTTGTTTTGCAAGTATAGACAAGTAAATACTCTACCACCATGGCCCATGAACAAGAGATCTCTAGGCCTAACTCAAGTGGACCTAGTAGACCTCAAGAAGAACCCATTGATGCTAGGGGATTGCATAAGGACTTACAAACCATGATGAGGACTATGCAAAGCGAATTTCAAAATCTAACAAAGGAGTTGATAAACCATCTTGGCTAATTTTCTACCGTGGTACAAAGGAGGGGCCAGGAACAATTTGAAGCACCTAGCCCTAGAATGAGGGATGGTGATGCCTACACTCCTCCATTACATGCCCAACAAGGGGAAGAATGGGACGAACATTCAATTGGGGGATTCCAACAAGCTCCTATAAGAGGGGAAGTTCATTGAATAAGAGGAGGACAACATAGAGGACAAAGAATGAATGGGGGAAACAATCTAAGGAAGCTAGAAAGAGAATTTGAAGGAGTCGATGAGTGGTATGAAGGAGAACATGTTGAGACCTTTGGGGAACAACCTAGAGGATAGGGTAATAGAGGAGGAATGAGAGAAGAAAATGATGTGGAAAGGGAGTTTAACCATATTAAATTGAAAGTGCCCATATTCTATGATAAGAGTGACCCCAAAGCTTATTTTGAGTAAGAAAGCAAGATGGAGATATTCCTAGAAAGCCATACTTATAATAAGAGGTCAAAAGTGAGGTTGGCTATTTTGGGCTTCTTGGAGTATGCTTTGGTATGGTGGGAGTAAGTTAGTGCTCAAAGGAGGTAAATGGGAGTGGAAACTGTGGCAAGTTGGAATTTATTGAAAGATATAATGAGAGTAAGGTTTATACCACACCATTACTATAATGATCTCTACTAAAGGCTCCAATCACTCAAGCAAGGGAACAAAAGTGTGGAAGATTATCATAAGGATATGGAAGTCATGTTGATAAGAACTCAAATCTATGATGATCCTAGAGCAATGAGAGCAAGGTTTTGGGAGGATTAAGTAGGGAGATTGCTAATTTGGTGGAATTGCACCCTTATGATCGATTGGAGGATATGGTACATCCGGCCATAAAGATTGAAAGGCAATTAAAGAGAAGGGCATTTACTAGACCAACACTTCCAAACCCCAACACAACTAGCAAGGTGATAACAAAGAAGGATGAAGCCCCCAAGCCATTTCAAAGGGACTTCAACAAACCTAGGGAAGCTTGGAAACCTAGGGAAGAATGGAAGCCTAGAGAGGATTGGAAACCAAGGGAATGATGGAACAAGGACAATGGGAAAGCCATTGAGAGGCAACAAAGGAATAGAGATATCAAATGCTTTAAGTGCCTTGGATATGGACACACTTCCCATGAGTGTCCAAGTAAGAGAGCAATGTATACTAATCCCTATGGTGATGTAACACCCCACTACTACATACCGTAAAAGGGTGGGGATGTCGCCCTGTCTAGTAGGACAAGGGGTCTTTAAAATGAGGTATAAATATAAAGGCGACCTCAAAAGAATCAACTTAGAAAAATAAAGAAAAACTCTTATTACATCCGCCTCAAATTGGAAAAATATGAAATAAAATAAATATCATTCAGAAGCTTAAACAACAATTGTCTCCTAGAGCACAATAGAACAAAAAGAACAAAAGCTTCAACTATCACATGCCCACTAGCTCAGCACAATTTATCTCCTGAAAAAATTGATATAAAATAGTGTGAGATTAAATCTCAGTAAGTCCTGTGCGTGCACATGGTGTTTTAAACAGTACGTGTATGCATAGTGTAAAACATTTGTAGAAATATTTG
Source organism: Voacanga thouarsii (assembly GCA_026120185.1). NCBI lineage: Eukaryota > Viridiplantae > Streptophyta > Magnoliopsida > Gentianales > Apocynaceae > Voacanga > Voacanga thouarsii. The sequence goes on from JANUWF010002124.1 coordinate 85,102, forward strand.
GCAAATCATAAATAATCTCTTCTCGCAATGAGTGGGTTTTCTCATAATCACGTTTTATACAAAACAAATCATCCACTCGAGTCAACAGTCATGTCACCACACGTTGGGCTCCATGAGAACAAAATGGTCAAGGTGCCATACTTTGTTCACCAAGACAGGTCAAGGCACCACACTTTGTGTACCTTGACAGGATCAGATTACCACACGTTGGGCGTTCTGATCAAGGTGAGTGTACAGCTCACCGGGTGAGATACTTCTCCTTATCTACACCCAATAAAACCATCCGGGTGTCCATGCCGGGAAAATAAACAATACCTTTCAGGTACAAGTGCTAGCTCGGACCGGCCTGACCAACCAATACTGTCGCTTTTTCAAGCAGAGCTTATCTTCTGGAGGTGGCCTCCTGCCAGAAGACTTACTCATGCTCTCCAAGACTAGTATTGTTAGTCTACCCTTATTGAGTACTCATCGAACATATCTGTCAATTCCTGATTCACAACATTTTCAAACCTTGGCTTTGTACAACGTGATTTTTCTCTAAAAGAGTTTTTCTAAAAATTTAGGAAAAGAATAGTTTTCTAGATAAAATCATTAGTTTGACAAAACTGTTTAAAGAATAAATACCCACGTTTACAACCCAAGCAAACATAGCTCACAATAGCTTCACAAAGCTTTACAACATAGACTTGCCATCACAACAGTTAACAAAAGAGTTTATGCAAGACTTACCATCACAACATTTAACAAAAGAGTTTATGCAAGGACTTACCATCACAACATTTAACAAAAACATTTAACATTTAACAAAAGAGTGTATGCAAGGACTTACCATCACAATATTTAACAAAAGAGTTTATGCAAGGACTTACTTGATATGCCTCAGATAAACAAGACAAAATCACAGCTTGCTTCCTTTAAATACCCTCCTGATCTAGAATCACATAATATCTTGATCAGCGTCTCAATCGATTCAAACATGCATTAAACTCATTTATTCCCATAACAAATCATAATCTATTATCGAACTTCAAATAAATCATCTAATCCTCAAAGTACATGCACTATGATATATATCCATCAAAGGCATGAATAATATGTCGAAAAGGTCTCGACTTGACCATCACCACTCATATCTATCATCCACTATATTAAACCATAATTTTAACATCAAGGGTAAGTATTCCCTTACCTTACAACAATCAGGTTAGCAAGATCTCAATACTCCTATGGTGATCGTCACGAGTTACCTTCTTTCCTTCATTTTGACTGAAAATAAATAGAAGGGATGAAATCAGCCATTAGGTGGCATGATTCAAGGGAAGAAAAGGAGAAGAATGATGGAAGAAAGGAATTAAGAGGTTGAGATGGTTTTTGCTTACCTTAGAGGGTGATCGGTTTTCGCTAGGTATTGCTCTTAAGATTTTCGAAAATTGCTATGGAGTTCTTGCTATAATTTTTCGTATAGAATAGAGAGGGTAGTTGGCTACTATACTTTAGGATTAGAGAAGATTGGTTTAGGGTTAGATGGTGGTGTTTAGAAAGACTCCTAATGGATTAAGTTTGTTGGACAATAAGGGCGAAAATTGCAGCTTATGGTGTGCCTTCTTGTTGCTGATTTTGGGAGGGTTTAAGGGCGAAAATATTATGTAATTTGCTTCTTTGTACTGGGCAAGATATTTCTCAAGGAAAGGGCTGAATGTGCTTAGAATTTTGGGCCAAATAAAGAAGAGTTTGAGATGGTTTGAAGAGCTGAAATTTCTGTGTGCGTGCAGTGGTTTTGCTGTACGAAATTGCAGAACAATAAGAGGAGAAATTCTAGTCTGTTGTAGCAGTGGTTCTACAGAAATTTTTAGAGAAAATATGAGGTTTTTAGGTGTAGAAAATTGGCTTGATCGATTGAGGATTTTGGTGTGTTTTGGTGTGCAGAATTTCGGTTTGTGTAGGAGTGCAAGCTGGCCGAAATTCCTGTGTAAGGCTGGCCGAAAATCTATAGTTTTTTGGAGGTAGAAATCTGGTTTTGTGCAGCTAAGGTAATCTGAATTTACAAGAAGTGTTCTAGATGTTTTGAGCTAGGGTTTTGAGAGTTGGATTGCACCTAGAAGTGCTGGAATTTTCAGACAACTTGTGCTTGCACAAAGCTGCTGAATTTCAGCTGGGAAATGGTAGCAAAACCTAGTTAAATTAGGATTGAAATAAAATCTGATTTGCTATAGGATTTAGGATAAGATTTTCTAGTTTTGAAAGAGTTTGAGTTGGGCTAAAATTCCTTCAAGAACTGGCAGCACTAGCTGGAAAATTTTCCAGATTTTTAGCTAAAGTTCTAGGTTTAAAATCAACAAGGTTTCCTACTAGAAGAATGACTCCTTAATTCCAACTATCTATTGCAAGCTCTAGCAAGTTGAAATAAAACTAAAATTGTAATTATTCAGCTAGAGTTTTCGAAATCCAAGAGAATAAAAGCTGAAAATACAAGTGAACTTTATTCACATCAAAGCCCTTGATTTTAGGAAATAAATATGGAGACTTATTTCCTTGGAATAATGCCACTAAAATTACTCTAGGATAGCTAGATCCTTTTCGGCCAAGACTTGGAAAAGTCTAAGTAAAGGAAATTTCAAGAAGAGAAAGTAAGATTCACAAAAGGTAGGATTCGCACTCGGGTCACCAAAGGAAATCACCAACCTCTCGCTCTTCCAAAGCTACTCCACATTAATAATTCTCTAAGAAATTCTTTCCATCCTATTCTCATCCTTCCATATCCTCGACCATACCTCACTTAACCAAATCTTTAACAACACCATTATTTCACACCAATCAATTCAAATGCAAGGACAACTTTAAAATTCACATATATCCATGCAAAAATAATTTTAAGCTACCATGAAAAATGCAAAATGCTATGCAATGCATAAATTTTCCCCATAATCAAAGGTGGTTTTGGGCGGGGTATTACATCCCCTCCCCCTTAAGAGAATTTCATCCCGAAATTCAGATTTCATCCCCTTAGGGCATATCCGGATACTTCCGTCTTAACCATTCCTCCGTTTCCCATGTTGCATCTTTTGCTCCATGATGATCCCGAAGTACCTTCAGCATGGGTATCTTCTTGTTTCGAAGCATCTTGATACTCTGTTCCTGGATTTTGACGGGTCTCTCTACATAACTCAGATTTGGTTGCAACTCCAACGGTTCCTCATTGAGTACATGACTCGGATCGGGGTTGTACTTCTTCAACTGAGAGACATGGAAAACATCATGCATCCCGGTTAGACCATCAGACAAATCCAGTCTATAGGCAACTGGTTCAATTTTCTACAATATCGAGAACGGTCCCAAATACCTAGGATTCAACTTCCCTCCTCTCAGATACTTCAGGATTCCTCTAGTAGGAGTCAACTTCAAGAATGCACGATCACCTACTTGGAACTCCAGTTCCATTCTCCTAGAGTCTGCATAACTTTTATGTCTGCTTTGCGCTGCTTTTAGCCTTTCTCGGATTACCTTGACCATGTCCGTCATCTCCTGAATGCATACTTCACCAGTCCTTTTCATGTTCCCCTCTTTAATCCATCCCCAGCATATCGGTACTTGGCACTTTTGCCCATACAGCGCTTTGTACGGCGCCATCCCAATCGATGCCTGATAGCTATTATTCTACGCCAACTCTGCATGCGGTAAAGACTCAATCCACTTATCTGCAAAGTCCAAGATACATGCTCGGAGCATATCTTCTTGTATCTGAATGACTCTCTCAGATTGACCATCTGTCTGCGGATGAGCAGATGTGCTAAATTTCAAAGTAGTGCCTAAAGACTCCTGGAACTTACCCCAGAACCTTGAAATTAATATAGGGTCCTTATCCAACATAATGCTAGACGGTACACCATGCAACCTTATAATTTCTCGGGTGTATGTCTGAGCCAACTTTTCCATCGAGTCCCTTACGTTTACCGGTATGAAATGCGCTGTCATGGTCAATCGGTCCACCACTACCCAAATTACATCATTGTGTGACTTGGTCATCGGAAGACCAGTCACAAAGTCCATGGTCACCTCTTCCCATTTCCACTCGGGAATCGGTAATGGTTGCAGTAGCCCTGCAGACTTCTTATGCTCTATTTTACCCTTCTGGCACGTCAAGCAGGTTGACACTTGCTGAACTACATCCCTTTTCATTCCAGCCCACCAATATTTCTTCTTTAAGTCTTGGTACATCTTTATCTCCCCAGGGTGTATGGTATATTTGCTCTTGTGAGCTTCGTCCAATATCATCTTCCTCAGGTCTTGGATGTCAGGCACACAAACCCGATCCCGAAAGTATAATACCCCCTTCTCATCGGTTCGGAAGTCACTTTCTCCTCTTGCGATCTCTTTCACCTTAAAAGTCTGAAATTCTGCACTGTCCTACTGGCCTGATACAATCTCCTGGTCTAGATCGGGTTTCAGGGTCAAGTTACTCACGCAGATCTTCCTTTCTTGAACTTCCGATTCTTGCTCCACGATTTCCTGGATTGCCGACACCTCCTGCATTCTCAAATGTGCCATCTTCACTTTCTGACTCAGAGCGTCAGCTACGACATTCGTTTTACCTGAGTGATAATTGATAGGACATCTATACTCTTCCAAGAACTCCATCCACCTACACTATTGGAGATTCAAGTCCTTTTGCGTGAAGATATACTTCAAACTATTATGGTCAGTAAAAACTTCGTATTCCACACCGTACAGGTAATGTTGCCATTTCTTCAAGGTGAACACTATAGCTGCCAGTTCCAAGTCATGCATTGGCTAATTAGCTTCGTGCGGCTTTAGCTTACTAGATGCATAAGCTATGACCTTCCCTTCCTGTATCAGTACAGTTCCTAAACCTTCCTTGGACGCAACTGTGTAGAGTGCATAGGGCTTATCAGCATCGGCTAAACTTAGCACGGGTGCTGTAATCAACCTCCTCTTAATCTCTTAGAAGCTCTTTTCGCACTTTTCACTCCAAGCAAAAGTGACGCCCTTCTTCAACAGACGTGTCATTGGTGAAGCCAGAATGGAAAAATTTTAAATGAAACACCGATTGTACTTGGCTAGCCCAAGGAAACTTCGTATCTCGGTAATATTCTCCGGCTGTTTCCAGTTAGGTACAGCTTCTACCTTGGCAGGGTCCACTTTGATCCCATCCTTGGATATCACATGACCAAGGAAAGATACCGAGCTCAGCCAAAACTCACATTTACTGAACTTTGTGTAAAGCTTGAATTCCCTCATCTTCTCTAGGACCAATCTTAAGTGCTCTGTGTGGTCATCCAAATTCTTGGAGTATATTAAGATGTCATCGATGAAGATAACCACGAACTTGTCCAAGTATGGTTGGAAAACACGATGCATCAAATCCATGAAAATTGCTGGTGCATTTTTCACACCGAACAGCATTACTACGAACTCGTAGTGGCCATACCGCGTGTTGAATACAGTCTTAGGAATGTCTTCTTCTTTGATCCTCACCCGATAGTATCCTTACCGCAGGTCCAACTTCGAAAAGAAAGTGGCACCTTGCAGTTGATCAAACAACTCATCGATCAAGGGTAGAGGGTACTTATTTTTTATCATGAGATTGTTCGGTCCCTGATAGTCAATGTATAGCCTCAGGGTTCCATCTTTCTTCTTAACAAACAACATCGGGGCTCCCCACGACAACGTACTCGGCCGGATGTTGCCTTGCATTACCAATTCTTCAAATTGCTCCTTTAACTCCTTCAGCTCCGTTGGTGCCATCCGGTAGGGGATTCTTGACACTGGTTCTGCTCTAGGAATTAGATCCATGGTAAACTCGACTTCCCGTTCAGGGGGTAGGGAAGTGTGCTCAGCAGGGAAAACGTCCGGAAAGTCTTTTACCACCTCTGTACTTTCTAGGGTACATTGATCCTTTCGTTTGTTCAGGAGATACGCTAAATATCTCGTACAACCTTTCTTGAGCAACTTCCGGGCTCTAGCACCAGTAATGAGAAATTTCAGTTCCTTCGTTCGTTTGCCGTTGAATTCAATTACATCTCGACCAGGTCTCACAAATTGCACCGTCTTGATCTTGCAATCCACACGAGCTCCGTGTCTCGACAACCAATCCATGCCCATGATCAGATCATAATCGTCTATAGGCAAAATTATGAGGTCGGCCTCCAGAATCTCCTTCCCTATCTCAACTCCACATCTTCCCATTTTCTTGCCCGTTTCTAACACCTTTCCCAAGGATGAACTTACTACTAGGGTATAGGGTAATTCCTTTCCTTCCCAACCCAGATGTGATGCACATACTTTACTTACATAAGAGTCTGTGGATCCTGGGTCTATCAAAACATTAACAGGATGACCTTGGATAGAATGGTTACCTTCTATCAGGGTGGCATCCGCTGCGACTTCTTCTCTGTTCAGGGAGAAAACCTTGGCCTTCACTTTAGGCTTCTAGCCTCTCGTTCCAGTTGGTCTAGTAGCATCACCTCTATTGCCTCCCATTGGTTAGGTTGGTGTGGTCTGCTCAATCCTTAGGGGTTTGAGGCAAACGTTCCTCAGATGTCCTGGGTCTTCGCAATTGAAGCACCTTCCCACACCCCCGTTATCCCAGCAATTTCTCTCGGTGTGGCCTCGCTTCCCACACAGTCAGCAATTCAGGCTGCCTTGCATCGGTCTGGCCATAGGCACTCGAGGCTGCTTACCCTGATTTCCCCATGGCATAGAGGCCGCAGGTCGCTTATTGCTTGAAGGCCTCATGGGTGGATGGTTAGGTTGGAAGGGTCAGTTCACCGATCGATGCCGATCTTCATTCTCCGTCCGGGAAGCTGCGTCCACGGCGGCCGTGTACGACATTGGCGGTGATGGAGCCAATAGCTTTCTCAAATCTGGCCTTAGCCCTTTCACGAAATGTTGGGTATGCTTCTGCTCCGTATCTACCAAGCACTTGCAATACTTGGACAACTGCATGAATCGGGTTGGGTATTGGGCCACGGTCATACCTCCCTACCTGAGGGTCTGGAATTCATCCTCCCTCTTCTCAGCCACCCATCAAGGAATGTACTCGGCCTAGAAAGCTTCCGTGAAATCGTCCCATATCCAATCCTACTCTTCTCAATCCCAATCACTCTGCACTCGCTACCACCATGCCCAAGGCGGTCCCCTCAACTGGAAAGTAGCAAACTTTACCATCCTTTCTTCCGAGTACTGCAACGTAGTGAAGATATCCTCCATCTGCTTAATCCATTGCTTGGCCTTCTCGTCCTGTTCCACCTCCCTTTAGAATGTGGGAGGCTGGAACTTCAGGAAATGCTCCAGGGCCTCATCCTCTCCCCGCGGTTGTTTCCTGGCCACCTTGTCTACTCTTTCAGTCAAGTTCTGTAGGATTGAGGCCATCTTGTCGAAAGCCTGACCCATGGTCACATCTCGTGACCTTTCCAAGGCTATCTCCTGCTCTCTCAATAGGTGCTCTTCCACATCAGGGGTGGAACGATGCATCTGCTCAAATTTCGGGGTGGAGGATGCTCTCTCCTTCACCGTTCTACTATGCACAACTGTTCTGCGTCTGGGTGCCATCTTAATCACATTTACTCAAGGTCAGATAGTTACCAAGGGGAAAAGAATATGCATAGTTAGATGCATGATCAGTCAATGGCTATGTTATCCACTCATTTAAAAAGAGAATGTGATGATATTATGCAGGGGATAATCAAGTAATGAATAAAACTCACGCTTTTCATATAAACCATTCTTTCATAGAAAAAAAGGGGTTATCACATACGATGCCCTTTTATTTAATAATTAAAGCCCTATAATCAACATGCTCCTTTTAAAGAAATAAACAAGTAAATGAATGAAAATCCTGAAGAAGGAAAAGTAAACCTGCGGGTCTTCTAGACTCGACTCTCTCTAGTTTCAACAAAAGCATCGGAGTCGTCGGAGGTTAGTTCCACAAGCTAACCCACGGAGCCATCGGGTCTCCTTATGCGGTCCCTTGCAAAACCAACACTCTCACTCGACTGCCCTGACTAACCCCGATAGCCCCTCTTGGCTCTCATGGCCGACTTGTAAAGCTCATCCAATGCTAATCTAATCGCACCCTTAGGCGCAGGCCTCTCACTCCCCGAATCAGATGGATCAAGCAACGCCTCTCTCCTCAGCATGGCATCTATACCCAGTCTATATCGGAGTCCACACCCCTTAGGACCCTCTTCTAGCTTCCTCTTTCCCTTATCCACCACTCCTGCAGCTGACTGCCTAAGTTCCCTGTCTCCCGGGGCAACTCTATCCCTTGGCCTATGTACCTCGCCACTGGACTCCTTAGAGTCGTAGCAAGCAAGAGTCCTATCAACTTCTCCTATCTGCGGGGTCTGGGGACCCTCCATTACCTCCTCATCCTCATCAGCTATCCCAGACATCACTCCCTCATTCTCAGCGTCTCCCTCGTTCTCGAGCTCATCTACCTCCGCCTAACTCAACTCCGCCATCTCCTCATCTCCCTCATACTCTCCTAAGCTCTCCTCGACCTCTGTCTCCGCCTTAACCACCGGATCGTCTAGCACTGGCGGCTCACACTCTCCCTCTGGATCAGACACGGGTGGATAAGCTACGGGTAGTGGGGCAGGTGGATTCCCGCAGCCAGTGGGCTAGTCTCTGACAGCCGATACACCTCTTTTGACCATCCTATAAACAAAAGATAAAAATTAGCACCAAATCAAAATACTTAAGAAAATATAACCCAGTAAGTCAAATAATTGCCTAAACCTAGGCTCTGATTACCACTTGTAACACACCACTACTGCGTACCCTAAGAGGGCGGGGATGTCGCCCCGTCCCGTAGGACCAGGGGTCTTTAAAATGAGGTATAAATATAAAGTCGACCTCAAAAGAATAAACTTAGAAAAATAAAGAAAAATTCTTATTACATCCGGCTCAAATTGGAGCAATACGAAATAAAACAAATATCGTTCAGAAGATTAAACAACAATTGTCTCCTAAAGCACAATGGAACAAAAAGAAAAAAAGCTTCAACTATCACATGCCCGCTAGCTCAACACAATCTATCTCCTGAAAACATGATATAAAATAGTGTGAGATTAAATCTCAGTAAGTCCTGTATGTGCACATGGTGTTTTAAACAATACGTGTATGCACAGTGTAAAACATTTGTAGAAACATTTGGCAAGTCATAAATAATCTCTTCTCGCAAGGAGTGGGTTTTCTCATAATCACGCTTTATACAAAACAAATCATCTATCGAGTCAACAGTCATGTCACCACACGTTGGGCTCCATGAGAAAAAAATGGTCAATGTGCCACACTTTGTTCACCAAGACAGGTCAAGGCACCACACTTTGTGTACCGAGACAGGATCAGATCACATTACTACACGTTGGGCGTTCTGATCAAAGTGAGTGTATAGCTCACCGGGTGAGATACTCCTCCTTCTCTATACCCAACAAAATCATCCGGGTGTCCATGCCGGGAAAATAAACAATACCTTTTAGGTACAAGTGCTAGCTTGAACTGGCCTGACCAACCAATACTGTCTCCTTTTCAAGCAGAGCTTATCTCCTGGAGGTGGCCTCCTGCCAGAAGACTTACTTAAGCTCTCCAAGACTAGTATAGTTAGCCTACCCTTATTGAGTACTCAACGAACATATTCGTCAATTCCTGATTCACAACATTTCCAAACCTTGGCTTTGTACAACGTGATTTTTCTCTAAAAGAGTTTTTCTAAAAATTTAGGAAAAGAATAGGTTTCTTGATAAAATCATTAGTTTGACAAAACCGTTTGAAGAATAGATACCCATGTATACAACCCAAGCAAACATAGCTCACAATAGCTTCACAGAGCTTTACAACATAGACTTGCCATCACAACAGTTAACAAAAGAGTTTATGCAAGACTTACCATCACAACATTTAACAAAAGAGTTTATGCAAGGACTTACCATCACAATATTTTACAAAAGAGTGTATGCAAGGACTTACCATCACAACATTTAACAAAAGAGTTTATGCAAGGACTTACTTGATATGCCTCAGATAAACAAGACAAAATCACAACTTGCTTCATTCAAATACCCTCCTGATCTAGAATCACATAATATCATGATCAGGGTATCAATCGATTCAAACATGTATTAAACTCATTTATTCCCATAACAAATCATGATCCATGATCTAACTTCAAATAAATCATCTAATCCTCAAAGTACATACACTATGATCACATATCCATCAAAGACATGAATAATATGTCTAAAAGGTCTCGACTTGACCATCACCACGCATATCAATCATCCACTATATTAAACCTTAATTTTGACATCAAGGGTAAGTATTCCCTTACCTTACAACAATCAGGTTAGCAAGATATCAATGCTCCTATGGTGATCGTCCCGAGTTCATTTGATTGGAAGAGAAAAGCTACCTTCTTTCCTTCCTTTTGATCGAAAATAAATAGAAGGGATGAAATCAGCCTTTAGGTGGCGTGATTTACGGGAAGAAAAGGATAAGAATTGATGGAAGAAAGGAATTAAGAGGTTGAGATGGTTTTTGCTTACCTTAGAGGGTGATCGGTTTTCGCTAGGTATTGCTCTTCAGATTTTCAAAAATTGCTATGGAGTTCTTCCTGAAATTTTCCATGTAAAATAGAGAGGGTACTTGGCTACTATACTTTAGGGTTAGAGAAGATTGGTTTAGGGTTAGATAGTGGTATTTAGAAAGACTCGCAATGGCTTTAGGTTTCTTGGACAGCAAGGGCGAAAATTGCAGCTTATGGTATGCCTTCTTGCTGCCAACTTTGGGAGGGTTTAAGGGAGAAAATATTGGGTAATTTACTTCTTTGTACTGGCTAAAATATTGGTCAAGGGAAGGGCTGAATGTGTTCAGAATTTTGGGCCAAACAAAGAAGTGTTTGAGAAGGTTTGAAGAGCTTAAATTTCTATGCGCGTGTAGTGGTTTTGCTGTACGAAATTGCTGAACAATAAGAGGAGAAATTCTGGTCTGTTGTAGCATTGGTTCTACCCCAATTTTTAGAGAAAATATGAGGGTTTTAGGCACAGAAAATTGGCTTCTTCAACTAAGGATTTTGGTGTGTTTTGGTGTGCAGAATTTTAGTTTGTGTAGGAGTGCAAGCTAGCCGAAATTCCTGTGCATGGCTGGCCGAAAATCTGTAGTTTTTTTGAGATAAAAATCTGGTTTTGTGCAGCTAAGGTAATTTGTATTTATGAGGAGTGTTTTAGATGTTTTGAGCTAGGGTTTGGAGAGTTGGATTGCACCTACAAGTGCTGGAATTTTCGAACGGCTTGTGCTTGCACAAGGCTGCCGAATTTCAGCTACGAAAAGGTAGCAAAACCTAGTTAAATTACGATTGAAATAAAATTTGATTTGCTAAAGGATTTAGAATAAGATTTCCTAACTTTGGAAGAGTTTGAGTTGAGATAAAATTCCTTCAAGAAGTGGCGGCACTAGCTGGAAAATTTTCTAGATTTTTAGCTAAAGTTCTAGGTTTAAAATCAACAAAGTTTCCTACTAGAAGAATGACTCTTTAATTCCAACTATCTATTGCAAGCTCTAGCAAGTTGAAATAAAACTAAAATTGTAATTATTCAGCTAGAGTTTTCGAAAATCCAAGGGAATAAAAGTTGAAAATACAAGTGAACTTTATTCACATCAAAGCCCTTGATTTTAGGAAATAAATATGGAGACTTATTTCCTTGGAATAATGGCACTAAAATTTCTCTAGGATATCTAGATTCTTTTTGGCCAAGACATGGAAAAGTCTACGGAAAGGAACTTTCAAGAAGAGAAAGTAAGATTCACAAAAGGTAGGATTCGAACTCGTGTCACCAAAAGAAATCACCAACCTCCCGCTATTCCAAAGATACTTCACATTAATAATTCTCTAGGAAATTCTTTCCACCCTATTCTCATCCTTCCATATTCTCGACCATACCTCGCTTAACCAAATCTTTAATAATACCATTATTTCACACCACTCAATTCAAATGCAAGGACAACTTTAAAATTCACATATATCCATTTAAAATAATTTTAAGCTACCATGAAAAATACAAAATGCTATGCAATGCATGACTTTTCACCATAGTCAAAGGTGGTTTTAGGCGGGGTATTACAGGTGAGGTCTCTACCGATGAAGAGGAAGAGGGAAAAAGATACCAAGGAGAGCAAGAGGGAAATGGAGATGTGGAGAGTGATGAGAGGGAAGTTGTTGGACAAGAATACTATTGGGTGGGAGTCACTAGAAGGTCTTTGAGTTCACAAGCTATTGAGGATCAAGACCACTAACAAAGAGAGAACATTTTCTACATTAGGTGTCTAGTCAACAAGACCCCTTGTAGTGTCATTGTGGATAGTAGGAGCTGCACTAACGTGATTAGTGTAGATTTGATTGAAGAATTGGACATGAGTTGGATTAAACATCCCAAGCCCTACAAACTACAATGGTTGAATGATAGTGGGGAAATGAGAGTTAACAAGCAAGTATTGATGTCTTTTGAAATCGGGAAGTATAAGGATGAAGTGCTTTGTGATATAGTACCCATGCAAGTAGGTCACCTGCTACTAGGGAGGCCATGGCAATATGATAGGTATGTAAAATATTATGGGAGGAAGAATACTTACTCCCTACTCAAGGAGGGAACTAAGTTTACCCTCACCCCCATGGCCCCTAGTGAGGTGAGCAAATACCAAAGAATCATGAAGGAAAAAGAAAAGAAGAAGGGAGTGCAAGAAGTTAAGAAAAAGTAAGAAATTGAGAGGAAAGAAAATGAGAGGCGAGAAAAAGAATTGAGAGAGAGAATGAAAAAACAAATGCCATTGATAATCAAGGATAGGAGTGAGCAAGGACAAGGGAGGGGAGGTAAAACGAGAGTGGATTTCTTTGCAAAGAAGAGTGAGGTCATAGAGGCTATAAAAGCTAAGGAATCGATTATTCTTCATTTATGCAAAGGTTCTTATGTTTCTACTAATGATTCCACATTATCTTTGCCTCATGAAATTGCAACTATTCTTAAAGAGTTTGAAGATTTTCCAAATAAGGTGCCCGGAGGACTACCACCATTGAGAGGAATTGAGCATCAAATCGACTTTGTGCCCAGAGCCATTATCCCCAACCGACTGGCATATAGAAGCAATCCGAAGGAATCCAATGAATGGCAAAAGCAAGTGGAGGCATTGCTTGAAAAGGGACATATGAGAGAGAGCCTAAGCCCATGTGCGGTTCCAGTTCTCTTGGTGCCCAAAAAGGATGGGACATGGCGTATGTGTGTGGATTGTCGCGCTATCAACAACATAATGGTAAAATACCTCTATCCCATTCCTAGGCTAGATGACTTGCTTGATGAGCTATTTGGTGCATGCATTTCCTCAAAAATAGATTTGAAATCTGGTTATCACTAAATTAGAATAAGGGAAGGGGATGAATGGAAAACTGCTTTTAAAACTAAATAAGGGTTGTATGAATGGCTTGTCATGCCCTTTGGGTTGTCTAATGCTCCTAGTACTTTTATGCAATTAATGCACCATGTTTTGAGGGAATTCATTGGGAAATTTATTGTTGTGTACTTTGATGATATATTAATTTACAGCAAATCATATGTGGATCATGTAAATATGTTCAAAGTGTGCTTATTGCCCTCCGAAGGGAGATATTGTATGCTAATCTTGAGAAATGCTCATTTTATTTGGAAAGGATTACGTTCCTTGGGTATGTTGTCAGTGCCAAAGGGATTGAGGTTGATAAGGGAAAGTGAAAGTCATCCAAGATTGGCTAACCCCTACCACCCTTACCCAAGTCCGTAGTTTCCATGGGCTAGCTAGCTCTACAGGAGGTTTTTCCAAAATTTTAGCACTCTAGCAGCTCCTCTAACCGAAGTGGTAAAGAAAAAGGTGGGATTTAGGTGGGAGGAAGCCCAACAACAAGCCTTTCAAACCTTCAAAGACAAATTGAGCCAAGCTCCCATTCTTATTCTTCCCAAATTTGAGAAGGCTTTTGAGATAGAGTGTGATGCAAGTGGGGTGGGAACAGGTGCGGTCTTGACCCAAGATAGAAAACCCATTGCATACTTTAGTGAAAATTTGTCCGGGGCAGCCCTTGACTCTTCTACCTATGACAAAGAGATTTTTGCTTTAGTGAGAACCTTAGAGTATTGACAACACTACCTTTTGCCAAGAGAGTTTGGCATTCATACCGATCATGAGACCCTTAAACATCTCAAGAGCCAACAAAATTTGAACAAAAGGCATGCAAGGTGGACGAAGTTTATTGGGACACTTCCATATGTCATTCACTACAAGAAGGGTAAGAAAAATATGGTAGCAGATGCACTATCTCGAAGGTATGCACTCCTCAACTTTTTGGATGCTAAACTTCTTGCTTTTGAATTTGTGAAAGATTTGTATATTGATGATGAGGAGTTTGAGGATATTTTCCATGCTTGTGAGAAAGGTGCATTTGCTAAATATTATAGGCTTAATGGTTTCTTGTTTAGGGAGGCAAGGCTTTGCATGCCAAAGGGTTCCATTAGGGTGTTGCTAGTTCGGGAAGCCCATAGTGGGGGACTAATGGAGCATTTTGGTGTTACCAAAAACCTTAGGCATCCTTAAGGAACATTGTTCTCAATGCATTACTTGTAGACGAGCTAAGTCTAAAGCTCTTCCACATAGTCTTTATACTCTTTTGCCCACACCTAATGTTCCTTGGGTTGATATATCAATGGACTGCATTTTAAGATTGCCTAGGTCCAAGGGGGGCAAGGATTCTATATTTGTGATTGTTGACAGATTTTCCAAAATGGTTCATTTTATGTATGGTTTCAAGACTAATGATGCGTCCTATATTGTAGATTTATTCTTTAAGGAAGTGGTGAGAATGCATGGGTTTCCAAGGACTATTGTCTCGGATAGGGATATAAAATTCCTTAGCCACTTTTGGAGAGTTTTATGGAACAAACTTAGAACTAACCTTTTATTTTCCACAGCTTGTCATCCCCAAATGGACGGACAAACCGATGTGGTCAATCGCACACTCAACCAACTCTTGCGGGCCCTAATCAAGAAGAACTTGAAGAATTAGGAGGAGTGCTTGCCTCACATTGAGTTTGCATACAATAGGGCTATTCACTCTACCACTTCTTATTCTCTTTTTGAAATTATATATGGCTTTAACCCTTTAACTCCTTTGTATTTGGTTCCTTTGCCTATAGGTGAATGGTTGAACCTTAATGGAGTTAAGAAGGCAGAAATGGTGAAGACACTCCATGAGAAGGTGAAGGAAACCATTGCAAAATGCAACGAAGAGATTGCCCATAAGCGCAATCTAGGAAGGAAAAAGGTGTCTTTTGAGCCGGGCGATTGGGTATGGGTGCACCTTCGCAAGGAGAGATTCCCCACGTAGCGCTGAAGCAAACTTGATCCAAGAAGGGATGGACCATTTCAAGTTCTTGCCAAAGTTGGATATAATACTTACAAGATAGATCTACCGGGTGAGTATCATATTAGTGCCACCTTTAATGTTAGTGACCTCTCTTCTTTTGATGTAGAAGATGGCAATGATTCGAAGACGAATCCTTTTCAAGGAGGAGGAGATGGTGAGACTCCATTTCATCATGCAGGACAAGGACCGATGACTAGAGCGAGGACCAAGATGATTTTCAATTGATCATCAAATAATGCTTAAGGTTGAAGGAGGATTGGAGGGTTGAGGAAGCAAGCCAAGAGTTCGTGTTGATGGCCATTCGCGAAGGACCCCAATAAGAACTTAAGCCGTTAGCAAAGGGGATGAAATTTGACAAGGAAGGCTTCCAGAGGACAACCGGCGCCGGCTCTATGCAGCTAAACTGGCGTCAGCTCCAATCTGTCCAAAACCAACACTCAAGCCAACGACAACCGGCCGAAGACAGAGCCAAATCGGCATCGGCTTGATATCCCAAACCGGTGCCAGCTTTCCCCTAGGTCACTGCTGATTGCTCCGCGTTTAATGCTTTTCTCCGCCTTTCTTCACTTCTATGTGTTTGTAAAGACTTATTTTGACCCTAAACTGTAATTAAACCGTAGGGATCACTTAGCTAGGGTTAGGATAGTATAAATAGCACCTTTATTGATTTGACAAGATAACACACTTCACTTTAATTCAAATTTGAGAGAGAATCTTGAGAGGCCTTAGCCTCTTTATTCATCTTGTTCAAGACCAAGCTTAAGGGTTAGTCCTCCTTTTGTAAGAGTCTCTAAATCTTTTGGATAATCTAATATTGTCTTCTTTGAATGGATCTTAGTTGCGTTGTTCTTCTAAGGTCTGTTTGAAATTCAATATTTGGGTGCCTATCTTCTCTATTCTTATTATTCTTGCTTGCCTTTGTTGCTTCAAGGATATTACGGTGAGAATATAGTAGAACTTTCTACTCATCTTGAGGGTCTTTAAGGCTTTGTTCTTCAAGGGTTTGAAAGAGTGTAGATAGTTAGGTTACTTTATCCTTTTGTCACAAGAAAAGTCCCTGTTTTAGTTCCCTTTGTTTGAGCTGAACACATAGCCACCCAAAACACCTCAACATCAAGAAAAGCCACACAAGATTCGTATCATCATGTGTATCGATTGGAACTATTTCTAATGCATAGTCGCCTTGGCCAAGGACTTCTTGAGTAGTAATTCCTACAAGTAGCCGTGACATACCCTACCTGTTAAGAGTAGATAATCTTTTTTTGACCTCTTAACTACTTTTATTTACTTTCACGTTGTGAACAATATCCATCCCATAGGTGGTTTTGTTAAGACTCCAGAGATTAGAATCAAAGTACAATGATTAGCAAACAAAGTACCTTGGAGTTCTCAAGTTTAAGAATACTTACATATTTGCTATGATGAGATTCTATCACACGCTAATTTCATGCTCAAAATAAAATTAAACATAACAAATAATTCCAAAATCAATATTTTGAAAAAATAGAATAAATTCAAAAATCAATAGTTTAGAAAATATATTACTTTCTAAAATCATATTTTACGAATTAAATAATATATAATCTAAAATCAATATTTTAGAAAATATATTAAATTCCAAAATGAAAATTTGAAAAATAACTCCATTAGTCCCAAAACAAATTTTTGGGGTAAAATTGTGTGCTTAATAAAAGGGAAAAAAAATAAAATCATGGGACATTTTGTGAAGAATCAGAAAAAGGAAAAATAATTTTTTTTAATAAAACACAACCGTGCCTGGCATTTAATATGCTAGCCGCAGATGGTAGTCTTTTAGTACCCAAGCCAGTTGCGACTTATTAGAAGCCAGCTATGGCCAGCGTAGTTTTTCTGCCTAGGTCATGGTTGGCTTCTAATATGCCACCCACAGCTTAGGCAAAAACCTTGTTTTTTTTTTTTTTTCCTTTGATTTTCCGTGCAAGTTTTTCGATCGTCTTCTCCGGCAGTTACAATAGACAACTCCTTTGTTCAATACCAAAGGAAAACAATCTCTCCACTACCATTTTGTTCTCTGTTCACTACAAGACAAAACCAACCAAAACAAAGAACAATTTCTTCATAGAAAACAAATCACGCAAAAATTTTTTTTTTCTTTGCAAAACCCTTTTTTTAGAAAGCAGATTTTCTAGGATTGACATTGTAACTATTATAGATATGTAATCCATAAATCCATAAACTACATGAAATAATTTCCAAAACCATTTTGAAAATATTTTTCACAGACCAACAATCGGAGTAGTTTTTAACACCTAATCACCTATGTATCCAAAAAACACAACGAAGCCCGTGTTCATGAAACAATTTCACAGAAGCATGCTCGAAACAAATTTTCATAGCATAATAAACTATTAAAACCACAAAAATGGAGGCTTTGATACCATTGTTAGGAACTCTAGTCATGTATAATCAGATTACACAGTAGAAAAAACTAAATTCCAATCCATAACTGTAAGCATGTGAATTAAAATGGGTAAATAGCAATGCTCACGGGGTTACCTTTGCTGCTTGATGTTTCAAAAATCTCATCTACATTGATGGCATGATCCAACAAACATTTGAAGAAGTTTCCATTTGGTAACAACCATTGCAATTCAAGAGTAGAATTGCCTCCAATAGAAACCCACACGATGAAGAAATCCCGAGAACTACCTTACTCTGGTGCTAGCAAGTAGTATAGGCGGTTAGGGTTTTTTTTAGAGGAAGAAGAAAATTACATAAGCATTATTTTTGTACCGGTTATGGTTTCCGAAACCACACAAACAACTCAACCTCACTCCATGACATATGTATATGAAATACTTATCCCTGTGTCTGTGTGTTCAGTTTGCTAACCAAATTACAAATTCATAATTATGATTGGAACCCACTGTTGGATGTATGCCCAAAATGGCCTATGTATTTCTATATTTTGAAAATTAATAAAAGTATTTCATTCATGATTATTTGTTTAAATATATTCACACATTAAAGTCTAACTGTGTTAGTAAGTAATATACACGACTGGGTCGTGCTTTCATAGTACGATGTAGATTATAGGCTACTAACACATAAGCAAAAAAATTTTCTTGATTGATTGATGAAGCTAGGCACTTTATCAATGTTTAGATCATTATACTATGGTTTTCTAATATGGAACGGATTATCTTTAACCACTGAGTAGTCCACTCACACTAATAGTGTAAGTGTATTTGGAATACGTAGAACTAGACCACATGATAATAATCTTTATCAAAGTACTAAAATAAATAAAGATTGGTTTATCATAGTGATGTGTAAATTTTAGGTGTATGAAAATTATAAAATTTAAATCCATCCCATATCCAAGTTTTAATTAAAACATTAATTCCAAATTACACATATAAGCAAATATACTCATTGCAATTATAGTATTGGGAATTAGCAAGTATCTATTCTGAAAAGAATAAGCACACACTAATCACTTTTCATTCATTGTTTAGCCGACCCAACAAAGTGATAAGATAGTAAAAAGAAAAAAAAATACATATATATACACACACACACACACACACAACTCAAGGATGTAAAAATATGCAATTTAGATAAATACTTTTGAAAACATGACAATGAATTACATAGCAAATATATCATCTTGTTCTCTTGAAGGATTTAAAATAGACCCACTTCGTTTGTAATCCATGGAAACACTATCTTCTAGTCAAATTAGTGAACACATTCTGTCTCAACCAATTTATCCAACAGTTGCATTAAAATTAATCCTCTTATAAAATGCTATATTCTATGTGACTTAAAACATAAAATTAGTCAATGAAACCATATTCTAACAATCATCAACTAACCTTTGATTATCCAAGTTCTTTACAATTAACCCTTTTTTTCATGCAAGTTAAAAGATAACAAATATGAAATTAAGTAGTGAAAGTCATTATCAACCCTTTTTCAAGCAAGTTAACAACCACAAATTAGCCAATCAACTTTGTAAGAAAAACATGTAATCAAATCCTAAGATAAATAATTAATATATCAAAAGTCTAAATTTTCTCAAGAAACCACAAATCCCAAAAAAAATGTTAAATTACAATGAAAATATTAATTACATCATTATTCTAGAAAAATAAAACAAAGGTAAAAGAAAGAACTTATAGACAAGCCCTCCTGCTTTGTTTTGGAAACCTTCTTAAATAATGCTCTTTGAATTATAAATCTCCTTCTTTTTTAAGTGATTGTCTATTTTAATCCTTGGATTCACACATTTCTCTTATGTTTTTCTCATCTTTATAAGATTCGTAGATGCCAAAAATCATGGCTTAAGAGGTCTTAGCCAAATAGAATTCGAAAAATACAAAAATTCTTTCGAAGATACCAAATTCGTGCACAAAATTACCACTGAACAGGTTGGACTGGTGCCGGTTCACTTCGACCCACTTGGCACCAGGTGCCTTCTAGTTTCCTCCTTATTATTGCTCTCTTTTTCTAGAGCAAACTTGGTGCCTAGTACATTAGCTTGAACTAGTGCCAGGTCAAGGTTGGAATTTATGACTGTTTGCTCGAAATCTCTTAACTCCTGCACAAATTCATTCAAAACACTTTTCACAGGCAAAATGTCAAATAGGAAGGAATATGCCTAGTTATTACATCAAAAGTATCTCAAACTAGCCTCAAATAACTAGGAAACTAGTGATGAATTTAGCCCCTATCACATTTTCCTACAGTTGAACCTTTGCTTGTCCTCAAGCAAAATACTTAAGTCAAGAATAAAATCACATGAAAACACAAGCTTTTATTCTTCCAAAATTTTAATCATAACATGGTTAGGACTTCCTTTCAAATTTTAGATAAAACCTTGCCATTCATTCAATGCTTGGAAAACAATTGCAACTTGAAGCATTTGAGAAGACATCACAAAACTCTTGAAGTTAAATTAATCAAGTTTATACATTGGTCTAAGAAAATTATTTCACCCTTTAAGTAAAAACATTGATAACATGAATCATACAAGTCAAGCTATCTACCAACTCGAGCATTATAAATCTAAAAATTGCACAACCCAAGTCATGATTTAAGGAAAACACTCCATTTTTTTCCTCTCAATTTTTTCAAAGACTTAGGGAATTAATAGCCTCAAATGAATGGATTTCTCTTTACACACTGTATTGGCCCTCTTTTAGTCATACAAATCAATTTTTTTTTCAAAATTTTTCCTTCTTTTGCTTTCGGGAATTAATAGCCTTAAGAAAGTGGATCTTTCTTCACTATCCGTATTGGCCCCCATAATTAAGAAAAAACATTTTTCTCACAACAACAATCAAATCATTTTTCTCAAACTTAAACTCATAATCAATGTGTTTCCACAATTATTTTCACTCGAAGATTTTATCTCCTCACATTCCTTATCGCAACTCAATGTCATGCAATGTTTAAGCCCATAATATAAGAATTAGTCAACAACTTTCCCCATATTCGTCACATTATCCACATTCAAACTAGATGAATCAAATAATACTCAAACACTACTGCATAAAACAAGATTAACCTAAATTCATATGTCTTAAAATATCCCATCTAATAAAGCAATTTATTGATAAAAATCCACCAAATAAATCACAAAACCTAAATCCAAGTATGAAAGAGAATTACAGCCTTTCCAAAGTAATGAAAACCACAAAAAAATTTGAAACATTTTAGCACAAAATATGTGTGTGTGTGTGTGTGTGTATATATATATATGTATCTATATACATGTATATATATATGTGTGTGTATATATATGTATGTATGTATGTATGTATGTATGTATGTATGTATCTATGTTATACATACATACATACATACATACATGCATACATATATATATCTACATACATACATATATACATATGTATACATATATATATCTACATGTATATATGTATAACATACATACATACATACATACATACATACATACATACATATATATATATACATATATATATTTACACACACACACACACATACATTAACCGGGTGAGAAACCTTATTCACCAAATACAGTCCTGACAATCTTGATTTCAGCTTACTTGGAAAGTGTCGCAAGCGAGAATTAAACAATGACACTTCATCACCTTCTTTCGACTCCCAGTGTTGAGCAATATGTTTATCATGCCACAATTTCACCCGCTCTTTGTAGAGTAGAGAATTTTCATAAGCAGTCGTGCACAATTCGTCCAATGCATTTAAGTGAAGTAACCTACAATTTTCAGCAAGCTTTAGATCAAAGTTAATAGGTTTGATAGCCTAATAAGCTTTATGTTCAATCTCCATCGGTAAATGACAAGATTTCCTATACACCAATCGATAGGGGGTTATACCAATAGGAGTTTTGAAAGTAGTCCAATAATCCCAAAAAGTATCATCTAGCTTTAAACTCCAATCTTTTCTCGTTTGATTAACCACTTTTTTCAAAATTCTTTTTGACTCTTTATTGACCATCTCAGCTTGGCCACTGGTTTGAGGGTGATAGGGAGTAGCAAACTTATAAGTAACCCCTAAATATTTGGGAACTTTGTTCAATTGGGTATTACAAAAGTGTGTTTCCCTATCATTATTGAGTACCTTAGGAACACCAAAAGGGTGAAAAGTTTTTTAAAAAATTTGACTATAATCCGAGCATTATTAGTAGGCAAGGTTTGTGCCTCAACCCACTTAGGCGTATAGTCAACTGCAAGCAAAATATATTTGTTACCTAAAGAATTAGGAAAATGGCCAATAAAATCTATCCCTCAACAATAAAAAATTTCACAAGCTTGAAAAAATTGCAATGGCATCTTATTAGATTTAGAAATGTTACATATACGTTAACACCTATCACAATTTTGAACAAGCTTGTGAGAGTCCTTAAAAAGTGTTGTGAAATAAAATCTGGACTTCAGCACCATTCTTGTAGTGTTGTTAGCTTGGTAGTGGCCTCCTACGGGTCCTTCATGACAATATTTCAAGATGTTTGCAATTTCCACTGAATTCACACATCTCTGAGTAATTTGATCTGTATAACACTTGAACAATTAAAGATCTTCCTAAAAGTAATTATTTTCTTTAGAGAGGAATTTCTTCTTTTGTTGTACCATGAAATCGTCTGGAACAATTCATGCAACCAATTAATTAGCAAAATTTGCATACCAAGGTGTTTGAGATATCTCACCATCAATAAGTGAAAGTTTTTCATTCGAGAAGGTGTCATTGATGTCCCCTTCAGCAATGGTTCTAAGTTGGGATTTTCCAACCTAGATAAGTAATCCAAAGCCAAATTTTCTGCTCCATTTTTTATCCCTAATCTCCAAGTTAAATTCCTACGACAATAAAACCCATCTTATTAATTTTGGTTTGGGATCATGCTTGGTTAGTAGGTATTTAAGGATGGAATGGTTTGTATACACATTGATTTTGGACAAAACAAGATAAGAATAGAATTTATCAAAAGCAAACACTATTGCAAGCAATTCTTTCTCTATTGTGGTGTAGTTTTCTTATGCCGCCGTAAGTGTTTTGCTTGCATAGTAGATTGGTTGAAAATGCTTATTCCTCTTTTCTCTAGGTATTGCCCCTACTGCATAATCACTTGCATCACACACTAACTCTAAAGAAATAGACCAATTCAGTGCAATTAAAATAGGTGAGTTGGTCAATTTCTTTTTAAGCATATTGAAATCATTGAAACATTTATCATTAAAATAGAAAACATCTTTTTCAAGCAGAGAAGTAAATTTTTGAGAAATCTAAGATAAATCTCCTATAAAAACCTGCATGACCAAGAAATCATCGAATAGCCTTCACGGTAGTGGGAGAAGGAAGTTTCTCAATTGTCTCAATTTTCACTCTATTTACCTCAATACCTTTCCTTTAAATTCTGCATCCCAATACAATACCTTCTTGCACAGTGAAACGGCATTTTTCCCAATTAAGCATATGGTTAGTCTCTTCACACCTTTGAAGCACCTTTTCTAATTTAGCCAAACATATGTCAAAAGAATCACGAAAAATTGAAAAATCATCCATAAATACCTTCATGATGTCTTCCAGAAGACCTTCAAAGATAGCCATCATACATCTTTGGAAAGTTCATAGACCATTGCAAAGACCAAAAGGCATACGACGATATGCAAAAGTACAAAATGGGCACGTAAAGGTAGTATTATCTTGATCTTCTAGGGCTATGGAAATTTGAAACTAACCGAAAAAACCATCTAAAAATTAATAAAACCCATGTCCGGCTAATCTTTCTAACATATGATCAATGAAAGAGAGAGAAAAATGTGTCTTCCTAGTTGCCTTATTTAATTTCCTATAATCAATACAAACCCTCCACCTGCTTACCAATCATATTGAGATCAACTCATTTTTTTCATTTTAGCTCACCGTCATTCCTCCTTTCTTTGGTACTACTTATGTTGGACTCACCTAAATACTATCAGTAATACAATAAATGATGCCAGAATCTAAGAGTTTAATCACCTCACCTTTTACCATATCATTTATATTTAGATTCAACCTACGTTGGGGTACAATAACGGGTTTTGCTCCTTCTTCTAACAAAATTTTTTGAGTGCAAAAGAAATGGCTAATTCCCTTAATGTCTCTGAATTTAAGTGCTATGACTCATTTATATTTTCCCAATAGACTTACCAATTTGGTCTTTTATTCACAAGTGAGGTCATTTGCAATTATCATTGGCAATTTTTCTCCGTAAGCCATAAATGCATATTCCACGTGTTAGTGTTGTGCAATAGAGGCAATCACTTGTTCTTTGTATATGATACATTTGTTTTATAATACTATGCATTATTTACCTTTTAGTTTGTTTTCTTTACTTTCATGTAAAACAACTGTTAAATAAAGTCCCCAGTACAACACTGTGTTAAGAAAATCATGATGTAAGATTCCTACTACACTGTATAGTGTTAGTACTGAAATAATTCCTAATCATTGTATTATTGAGATAGGACATCATTAATGCATTAAGACTAGCACGTTTTAGACTTTCAGATCTGATTAGGCGGTGATTCTCATATCCGTGAGTATTGAGATACTCAAAGTTAATACGTGGATGGTTGTTAATAGAACAAATACATTGGATGACCTGACTATGAGATAATCATAAGGATAACTATTTAGTGCCAGTGATATAATCTCGTTATAGCAAACGTGCAAGTATCCTTAGACTTAAGATCTCCAAGGTACATCATTTGTTGAGCATTATACTTTGATTCCAATCTTTGGAGCCAGATCAAGAGCCACCTATAGGATGGATATTAGGTACAATGTGAGGTAAACAAAAGTAGTTGAGAGGGTCAATAAAAGAATCACCACTCTTAATAGTAGGGGCGAATATCTCACGGCCACTTGTGGGAATTACTACTTGTGAAATCCAATGCCAAGGTTATTATGTATTAGAAAGAGTTCCGATTGATACACATAGTCGTGGATTCTTGGTACAAGTACTAATATATTCAAGCCAGAATTAATATTTATTTTGGAGAGAGTTGGCACTAATTCCGTACACCAAACCGAATGAGATATTGTAAGGTGAAGGGAGTTTATTGCACTGCAGTTTGTTATTGAAGGGTTAATGTCAAGTCACTTGACTTCCTGGACTCTTAGGTGGTCATGATATGTTGCTAGATATAGCTCATGATATGTTAAATATTGGTTTATTAATTGATGGATTAATAAACCAACCTTGTTTAGAATTAATAGATTAATTCTAAATTATGAAGGATTATTAATCTCAAAGATGTTTGGATTAATTCATATTCGCTATCAATGGACTGAAAAACCTAATAGGTCACACACAATAGAGGATTATGTACTCGAGATGTTATTCGATAACATTGTGGGGTTAATTGTGACAGTAGAAGTTTTTTAGGCCAAATTATAATTAGTGATAATTTTGATCCAAATTGTGATTGTGAGAACTTGTAGGTTCTAATTACACCTAAAGAATTCTAATTCTTTTAGAATTCGAAAGACGTTGATCAGCACCTTTTTTTTTTTTTTGTGATTTTCCCCTAAGAATAAGCTGCAATTGTTTTTTAAAAATTAACAAAAAAAAAAATCATTTTTTGTGAGTTTTGATACACATGTTTTTTTCCCCTCTCTTCTCCGTGAGTTGCCCTAGTGGCCAAGTAATTCTCCTAGCAGAGAGTTTTTGGTTTCCTTGAGAGCATACCTCATGTGGACATTGCTAGAAGGAGTTCTGCACTTGGACTCTAGTGGCCAAGACATGGTTTGTGCTGGATCATGCATTCAGTAGTTGGAATAAAATTTTTGAACAATAAAGACATCTGAGAGAAAGGTATATTTTAATCTCTTGATTCTTCCTACACATATATGTCGTCCTTTTGTAATTGAATCCTTTTATTTCCACTACGTAATGCATATTTGATGCATGAATGGATTCTATTTGTGGTATCAAAGCCACTTGTATGTGTTTTACGGACATTTGTTCACCATGAAAATTGTTTCTTGTTTGTCTCTATTTTATGTTCCACGTTGCGATCATGTTTCTGGTAAAATTATTTTCCGTTGATTTTGTTGCCTAAGTCTAAAATTGTTTCACGTATATGTTTGGATCATAGAAACATTTTCATGATTCATTTGATTAAGAATTGTTCTATAATTGGGTCCGAGTCTTTTGGGTTTTTTTTTTTTCTATTTTTTGGAAAAAATGGTTTTTTTTTTTTCTCATTCTAGGTTCATTTTTTAAAAGTGGTGACTGCATTGATCTTTGGAAATTATTTCTAGGACTTCAAAATACCATCATGAATGCTAAATGAATTCTATTGTATATTAAAAGCAGATTCTCATGTTTGTGTTCTATACAGGAAATGTTTCTGTAATTTTATTTTTCTGCAGATATTGTATTGTTTGGTTTAGTTCTGAAATGATTGTTTTATGAAAACATGATTGAAAACAAAATTTTTTCATGAGTTTTTCCTTGAATTGAACATGAACAGAATATCTGTTCACAAAAAAATGCTGCGAAAACGAAGAGGAAACATCCAAACATTATTTCTGGAAGTGGGAAGAAAAAAAAAAGGTTTTTATGCCCAAGCCATAGCTCGTAGGGAGCTAAGCCGTAGCTCGCTCGGGTCCATCTTCTCGAGCGGGCAGTCAGTTGGGTGATCATGGGAAGGATGATGTTCATCCTCCCCAGGATGAAACTTCTTTTTGTGGGTTTCACATGTTAATTTTTTTTTTCTTTCAATTAACTTTTTGTTTTGTGGCCCCCGAGTTGTTGTTTTTTTCTTTCCTTTTTTCACTCAATGCCCAAAGACTCCCAGAAATAATGTCTTGGTACTAACCAATAATAATTTCTATAATGGGTTTTGGAAATTAATATATATTATCTAAAATAGTTATTTTAGATATGTAAAAAACTAAGTTTTTTTTTTATAATTAATTCTCATTTGGAGAATGAAATCTAGTTATGATTAGTTTTTAATTGAGACCCATGATTTGGGATAAAATTATATTATGGAAATTATTATATTTTCTAAAATATTGATTTTAGATTGTATACTGTTATTTAATTCCTAAAATATGATTTTAGCAACTAATAAATTTTCTAAAATATTAATTTTAGATTTTATCCTAATTAAATTTCTAGAATTTGATTTTAGAAATTATATCAAAAACATTGATTTTAGATTTTATCTTCATTTAATTTCTAGAATTTAGTTTTAGAAAATAAATCTAAATTTATTTTATTTTCCAAAGTAAAGATTTTGGAATAATAAAATTATATGTTTAAATTTTTTTAAGCATAATTAATCCCATGGTGAATGGTTATGGACTAAAACCAAATTATATCTGTTCATGCATTTTTACAGTTTTGGTTTTTATTAAATAGGACCTACGAGTCCTGCCTTTTTAAAAATTCTTGTGTAATTCTCTTCTTATCTTACTCCCCTCAAATGTAACTCGAGGTTTCTTTATTTGGGAAACTTATGTAATTAGATTACATAGGTTAGATAGGGATAAAATTATTTCAATTTTGGAGATGGCAACCAAAACAAGGTGAGAGGTTAAGACCTTCTACTTAAAACATGCATGAACACAAATGGTTAACCATGTTAATTCTTTTTTTGCTAGAGACAATTAATTTAGGGAAAGTCCATTGCGAGTATCGAAGGTTTGATTATGAGATCTGGCAAATGGATACTCCTAGCCATTACCGTTCATCATGATTATGAGATCTGGCAAATGGATATGAAAATATCTTTCCTAAATGGAAATCTAGCTGAGGAAATGTATATTATACAACCTAAGGGTTTTACATCTAATGATAGTGATGCGTGTTTTTTAGTGTAGAAAATATTACCAACAAATTACATAACCAATCAAGCTTTAATTAAAATGACAACTACTAAAACCACAAATACAGGCAAGTATGCCCATTATATAGCATAGGGAGTAGCGAGTATCGAATCCACAAGAACATAGGCTCCCACTTTACTTTACCCAAATCTTTGTTGTTTAACCAATAAAATAAGAAGAGACTAAAAAAGAAAATAAATAACGATAAAAATAGATATAACTCAAGGATACAATTTCATGCAACTAAATAATTATCTTCAAGACACAATATTGAATTATTTAGCATTCATTACAATCATTTGTCGTCTTAGCATCATGGAGGATTTAATATAGACCCACTTCGTTTGCAATCCATGGAATCACTATCTTCTAGCTAAATTGGTGGACATATTTTGTCACGACTAACTTATCCAAAATGTGCATTAAAATAAATCCTCATATAAATCCCTATATTGTAGGTGACTTAAAACATAAAATTAGGTAATGAATCGATATTCTAGAAATCATTAACCAACATTTGATTCCAATGTTCTAAACAATTAACCCATTTTTCAAACAAGTTAAGAGATAACAAATATGAAATTAATTAATTGAAGTCATTACCAACCTCTTTTTCAAGAAGGTTAATAACAAAAGTCAAACAACCATCTCCATAAGAAAAAAATAAGTAATCAAATGCGAAAAACAACAATCAATTGATCAAAAGTTCCAATTAACTCAAAATAAAAATCTCCAAAATAATATCCAATTACAATCAAAGCATTAAGCACAACATTGTTAAAGAAAATTAAACAAAGGATAAAAGATAAAACTCAAAGACAAGCTCTTCTTCTTCTTTTGAAAACCTCCTTTGAACAAAGCTCCTTTGAGCTAGCTTGGATCCTTCAAATAACACATTTCTCTTGTGTTTTCTTGTACTTTTATAGGCCTCTTGGATGCTAAATTTGTAGCTTAGGAAGTCTTGATCAAGTAGGAATCAAAAAATACCAAAATTAATGGAGAATTTCTAATTTCGCGCAAAGAATATTCGCCTTCTAGTTCGCCTTCTAGAGCTTACCTGGCACGGGGTACCTTCGACTCACCCGGGGACAGGTGCACTATATTCTTCCCTATTTTTGCTCTATTTTTTGTCTGTTCTCATCTGTAGATAGAATGGACACAACACCAGGTACACTTGCAGACCTAGCACCAGGTCCCTTGGCTTGGCCTGCTGCCAGGTACATTATGGAATTGTTCACTTTTTGCTCGATTTTTATTCAAATATGCACAAATTTTTCAAAAACACTTTTTACAAGTAAAATGTCAAATATAAAAGAATATTCCTAGTTATTACAACAAATATATCTCAAAATAACCGCAAATAACTAGGAAAATAATGGTGATTTTAGCCCCTATCAGATAGCACAAAAAGTGTGCAAGCTGCAAAGGTCTATTTATGGACTTAAGAAAGCTTCTAGGAGTTGGAACATCTATTTTGATGAAACAATCAAAAAGTTTGGTTTTATTCAAAAAATGGATGAGCCTTGTGTGTACAAGAAGGTTAGTAGGAGCATAATCATTTTCTTTTTGCTTTATATAGATGACATATTGCGAATCGAGAATGATGTATCTATCCTTCAATCAGTTAAAGTTTGGTTGTCCAAGAAATTCTCCATGAAAGACCTTGGAGCAGCAACTTACATTCTTCGAATAAGGATCTATAGAGATAGGTCAAAAATGTTACTAGGTCTTTCACAGTCTATATACACAAACAAAGTGCTAAAGAGGTTTAGCATGGATCAATCTAAAAAGGAATTCTTACCTATGTCCCATGGGATAAACCTTTCAAAGTTGATGTCTCCCAATACATAAGTTGAATGGGATCACATGAGTAAGATTACATATGCTTCGGCAGTTGGATCTATCATGTACGCTATGATATGTATAATGCCCGATGTATCCTCTTCTCTTAATTTGATGAATAAATACCAATCTAACCCTGGTAAGGGTTATTGGACAGCTGTAAAGAACATCCTTAAGTACTTACGAAGGACTAAGGATGTGTTCATAGTTTATGGAAAAGGTAATTTGAAAGTAAATGGGTATACTGATGCCAGTTTTCAATCTGATAAAGATAATTTCAAATCAAAATCTAGTTATATGTTTACATTGTGCGGAGGGGTAATAAGTTGAAAGAATTCCAAATAAGAAACTATTGTTGACTCTATGACAGAAGCTGAGTTCATAGACGTTTCTGAAGCAGCTGAGGAAGTCATTTGGATCAAGAAGTGTATGATAGAACTGGGTGTGGTCCCTAGCGTTGTTAGTCCAATATCATTTTATTGTGACAACAACGGAGCTAATGCACAAGCCAAGGAGCCACGATCTGACCAACGATCCAAACACATACTACGATGCTGTCATCTAATTCGAGAGATCATAGATAGCAATGATGTAAAGTTAGAGTGAGTTACAAAAGCAATTACAAAAGCACTTACAAAAGCACTATCCCAGAAGAAACACGATAGGCATGTTGAGTCATTCAGTATTAGATACATAAATGATTGGTTCTAGTGCAAGTGGGAGTTTGTTAGTATTGTGCCCTAGAGGCAATCACTTGTACTTTATATATAGCCATTTGTTTTAGATTACAAGGAATTATTTATCTATTAGCTTGTTTTCTTTACTTTCATGTAAAATAACTGTTAGATAAATCCCTAATACAATACTGTGTTAAGGAAATCATGATTGAAGACATGATGTGAGATTTCTATTACACTGTATAGTGTTAATACTTAAATAATCCCTAGTAGTAGTATTAATGAGATAGGACATCATTAATACCTTAAGACTAGAACGTTTTAGACTTTCTGATCTAATCTGGCGGTGGTTCTCATATCCGTGAGTATTGAGATTCTCAAAGTTAACATGTGGATGCTTGTTAATAGAACAAGTACATTGGATGACTAGACTACGAAATAATCACATGCACAACTATGTAATACCAGTGCTAGAATCTCGTTATAGCAAACGTGCAAGTGTCCTTAGATTTGAAATCTCCATGGTACTTTATTTATTGAGCATTGTACTTTGATTCGAATCTTTGGAACCAAATCGAAAGCCATATATGGGATAGATATTAGGTACAATGTAAGGTAAACGAAAGTAGTTGAGAGGGTCAATAAATGATTCACCACTCTTAATAGCAAGGGCGAATATCTAATGGCCATTTGTTTGAATTACTACTCATGAAATCCTTGGCTAAGGTTATTGTGTGTTGGAAAGTATTTCGATTGATAACATATAATGTAGTGGATTCCTGGTAGAAGTACCAATATATTCGGGCCAAAATTCATATTTATTCTAGAGGGAGTTGGCTTTTTAGACTCTTGGGTGGTCATGATGTATTACCTGATACCGCTCATGATCTGCTGAATATGGGTTTATTAATTGATGAATGAATAAACCAATCCTGTTTAGACTTAATAGATTAATTCTAAATTATTAAGCTCAAATATATTTGAATTAATTCATATTCACTACCAATAGATTGGGAAACCTTGTAGGTCACACACAATAGAAGATTATATACTCGGGATGTTATTCGATAACATTGTGTGATTAATTGTGAGAAGTAGAAGTTTTTTGGGCCAAATTATAATCATTTATAATTTTTGGGCCAAATTACAATTGTGAGAACTTGTAGGTACTTATTATAATTGAAGAATAATAATTCTTTTAGAATTCGAAAGATGTTGATTAGTAGCTATTTTTCTTGGATTTTTCCCTTAGAATAAGGTAAAATTATTTTTCAAAAATGAATAGAGAATATCATTTTCTGTGAGTTTTGATACACACGTTTTTTCCCCTCTCTTCTCCGTAAGTTGCCCTAGTGGCCAAGTAATTCTCCTGGTAGAGAGTTTTTTGTTTCCTTGAGAGCATACCTCCTGTGGACACTGCTATAGGGAGTTCTGCACTTGGACTCTAGTGGCGAAGACGTGGTTTATCTTGGATCATGCCTTCAGCAGTTAGAAGAAAATTTTTGAGCAACAGAGACATACGAGAGAAATGTATATTTTAATCTTTTGATCCGTTTTACACAAACATGCGGTTCTCTTGTCATAGAATCCTTTTATTTCTACGACGTAATGTATATATGATGCATATATGGATTCTAACACCAATTGCTCAGGGAGGTCCGTTAGGTTCAATTCCGGTGGTTCCTCAATAGATGACTTCATCCTTCTCAAACCACTTTTTTCAATATTTTCAAATTCTCCCAAGTTACGGCCCTTACTTGAATCCTCCAAAATATGTAATTAATTGTTCCATCAAGTCTATTAAGAAATTAACAAAGGATATATGTGCAAAATCAAAGATAGACTTATCTAGAATATCAATCCCTAAACAAGAATCATCAGAAGATATAGGATGTTGCATGTTTTTGTGAATCTTGATAATAACTTCTTCATCCCCAACCCTAAGTATGGACTTTCCCCTATGAACATCAATTAATTCTTTGGCTATAGCTAGAAAGGGTCGACCTAGGATTAAAGGAACTTTAGAATCTTCATCCATATCAAGAATAACAAAATCCACAGGAAATATGAATCGATCCACTTTAGCCAGTACATCTTCAACTACTCCCCTGGGATATTTAATAGATCTATCCGCAAGTTAAATACTCATCCTAGTGGACTTGGGCTCACCTAGGCCTTCAAAGTTTTGCATGGTAAAAGATTAATGCTAGCACCTAAGTCGGCTAATGCATTGCAAAACGTAAGAGTACCAACAAGACAAGGAATAAAAAAACTCCTTGGATCATTTTCTTTTCGTGGCAAAGTCCACTGGTCTTGTAGGATGGCAGAGCATTCTTCATTTAAAACTACAGTGGATAATTCTTCCAACCTCTTGTTGTTGACAAGCATGATTTTGAATAACTTTGCATATTTGGACATGTGTATTAAAGCCTCACTGAGTGGAATGTTTATATACAATTGTTTGAATACTTCTAAAAACTTATCAAATTGTGCATCTTTTCTTACGTTTTGTGTTCAAGTAGGGAAAGGTACTGGTGGCTGAAAATTTAGATTTTCAGCTTATTTTTCAAGTGGTTCGGCAAGAGGCATCGGTGTCGGCCCATCTTCCTTAGATGGTGCCGGTTCCATGCTAGAATTAGGTTGCTCCTTATGTTAGTGTTGTGCCCTAGACGCAATCACTTGTACATTGTATATGACACATTTTATTTTAATAAAAGGCATTATTTATCTTACAGTTTCTTTTGTTTACTTTAAGTAATATAATTGTTCGATAAAGTCCCTAGTACCACACTGTGTTAAGGAAATCATAACAGAGATCATGATATGCGATTCCCACTACACTGGATGGTGTTAGTACTTAAATAGTCCTTAGTCATAGTATTAATCAGATAGGACATCATTAATGCGTTAAGACTAACATGTGTTAGACTTCCTGATTTGATCAGGCGGTGGTTCTCATAACCGTGAGTATTGAGACACTCAAAGTTTAGATGACCTAGCTTTGAGATAATCACATGGATAACTATTTAGTGCCAGTGATATAATCTTAATATAGCAAATGTGCAAGTATCCTTAGACTTGAGATCTCCAAGGTACTTTGTTTGCTGAGCCTTGTACTTTGATTCCAATCTCCGGAGCTCGATCGAGGGCCGCCTATGGGATGGATATTGGGTTCATGGTGAGGTAAACAAAAGTAGTTGAGAGAGTCAGTAAATGATTCACCACTCCTAATAGTAGGTGCGAATATCTCACGGCCACTTGTAGGAATTACTGCTTGAAAATCCATGGCCAAGGCAATTATGTATTGGAAACAATTCCAATTGATACACATCTAGAGTAGTGGGTTCCTAGTACAAGTACTATTGTATTCAGGCCAGAATTAATTTGGAGGGAGTTGGCACTAATTCCGTACTCCAAACCGAATGAGATATTATATGGTGAAAGGAGTTGATTGCACTGAAGTTTGTTATTGAAGGGTTCATGTCAAGCCACTTGACTTCCTGAACTCTTGGGTGGTCATGATGTGTTGCTAGATACCGCTCATGATTTGGGAATACGGGTTTATTATTTGATAAATTAATAAACCAATCCTGATTAGAATTAATTCTAATTAATTATTAATTATTAATCTCAAAGACATTTGGATTAATTCATATTCGCTACCAATTGACTGGGAAACCTAATAGGTCACACACAATAGAGGATTATATATACTCAAGATGTTATTTGATAACATAGTGGGGTTAATTGCGAGAAAGAGAAGTTGTTGTAGACAAATTATAATTAGTTATAATTTATGGTCCAAATTATAATTCCTAGAACGTGATGTTCCCAATTACAATTAGGGAATTCTAATGGGATTAGAATCCCCTATTTTTGGTAAGGGAATTTCGTGTATATTAGAGAATATACACACAAAAAACCTAAGCTGAAATTGGACATAAAAACCCTAGAGCAAGATACACGAAATTAGCCTCTTGTTCTCTCTCTCTCTCTCTCTCGTTTTCTTCTTGAAAGAAAAACCTAGCCGCCATCTTTTTCTGCTAGTACAGAAATTTTGGTGCTTGAGTATTCCTCTATGTGGATTACTATTAGAGATAATCACATACTATGATTATAGTGGTTAGACGTTCAACTCACGTGGAGGTTGATCACTAGGATTGCTAGATCGCACCTCAACTTAAAGAAGAAATTTTTGTTCTTCAGACGATCACACAAAGGTAAAAGCTGTTACCTTTACCCTCATTATATCTTGTTTTCCACACATAGATGGGTCCTGGGAGGGTATCTCATTTTATTTTTTGTTGCGCCGTATAGGATACGAGCCTGAGATACCTAACACCTTACATAATGTAATGGCAGATAAATCATGTTGTGTTTCCACCCCCAATGGTGACTTTATCACTAGATCCGTCAAAAACCAAATTTGTCTTTCCATGTTTCGAATTATTTCCTCAAAATTTTCCATTATGTCATCTATCTTGTGGAATCATTTGGTTACATAGGTGGCAAATTTTCCTAATATCCCTTCTAAAGTAGTAGAGTCAGGTGGCTGAGGTGTCATCTCTTGAGATAGGTTAGGGGAATGTCCAATGTTCCAATTGGGCATGTTCCCTGCATAAAGTAGCTTGTTAGCATCAAATAGTACACTATTAAATCAAGTTAGTTAGTTAAGGTACTTGTAACAAGATATGTCACTTAGTTACCCAAAAAACATATATATACACATTTACATATTTAAATATAGATATATAAATATGGTTAAATCAATAAAATCAAAGCTTTCATAATATTGTTCCTCGGCAATGGCACCAAAAGCTTGATGCATAAATTTTAGGTGTATAAAAATTAATAAATTTAAATCCTTCCTTTAGCCAAGTTTGAAATAAAATATAAATCCCAAATTACACATACGAGCAAGTATACTCATCGCAAGTATAGTATAGGGAATTAACGAGTATCGATCATCAAAAGAACACGTACATACTAATCACTTTTCATTCATTGTTTAACCGACCTAATAAAGTGATAAAATAGTAAAAATAAAAATAAAAAATATGCAATTTTTTTTTAAAAAAAACTTTTGAAAACATGATAATGAATTACTTAGCAAATATTACAAGTATTTATTATCTTGGTGTCGTGAAGGATGTAAAATAGACCCACTTCGTTTGCAATCTATGAAATCACTATCTTCTAGTAAAAAAAAAAAAGTAACATGTTCTGTCTCAACCAATTTACCCAAAAGATGCATTAACATCAATCCTCATATAAACCCCTATATTCAATGTGATTTAAAACATTAAATTAGTAAATGAATCAATATTCTAGCAATCATCAACTAACCAATGATTATCCAAGTTTTTTACAATTAACCTCTTTTTCAAACAAGTTAAGAGATAACAAATATGAAATTAATTAGTTGAAGTCATTATCAACCTCTTTTTCAAGCAAGTTAACAACCTAAAATTAACTAATCAACTTTGTAAGAAAAACAAGTAATCAAATCCTAAGATAAATAATTAATTGATCAAAGCCTAAATTTACTCAAGAAATCATGAATCCCAAAAACAATGTCAAATTACAATGAAAACATTAATTACATTATTATTCTAGAAAAAGAAAATCAAGGTAAAAAAACAAACTCATAGACAAGCCTACATTCTTCTCTATGGAAACCTTCTTGAATAATGCTCCTTGAATAATGAATCTCCTTATTTTTTGAGTGATTGTCAACTTTAATCCTTGGATTCACTCCATTCTCTTGTGTTATTCTTGTCTTTATAAGCTCACTTGATACTAAAATTCATAGCTTGAGAAGTCTTAGCCCAGTAGAATTGGGAAAATACCAAAATCCTTTCAACTATACCAAATTCATGCGTAAAATTGCCACCGAACAGGTTGGACATGGCACTAGGTTACTTCAACCCACCTGGCACCAGGTGTGTCCCCTACTAAAGACAACAACGGAAGCATATCAATATCAGGTGTCGCCCATCCAATTTCCTGGACAAATGGTCTTTATAACGGAAACAACAGAGTAATACATTTATAAGGTCTAGACTCAACAATATCCCGCACTGATGGCCACATGTAACACCCTACTACCGAGGCCCAACAGGACCGGGGATGTCGCCCTATCCAAAGGACAAGTGGTCTTTATAACTAGGTAACACAATCAAAATAATTGAATAAAAATAATACTTTAAACTTAAAACATATTACAAACCAAGAATTCAAAAATAAATCTAAAATAAAAATTTGTTCACTCTCAACTCCCAAAGCATTACACAAAATAAATATCAGAAAATCTTCTAAGGCAGGCAACAATTAGCTACTCATCCCCAAAGCAGGATCGACCTGAAATCATGGTAAAAATGGTGATGAGATAAAAATCTCAGTAAGTCCGTGTGTGCTTTGAGCATCGAGTGAAAACAGTTCGTGAATGCAAAGTGTAAAATCTTCGTAAAAGAAATACTGGCAAGCAATAAACAATAGTCAAAATCAAGAGTGGTGTTTTGGCTTTTTCCAACCATACATGAACAATAAAATCAACCACTCAATAGGGTGGTCATGGGTTACCACACATTAGGCCCCATAACCATACAACGGTCAGAATGCCACACTTTGTGCAAACTGACAAAAAGTAGGTGATCGGCCTACCAGGTGAGATACTCCTCCATCTCTACACCCAAACAAAACTCGAGTGTCTATTCTAGTAACACACAGTCCACTTGATTGAAAACTGCTAGCTTGGACCGACACGACCTACTGAACTGACATCTTATCCGGGAATGACTTACCCCTCAGAGGTGGCTACCGACTGAGAGACTTATCCTAACCCCTCAAAGACTAGTCCTAGTAATCCACTCTTATCGAGTACTCAACGTAATTTATCCCACTTGGTGGAAAATGAATAAAACATAGTTCCACTTGAAAATGGCAATTAAGGATTTCGAAAGTTTGGGGCAAAACTGGTTTTAGCAAGAGCTTTAGGGTTTTAGTAAAGCTGCCCCTTTGATTT
This sequence comes from Voacanga thouarsii, assembly GCA_026120185.1. Classification (NCBI taxonomy): domain Eukaryota; kingdom Viridiplantae; phylum Streptophyta; class Magnoliopsida; order Gentianales; family Apocynaceae; genus Voacanga; species Voacanga thouarsii. The sequence goes on from JANUWF010002124.1 coordinate 122,474, forward strand.
CCAAATAATTTGTTTGCTTGAAATGTGAAAGGAAATAATCCTCAATTGCCGTTACAGAAGTGAGTGTCCACGCACTCTACATTTGGCTTGCCACAGTAATCATTTTGCATCAAACAGGTTTTATGCAGGAGCTTACCTAATCCTTGCTCAAAATAAAGGTCTCTAACAGCTGACCTAACCCCTCCTGGGTTAAACATGAACCATAATTAAACTCAAGACAAAATTCACTTTCACAATTAATCCTAGCTCAACTTACTACAACCATGACCCTAGTGTCCCAAGCTTTAAGGATAGATAAGAAATAAAAGGGTTTATAAGTGAAGTCTAGTCTGATATTAAAATAATTAGGGTACTGGGAAATAGGTACAACAATTCGAAGGTTTAAATCTTGCTAAAAATATATTAGAGTTTATTTCATTAAGGGTCCTATGTTCTAGATGGTATTATTTAAAATAATAATCTATTAATAATTAATTGTTAGAAAATAATTGGTAACTAAAATTAGTTGAAAGTGATTTTAATAGGTTTTGATTAAAAGATAATAAATAAATTTTTATATTATATATGAATATAAGACTTACAAAATTAATATTTTACCTATTATGATTATTTTTGGAAAAGGCTTTATTTGATATTCCTATTTTATATAATATCTATATATTTTATTTCATTAATAAAAGCTATCATTTATTTGACTAAAATATCACTATTTTATATAAGACACCAAATCCACATCTTCCTAGGTTTTTTTTTTTTTTTTAAATTTACTAGAAGGAATTATAGTAATAATCATTTTATTAATGAAATAAAATTAGCTTAGGGACAACAAGGTTATGATCATATTTCTATTGCTAACCATAATCATGAACATATTCTCCACACCAATTCATCAAATCATCCAAATCATGAATAAAGGCATAGATCTAAACTTACCAAGACATGATCCAAACTCTACTAACATAAACATATTCATGGCTTTAACAATCATAAATGAACACAAACCCCATTCACCAAAGGTGATATAATCTCTAACATGCTTGATCGCATATACCACTTACGACATGAAGACATACAACAAACCCTAAAAACACCATACAATTAACCAAGACAAATCATCTCATGCATCAATCCCATCTTCATCATACAAACACATTTATTCATGCCACAATCTCAACTCCATTACAACAACACATACTCGAACCCTAATCATAATCCATCTCCTTCCAATATCATCATAGAGACATGAATCAAGAATTTAAAGAGAAGGTTAAAGAGGCTTACTTGATTGATGACTACCTTAGAGTAGTTTTGAATGAATCCTTACTCTTAGGAGATTTGATCTGTCCAAGAGAGAAGGAGAGAATATGGCCATGGTTGAAGTAACCATTCAGCTAAGAGAGAGAGAGAGAGAGAGAGAGAGAGAGAGAGAAAGGAAAAGAGAGTCCATTAGTGTGTGTGTGTATGTGTGTATATATATATATATATATATATTCATTAGAAGTTGAAGATGAGTGAAGACGAAGATGATTGATCATGCTTACATTGAAGGTGTTCTTGAGCCTTCAAGAAAATTTTGGTTTTTTGATCCAAAAAAGAGACATGGATTTCGGTATTTGATGCTAAAAATTGCAGAAGTGGTTTCAAGGGGTTGAGTAGGTGTGACTGGAGTTTTTGGGGAAGATTGGAGAGGTTTGGAGTGGTCTTAGGCGTGGGAATGCTAGTAGGTGTTCTTAGTGTTCTTAAAGGTTGGTGAGAATGGAGCGGTCTAAGGGTTTTGGTAATTGATTTTTCTGGTTTGAGAGGAAAAGGAAGGCAGGTTGTTTGAAATCCAAAAAGAATATTTTAGTGAATCAATTTTGGAAACAAAATATGGTAAGAAGATCTTGGTTAATGGAGAGCTTTTGGAAGCTGTAATGGCCAGCTGGTTGGCTAGGGTTTTTGTTGGAATGAAAGCTATTTGAAGGAGCTTAATGGTGGCTGAAAATATGGTGTACAATGGTGAAGGGATTTCTGGTTGTTTGAGGGATGATTTATTGTAGCATACTGAATATGTTGTTGGGATTCGTGGACTCCTAAACGCGAAAACATCTACGAATCCCTCCCGAGGACCCAAGTAAACGATTAAGAAGATCTAAGCTTTAAGAATTACCTCTGGTTGCTGTAATCGAAATCCTTCGATTCTGGTTGCGCTGTTGTACGTTCAACCCGAACAATCACCAGACGCTGCAGTATGCGAACGTCCTCTATCGGATACACACCGCGAACTCACTCGATACCCGGGGAGTGCTAGCGCCTAGGGTTTGAGAGGTTTTTTTTTTTTTTCTGGTAGAGAATGGCACGAATGTTCTCAACCGAAAAATTGGACTATTGAAAGACGACTAGGGTTTTCTTAAAAAACCCTCGAACCTCTTAGAGTCCAACCATAATAATATCTTATCATATTCTAATTTAAATTCAAATTAAATTAAAACTGATATGATAAGATTCTGCCATTATCTCGGTAATTTAACTAATTATTTTACCGAGTCAGATTCTTATAATCTGGATATCATCCAGATTCATCTAACCTGGTCACCAGAAAAATAACCTAACAAGTTCGCTTATTATGTGACCCTATAGGTTCATTTAACACTGGCAGTGTGCCTAAATCATATTTAAATGGCCCACAAGTTATAAGCGGTTTCTAGCAAAACATTATAACTATCCAGGTTAAGTGAAGATCGATGATCTCTTTTAACCAAACCATAATTTTATATTTAGTCCTTTTATCACACGATATCCAGATTAAGCATAAGGCACGGAGCATGTCATCCTTATTAAGCTTAATCAATTATTTCTTGATTTTATAGTAGACTGTTCAAACAAATGATATCAATATCTTAGATTGATATATTTGAGCACGGCCATGCATTTTTAACAGTCTAACTTATCAAGGGGCCCATGGATATCTCTCCCATAACTGGGAGGGACAAATTCCTTCACAATCAATCATATTCCTCTCCCTGATTTATTCTATATCCAACAGTCGTCTAATTTATTATCTGGTTAAAGACAACTTTAGACAATGTCAAAATATAGAATTTATCAAGTAAGAAACTATGATGAATTTAGGTCAAAGGACTTTCAATATTATTATGGCTAGAAAGTACTTATGACATATTCCATGAAGTACTCTCACAGTGGGTCATGTCCAATACAATGTTCTGTAACATTTATTTATGTCTTGACTCGATATCACAAATATCCATGGCCAGTAAAACATAGCCATCAAGTCACAAACATACTAATCTTAATTTATTATTATTCCAATAATAATAATCGATCAGGGACAGTTTTAGAATAGTCATTGTATTCATTGTAGGGTTTTACTATCAAGTCACGTACTTGATGACCAACAAAACAAAACTCACTATTCATGGAAAGGAAAGCCTCATATTATTATATAAAACATAATGACAACTGTATAAGTACAAATTGACTCTAGAGCATATCCCCAACATATGTTTGCTGGAATTTTGGTCCTCAATCAATGGCTTGATTGGGATGATTGATTGAGATATTTTAGGAGCAACCATGGACTGGTTTTTAAGCAGAATGCTAGGGAAGATGATGAAGCTCAGTTCATGGCTGTTCAAGGGGAGTTTGTATAAAAAAATGGTGGAGGTTTCGGACAAGGCTGAAAAAGGAGCAAAGCTGGAAAATTCCTGTACAGATTTTGCAAGATTGCTAGAATTTTCTGGGTAGACTTTGCTGCCATTTTCCAGTCATTTTGCAGAAGGTTTGAAGGGATATTCGAAGGTCCTTCAAGGCTGGTTTCCAACGTTCTTTATGGAGGAAAAATGAGGTTAAGTTTCTGGGTGAAAAACTGGAAGAAACAGCTTGGATTTGGCTCACCAATGCTGCGAAAGTTGTCCAGAAAATTTTCTGGTTTGCACAGATTTTTGAGCAGCTCGGTTTGGCTGGAATGTTCAGTCCCCAAGCTAAGTGAAATGGTCATTTCTCTGGAAGCATTTGGGAGGAAAATATAGCTGAAATTTTTGACACTTGGACTGAACAAGAAGCTGGAAAATTTTTAGTTTACAACATGAAGAAAATGAACACAGCTAGGTTGGTGGTTTTGAAGGTTCAACCATGGAGATAAATTTTCTTGGGAACCTTCCAAAACTCCTCCCCATTTTCAGCCACAAGATAACTCATTCATAGCCATTTTTGAAACCCAAATCTCACATAACCTTGCTGAAATTTTCTAGAATAAAATTGGCTTGAATAAATTAATCAACCTGATTGATTAAGTATTAAGGAAAGCTAGAGAATCAAGAAGGGTATGAAACCCTTAGAAATTTTTGTAGGGCACAAGAGTAGGATTAGGACTTTCCTATCATGTCTTCCCTAGGACAACACTCCTACTCTTCCCTAACTCATGAAAGGACCAAAATATAGCATACCTAACCAAAAATAAAATTTAATCTTGCTAAAACTCCAATGAAGGAATTTGAACTCAAGACTTCAAGAATTAATTCCTAAGCTCTAACCACTAAACCACAACAACTCTTGTTATTATTTCTTTTGCCAAATATTTTTCCTATTTGATCCTCAAGTTATCTCCCTATTTTCACCTCAATAAAAAATTACCATTTTACCCTTCTTACTCGATAAACACAATTAAGCCTTCTAGACTATAAATCACATATCTAAAGCACATAAAATCATACAAAAATACATTTATGCATGCAAGAAAATATGATATGCATCCCAACCCCCTTACTCTAAGGTTGGTTTCAACTGGGGTTTCACACCACACATATACATATATTAGAGAATTATATACATACCATCTCTATCTATAACAGAATACAATATATGATCAAAAGGAAAGCAGTCTAAACCTAAATGGTTGACTTTTGTGGTATCGTTCTTCTATCCATAGGTCTGCTCAGCTCTAAACCCTACAAAAAGATAAGATAAAAGACATATGTGATTGATGAATCACCCAGTGAGTCCCGTATATACTAGTGGTTTATGAAAGAATAGGGTGCATAAAAATTTTATGAAATAGCATATCATTTGTTCACTGGAAACAACTACAAAACTATCTAAAGAAAAATTTATTCAGAACTCAATCATTTTTGGAAGACTTTATTTTAGATTTCTAATCATTGCCCTAGTTTTCAGAAGGTCGGCATGTATGTAAGTCATGCAGTCCTTGCCTTCGGCACCACGTATCGTTGTACTGAGACCGCAACCTGCAGTACTCAACCCTGCACTGTCAGAATAAGTACACCGCAACATACTTCTATTCAGGTATACTGCAGCATACCTAGTGTACCGCAGCACATAATCTTTTACTTGCCACCATAAGCCAGGGGTCCCAATCCTGACTACAATCACCATTGAGGCTGTAAGGAGTCAAACGCACAGAATGTCCCTACCCGGCATCCAGCAAATAACTTAAACTAAGGAGCGCCTGCAGACACAGTAATTGCTAGGTGCTAAACGGCTAGCCAGGACGACTTATTTTAATGTTCTGTCACCGTGTTTGGAGTAAGACAATCACCAGAACTAGCTAGGTTACTTGGGGTCATCTACCTCTAACATGAGCTAGTACAACGATCAAATTCTTTGCTGAGTACTTAATGTTACTAATACCAACCCCTTTTGATTGATTAGGCCAGAGGATTATTTTATCCCGCAGAATTTTCAAATCAAAATATTTTTAGGGCAAAATCACATTTTCTAGAATTTAATCCCACTGACTCGCAAGTTAGATCATCATTCACATAGGCTCCGCAGAGTCAATCAATTCATTCCATGGCACATCAGGCCAATTAAACAATTTCAGGGATCAAAAGATTATTTTCCAAAAGCCAATCTCATCATGAGAGATCATTTTCCAAAATTATATTGAAACAGGATAAAGAGTTCTGTTCACACATCAAGACATGTTTCTGAGAGTATCCGTGTCATTTTCTTTGTACTCGATCACAAAATTATTTCTAAGGGTATTCAGGTTATTTTACACATACTTGATTTCCAAGAGACTTTTTGAGGGTATTCGAGTCATTTTACCCTTATCTGATTTGAAAAGTATTCACACAAGTTCTAATAAGGGTATTTTGGTCATTTATCGAATACCTAATTCCAAAGGTTTTCATAAAACATTCCAATAAAAACATTTGGATCATTTTCCAAATACCCGATTCCGAAATGAACTCATTTCAAGAAATTCAGAATTTAAATCCCAAAAATGGATTAAATTCATAGTTTCTAAACAAATTTCCATAAAATGTTCCAATAAGGACTTTCTAGCCAATTTATGAATACTCGATTCCAAAAATTACCATTTTCTGAAAATCCCAAGCATTTAGTCCAAAAAGGACTAAATTCACAGATTCATTCAAGCTCAAAATGGCATAAAAACAAATATTGCTCAAAGAAACCTTAAACATATTCAGGGATTTCTGAAATGGAATAAAACGTAGCATTTCATGGAGAAACAAAGCACGCTAGCTTTCAAAAGGTTTTAGAAATAAAAAGGACTCACCTCGTGTCCTAAGTAACCATTTCCGTTCACAGCCGTTTTCGACATTCTATTGGCCGTTTATCAGTAAACCTACACCAAATATTATTTTCAGGTCAATTCGTATTTAGCTGAAAAATAGCCGATGATTGGCCGACATTCAGCCGACGTGCCCGATAGTAGCCGACATCTAACCGATGGTTCGCCGACGTTTAGATGACGGTCAGTTGATAGTTAAGAAAAACTTTCAACTTTCGTTCACATCGTTTGTTCAATTTTTTCGTTTTCCTTTTTCCACATCCTTTCTCGCTTCAAAAATAAGGGTTTCACTTCATTTCCCCCCAATTATTTCATCCAAAATCACACAATTAATCATCCTTAAATTCATCCATGTTCCAAGCAAAATTTTGAAATTTTGCAGCTTTAACACATAATTTGGTTTCGTACATAACTTTCAATCCACAATTCTGTTTTGGCTCTATGATATAGAAAAATGATTGTAAGACTCTTAAATTTAATTTTGTAAAAGTCTATTTCTAGAATTCTACTTTCCAAGGCATGGCACCTGGCAAAAACTACCCTAGTAGTTTTGCGGCAATTTCACTATTCATGTTTTCCTTTGTTCTCCTTCCATCCAAACACTTATATATCGCTTAATCCTCAAAAAATGATACTAAAACAGCCTCATACCTCTGATTTTTAGACATATTTAGCTCATTAAACCATATTTTCCAATACCAAATTTAACATTCTCAAACAACAACAATAACAATTCATTTTCCTTTAACAATTAGTCTAACTTTCCTTCCTATTTGACATGATTCTTCTACAGCCATGATCCACCAATAAAACCATCATGAAAACATCTTTAATCACCATATAAAACATAGGATAAAATCCTCCTCACCAACCGACACACAAAACACCCACAAACTCGTAAACAAACTTGAATTCTTGAGAAAAATTCATAAATAGCATGAACTTACCAAAAAAATTTATATGAAAATAATCCTTAGGCTTTAATCTACAACTTTAATTCTTGAGGCTTGAATGTTTACCTTGTTTGTAGCTTGATTTTGCTGAAAAATGCTTCAATTTTCACTTTTTCTCCCCAAGAACTCTTCTTCTCTCACTTTTCCCATTTTTCTCTATTTTTTTCTAGCTTTTCGTTCCTTTTCCTTTCTTTTCTTCCTCTCCTTCCTTTTGTTCTTCTCCTGGATGAATTTCTGGTTGTTTTACTACCCTTCCACCACCATTCTAGTGGCCAAAGTCAACCAACATTAATTACATTGTGGGCTATCCATTTTAAAGCTAAATTCCTATTGGTGGATTTAATTTAAATGGATAATTCTTAAGCTTCTGAAATTTAATAATTCCACAAATATTTCACTCCCCCAATGGTGTTTTAACACTTTTTTTCATCCTCCATTCACACAATGCCACACACACCATTTTTAATCGTGATTTCCTATTTTCTTCATAAACGACCAAAATTAGGTCCGTAACGGAAAAATATTTTATTTCACTATTCAACTCCAAAAATTCCACTAAATCCATTGGTAACACTCAAATTCTTCAATTCTTTTTCTACTTGATCAAATTTGTGGAAAAAGTTGCGGGCACAGTCAAAATCACGTAAATGCCCTCGATACCCCGGGTAGCATAATTCACACCAAAACATGTGTTTCATTGCACTGACCAATTTCTCCTTTCAGAGTGCCTTGCAACACCCCACACCCTAGGTACCTAGATAGGGCAGGATGTCACCCCGTTCAAAGGACCAGGGGTCTTTATAACGAGGTACAAAATAAAAACGAAAACTGCTAAATAAAATTAAAAGAGTAATTCCATTACATCCGAAAGTAAAACTTATACAAGTCTAAAAAAATCAAAACTAACAAACGTCTCTTGAAACAAACATCTCTTGAAACAAACTCAAAAACACAACTAAATAAATAAACTGGAGCTCAACCCTAGCTTCGCCTTACTCACTAAAGGCAATCCCTTGAAATTATGATATAAAAGGTGTGAGATTGACATCTCAATAAGTCCCGTGTGTGCAAATGTCAGTTTTAACCATTTCATGTATGCAGGTTTATCAAATTCACAAAATCATGTTTGCAAGCCAATCTCATCAATAACAGTCATACAAAGGAGTCTTGCTTAATCAATCCAAAATAGTTCACAATAAATCATTGTTTCATCACATTCACAATCCATTAAATAGAGATTAACAAATGATTCAACAATATAGTAACATAATCCACATCATGGTGGTAACCATGAGAGCTTCCCAATGTTTTCTTTCAACAATGGGCAGTGGGGGGACCCTCCCACTAGGGTGAGATACTCCTCCATCTCTACACCCAACATTTCAATGGTCAAATCCGGATCAACAATGTACACATAGACCAATATGATAGCTCAGACCGACTTGACTAAGTAGTACTGTCACCTCTCCAAGTTGAGTTTATTTCTGGAGGTGGCCTCCTGCCAGAAGACTTGCTTTTGCTCTTCGAAACTAGTCCTACTAGCCTACCACTGCTGAGTACTCAACACTCCCCGATTAGGGGTAGAATCATTTTCCCTTTTCCAAAATTCTTTAATTAATTTGATTGCAAAACGTGATTTTTCGTAATAGTGTTTTCAAATTGTTTGACAACGGTTTAAGAAATCATTTTCAAAGTTGAAAAATTAAAATTTAGCAAATTCGTTTGGAAAATAAAACATCCACGTTTCCAATCTAAGTCTCACAACAATCCAGTATGACTCATCATTTTCAGTCAAGGCTCAATCCTGCTGTCAAAACATCATATTGACATCAATTCTAAATAACATTATAAAAATTGCTTGCAAACAAGTAACATTTATCAAAACGGCTATGCAGGGACTTACTCGAATATACTCAGCAATTAACCATATCAATGTTCGTCCTATCTTTCACTTTTTTCCTTATCTAGAATCAATGATTTTATAATTAGGACGCAACGGTTATTCCACTATCATCATGCATCATGAATCTGAATGATCATATTAACCCTCTAAGTCATATATGGCAACTAGATAGACTATTTCATTAAATCATCACCATAGCTTCCCATGATCATGTATCTCATCGTCACGCATGCTTATAGTCAAATCAAACCATCTACATAACGACTTTCATACTCAATTACCAGTAACTTCCTTTATGAACCCTAATTGTATCAAAAGATCTCATCTTTGTTCAATGTACACGAGATCTAGATCTTCATAACAATATTTATCCATATTCAATGCCATATATGCCTAGTTCACCATATTGCACTATTAAACTCAGCAATCTAATCAAATCATGCTTCCATGCTAGGCTTCATACATATTATTCCCTCCATACATTCCACCCTAATCTAATTCAGAGGGGTTAAGCCTCAATAACCTCTTAGGCGGCACAACAAGAGCAAAAGTGGTGGCTTTGGTGCTTGCTTGGGCTCGCTTAAGAGAGAGAGTCGATTGTTCCCCTTTTGGCTTCCTTGGTTCAAAGGTCACTATGGATATGGTAAATCAGTCCCTTTTGATCAAGATTTATGAGAAGAAGATGAGAAGAATTGAAGAGGAGTTGATGAAGAGTTGAGGAGTTGCTTACCTTAGAGTTGGTTTTCAGCTTTACTGGAGTTTTGGTGCTGTTTTGGCCTAGATGTGGAGGAGGGTTGGCGGCTGGAATTTCTAAGCAGAAGAGGGTGTTTAGGGTTTTTTGAGGCTGATTAATGAAGGAGATTGATTAGGCTGAGGTTCTTTAGGGTTTAGGTGTTCGAAGAAGTTTTGGTCTTGCTAGGGTTCCTTGTTCATAAGAGAAAATTGTTCAGCTTTAGTGTTCCCTATGGTTGCCGAAATAAAGGAGGGGAATTAGGGTTGGTTGTTGCTATTTTTGAGATGCTGAGGGTGTAGAGATTCTGGACATAAAAGAAAGAAAAATCTAATTGGTTTTGGGTCCCTATAATAGCGAAAATAGGAAAGGACAAATGGGCCTTTGTGCAGCTATTTTTCTGCTTGATAGCTACGGAACTATTGTGCAGATTTTGTGTTGGAATTTATGGGTAAATTAGGGCTGATGGTGGTAAAAAATCTGGAGGAAAAGGAGAAGAAAAGATGCTGATTCTCTGGCTACTTCTTAGACGAGATTAGGAAAGGAAAGGTTAGGGTTTGTGCAGCTGTTTTTGCTGGACTGCTGGAGGGGTTTGATGCAGGTTTTGTGGCTGGAAATTTTAGGCAGAATGGGTGTGTGAACAGTGATGAAAATTCTAATGAGCTGAAATTTTGGTTTCCTTTGGGCTGCAAGCAAGTCCTAATTGGTTAGGGTTTTCTTAGCCAATCCTAGCTAGGTTTTGGGAGTGTTTTTGGTAACTTTTCTTTACCCTATGTGGCGGCTGCTACGAGGGAGTTTTCTAGAAAACTCTAGAGAGGAATTAGGTTATCTATTTAGGGAAGAGATTAATTAATCCCCTACATTAGTTTCAGCACTTTTTAAATAGCCCTTAAATAGCTATTTGGTAAGACAATTTCTGGTTTCCTAATACTTGAAACTACTGAATTTTCCCCTTCAATATTTCAAAACCCTTGCTTTATCCAAGGGCCAACATCTCATTTAAATCAGCTCTTGGCCTTCTAAAAAAAAAAAAAAAGATTATGCTAGGATATTAGAATCAGAATTTTAATTTACTAATTTATAAAATAATTTTCAGGATAAGGCACACCCCTAATTTTTAAGAAATTGATTCCCAAAACCTTAAGAATTTCGTCCAAGGCTAGGGAAAACTAGGGTAGAAGGAAAATAAAAGAAAGGAAAGAATTTGAGATAGTTAGGATTCGAACTAAAGCCCACCAAAGAACACACACCAAGCTCTATCCACTAAACCACATTAATTCTTAGCATATATTCTATTAATAAATTCCTTTAATGCTTATTCACTTACTCCACCCCTTTTCCTAATAAATCCCCTTTAATAAAATATGACTCAACTACCTCCACTACCACAATCGCTTCAAAAGCAAATTAATTCATGCAACAACAAATTAATATTTTCATGAAAATAATTTAAATCATCAAATGTAGTATAACTTAATATGAGATGCATGACTTTTCCCCTACTTACCAAAGACGGTCTAACATGGGGTATTACATCCTCTCCCCCTTAAAGGAATTTCGTCCCGAAATTCACAGTGTTGTACCTTTGGAGTAAGTTCGGGTATTTCTTCTTCATCCAATCTTTGATTTCCCGTGTTGCATCCTATGTACTATGATGGTCCCACAAAATCTTCACCATAGGTATCTGTTTACTTCTCAACACGTTGACATTTTGATCCAAAACCTTAACTGGTTACTCAACGTAGCTCAAATTAGGCTGTAGAATCAATGGCTCCTCGTTCAATACATGCTCCGGGCCAGAGTTGTAATTCTTCAACTGGGAGACATGGAACACATCATGGAGTCCTGCTAATCCTTCTAGCAACTCCAATTGATATGCTACAGGTCCAATCCTTTCAGTCACGGGAAAAGGTCCTAGGTATCTAGGACTCAGCTTCCCTCCTTTAGGATGCTTCAGAATTCTTCTGCTCAGTGTTATCTTTAGGAAAGTTCGGTCCCCCACCTAAAACTCCAACTCCTTTTTTCTATTGTTAGCATAACTCTTCTATCGGCTTTGTGTGGTTTTCAGTCTCTCCTTTATTAGCTTCACTTTATCGGCCATTTCCTCAATATTCACTTCCCCCGACTTGCTGATTTGTCCATCCTCTGCCCATCCCCAATACAAGGGTACTTGACATTTTCGGCCATAGAATGCTTCGTAGGGAGCCATCCCAATCGACGCCTGATGACTATTGTTGTATGCTAACTCAGTGGAGGGTATACAATCTATCCACTTATCTCCAAAATCCAACATGCAAGCCCTAAGCATGTCCTCCAGTATTTGGATGACTCTCTCAGACTGTCCATCAGTTTGCGGATGAGAAGATGTGCTAAGCTTCAGAGTCATCCCTATTGACTCTTGAAACTTAGTCCAGAATCTGGAAGTAAATCTGGGATCCCTATCGGATACAATACTGGTCGGTACTCCATGCAATCTAACTATTTCGCGAATATAAGTCTTGGCCAATTTTTCCATAGAGTCCCTCACATTCACCGGAATGAAATGAGCTGTCTTGGTAAATCCATGAACCACTACCCACACAGCATCCTTCAAAGTCTTAGATATTGGTAATCCAGTAACAAAATGCATCGTCACCTCTTGCCACTTCAACTCGGGTATAGGCAACGGCTGTAGCAATCCGATTACCTTCTTATGCTCTGCATTTACTTTCTGGCACGTCAAGCAGGTAGAGACGTATTGCACCACATCTCTTTTCATTCCTAGCCACTAATAGGCCTTTTTCAGATCTTGGTAGATCTTAACTTCTCCCGAATGAATGGAATACTTATTCTTGTGTGTCTCATCCGTTATCTTTCTTTTCAATATTGGGTCATCCGATACACATAGTCGTTCTTAGAAATATGCCACTCCTGATTCATCAGTCTGAAATTCCTTTTTTCCCCTATTCACTTCCTTTTCCTCGAAAGTCTGAAACTCTTGGTTATTCCGTTAAGCCTCACGAATCTCTTGCCTCAACTTAGGCTCTAATCTTAGGTTGCTCAAGATAATTTTTCCTTCTCCCACTTCTGCCTATTTCCCAAGATATCTGTACTACTTGAATCTCTTTTAGGATTTCTATCATGCATAATCAGATTAAGCGCAGCGGAAAACAACAAGAAATCCAAGCCATAGATCATGGGTTTGCAATACAAACGGGAAAAGGGCAAAGATTGCGTTTATTACCTCGTGAAGCCGGAATTCAAAAAATTTCAGAAACAAGAACGCAGGCGCGATCCAGATTATCCAAAACCGTTCACTGCAGCTCAACTGAAGTCCAAGAAAGAACTCCCTCTAATGATAATCCACACAAGGTTGAATGCTCACAATCTCACAATTCTATGCTAGTAGAATTCGGGAGGCTAGGGTTTTGATCAAGAAGAGAGACGGCTAGGGTTTGATTAAGAGAGAGGCAGAGAAACGGTTTCTCAGTTATTACGTGAATAGTTTGTCTCTAACCCTAAGGAAACCGTTTCCTTATATTTATAACTTTATAATTACCATAAATTACAACTTAGTCCTTCAACGTCCAATTGTCAACAAATTGGTCCTTGAAGTTTACTTAATTACAATTTGGTCCCATGAATTATAACAAACTTATAATTCACCTATAGATATATTCCCTTCTCTTAACTAACCCCACAATATTATCAAATAATATATTTGAGCATTCAAACCTTTATTGTGTGTGACCCATTAGGTTTCCTGGTCATATTGGTAGCATAATATGAATTAATTCTAACAATATTAGAATTAATAATCCTTAATAAAATAAAGGATTACATTTATTAATTCTCTGATTAATAAATTCATATTTAGCATATCAAGAGCGACATCTAGCAATGACTCTTGACCACCCACAAGTCCAGAAAGCCAAGTGGCTTGACATGAACCTTTCAATAGCAAATTATCAGTGCATTAAACTCCTTTCAACATACAATATCTCATTCGGTCTAGGGCATGGAATTAGTGCCAACTTCCTCAAGAATATTATTAATTCTGGCCCGAATATTTTAGTACTTTTTCAAGAAATCCATTACTCGATATGTGTATCAATTGGAACCATTTCCATCGCATAGTCGCCTTGGCCAAGGACTTCATGAGTAATGATTTCTACAAGTGGCCTTGAGATATACTCTCCTACTATTAGGAGTGGTGAATCCTTTATTGACCCTCTCAACTACTTTCGTTTACTTTACGTTGTACCCAATATCCATCCCATAGGCGGTCCTAGATAAGACTCCAAAGATTAGATTCGAAGTACAATGCTCGGTAAACAAAGTACCTTGGAGATCTCAAGTCTAAGGATACTTGCAGACTTGCTATAATGAGATTCTATCACTGGCACTAAATAGTTACCCAAGTGATTATCTTGCAGCTAGGTCATCCAATGAACTTGTTTCAAAACAAGCATCCACGCGTTAATCCTGATTATCCCAATACCCACGGATATGAGAACCACCGCTTAATCCAATCAAGAGATATAACATGTACCAGTCTTGGCATATTAATAATGTCCCATTTTATTAATACTATGACTGGGGATTATTTAAGTACAAACACTGCATAGTGTAGTAGGAATCTCACATCATGATCTCTATTATGATTTCCTTAACACTGTGTTGTACTAGGGACTTTATCTAACGGTTTGTACACATATTTAGATATAACAATCAAACTGAAAGATAAAGAATGCCTCTTATTAATTTAATATGCAATATACATGTTACACGTGATTCCCTCTACATAAAGCAATAGGAAAACAACTTTACTCCCACTCGCCTTCTTGTACACATAAGGTTCATCCACGTTTTGAATGAAACCAAATTCTTTAATTGTCTCATCAAAATGGATATTCCAACTCCTAGATGCTTGCTTAAGTCCATAAATAGACCTTTGCAACTTTCACACCTTTGTGCCATCTTCGGATATGAAACCTTCAGGTTGTGTCATATACACTTCCTCAATCAGGTTTCCATTAAGGAAAGTTGTTTTCACATCCATTTGCCAGACCTCATAATCATAATGAGCGGTAATGGCTAGGAGTATTCTTATGGATTTCAACATTGCAACTGGTGAAAAAGTTTCTTCATAGTCAATACCTGTCGTTAACGATAACCTTTTTCTACCAAGCGAGCCTTATAGGTAACCATATTACCATCCATGTCAGTTTTCTTTTTGAAAACCTATTTACACCCTATAGGCTTGATTCCTTCAGGTGGATCAACCAAAGTCCATACTTGGTTGTCATACATGGAATCCATCCCTATCTTCATAGCTTCGAGCCATTTGTCGGATTCTGAACTATTCAGAACATCCTCGTAAGTAGTAGGCTCATCGTCATCTTTGAGAAATATGTCATTATGGTCAATTATGAGAAATCCATATTTCTCAGGTGCCACTCGTATCCTACTTGACCAACGAAGCTCTCGTGTGTTAGAAGGTTCATCTATTTGAATAGATACAGGTTCAGAAGGTTGATCAATATTTGTTTGCTCTTCTTGAACTTCACTAAGTTGAAGCTTGCTCCCATTATCTTCTTTGAACATGTGCTCCTTCTCTAAGAAGATAGCATGTTTCGTAATAAAAACATTATTTTCAGAAGGAAGATAGGAGTAATATCCAAACGATTCTTTTGGATATCCAACAAACAAACATTTGTCAGACATATTTTCAAGTTTGTCTGACATTACCTTTTTAACAAAAGCAGGGCAACCCTAAATCCTTAAATGAGATAACTTTGGTCTCTTACCAAAGAATAACTCATAAGGAGTGGTATCAACCGTTTTTGATGGAACTTTGATTAAAATGTAAACAGCAGTCTTCAGTGCGTACCCCAAAACGATTTTGGTAGGTCTGCAAAAGCCAGCATGGTCCTTACCATGTCTAGAAGGGTTTGATTCCGTCTCTCAGATACACCGTTATGTTGAGGTGTATATGGTGTAGTCCATTGAGGTAATATTCCGTTGTCACTTTGATAACTTAGAAACTCTTGACTTAAGTATTCACCTCCTCGATCGGATCTAGGAGCTTTAATACTTTTGCCAAATTGTTTCTCTACTTTATTCTTGAAGTCTTTGAAACGGTCAAAGGCTTCAGATTTGTATTTTATCAAATACAAATACCCATATCGAGAATAGTCATCAATAAAGGTAATGAAGTATTGATAACCTCCTCTTGCTTGTATTGACATTGGGCCATATACATCTGAATGTACGAGTTCTAAAAACTCTTTTGCCCTTCTCTTTTTCTTCAAAAAGAAGTTTTAGCCATTTTTCCAAGTAAACAAGATTCGCATGTGTCATATGATTCGTAATCAAATGACCCTAAGTCACCCAATTTGTATAACTTAGACAAACGTTTTTCATTTACATGGCCTAAACGACAATGCCATCAGTAAGATGAGATTAAGTTATCCTTTTTATGTTTATTTTTACTTATATTGAGAATTGGATTATACATGTCTAGAACATGTAAACCATTGATCAAAGTTGCAAAACCATAATGAATATCATTTAATGAGAAAGAATAACATTTATTCTTAAAACTTAAATGCAATCCGAATAAGTCTAAACAAGCAACCGAGATAATATTTTAGCAGTCTTAAGCAGATTGATTAGCTCAGGTATTGTGGTCTCAACATTATTCATGTGGTAGTTGATCACAAACTGCGAAAAACTACTTGGTAATGATTGTGGAATTAAGTCAATACTTAAGTCATGATCCATTACGAACCCAAGAGACCCAAGTTTTTCAATGTTGCCCAACATCTGCAGCCCATGAGTGGCCACTGAAGCACCCTCAACCATCTTAGCATAGAACAGTTGTTTAGAGATCTCATATCTCTCTGTTCTAGCTTGTTTAACAAACAGCTCTCTAAAATGGAGGATCATTGATTGAGCATCCATATGCTCATGCTGTTTTTGCAGCTCAGGAGACATTGACGCCAGCATGATACAAGATGCTGTGTCGCTATCTTCTTTGTGCTTCTTGTGGATAGCGTGCTCTTCAGCAGGAGCATCTTGAGCTGGAGGTGGCGGAATAGGAGCTTCTAGCACGTAGAGAAACTTTTCCGACTTGAGAACGATTCTTAAGTTTCTATACCAGTCCAAATAGTTTGATTCAGTGAGCTTGTTTGTTTCCAAGAGGCTACGCAAGTTTAGGTTTGTCGATATGATGCAAATGACCTAGATGTAAATATAGAATTATTAGAACATGTATATGCAAATGCAATGCAATTAATTAGGTCTTTAATTAAGCGCATAATTATTCCACTATTTTACTCAAACCAACAGCCCTCACTATTGACTCGGGAAAGCCCGTTGGAAACTTTCTTAGTGGATCAGTATCCAAATTCCTTAAGAATAACCTTGGGTTAGCCCAACAAGCCACTCTTAAGTTCAGTGGTAGGTATCCAATACCAATTACATAAAAAAGTAACTACTGAAACATTGGGTGATTAACATCTTTTAATCATTAAAGTATCAAATACTAGCCCAACTTTGCCTCTAATTTTCTTTATGCTTGGGTTAGCCCAACCGGGATAAAGAAATTAGTTAAATCCAACCCATTAACATGAATTTAAATTCTATAGCTTGAACATACTCGATGTCAAGTAGGCTTGGCTTTGCCCAACAACCTGGTCTCGAAAAAAAGCTCTCGTTCTCACTATATTAATGGAAGGCATTAGATTTAATATTATTTGAGGGAGTTATTCCTTTTAGTGGTCTCATTGTTAGGCATGTATACAATTTAGGAATAAGCAGCATAAATTGATAAACATGGCAATAAACAATTACGTGACATGGTTATGGACTTTCTAAATTAATTTCCTCGAGCCACCAAGGAAATTAATATGGTCAACCCTATGTGTTCACGCTTGATACAGGTAGAGGGTCTTACCATCTCGCCTTATTTTGAACACCATCTTCAAAATCTTGAAAATAAAATTCTACCTCAATCTAACCTATATAATCTAATTACATAATTTTCTAAAAGGAGAAACCTCGTGTTAAATTCGAGGGGAGTTAGATGAGAAGAGAATTACATCAGAATTTGAAAGAAGGCAGGACACGCAGGCCCTATTTCATTAAAACATAGCGGTAAAAAAAATGCATGAACAGAAATAATTTGTTTTAGTCCATAACCATCCACCATTCCATTAACTATGCTTAAACAAAATAAACATATACTTTTATTATTCCAAAATCAGTATTTTGGGAAAATAAAACAAATTCTAAAATCAACATTTAAGAAAAATACATTAATTTTAAATTTTCAAAATCACTATGTTGGAAAATAAAATTGATTGTCTCAAAACTAATTTTGAGAAAATGCTTCTGGGTCCCGTCACGCAACGATAACGGCTTGGATTTTCTGGGAATTTTTTGTTCAGTACGGGGCCGTTCCAAGATCAATCAAAACCAGTTTTTGATGTTGACCTTTGTTAATCTTTATTAACAAACCATTGTGATCATTCTCACAATCAATTTAACCATCCAAATTGTTAAACGGAAGGCTTAATTACAGGATGAACATCAACTAAAGCCAAAACCTGAACACAGACGCAGAACCATATTGTAATATTTTGAAAAGCATAAAACCCGCAACGCATAAACGTTTTCTGCAACCCAGATTATTCAAAACAAAACCCAGACGATTACATACAAACAGGCAGACATGATCATACAATTAACATGCTGTAATCATGTAATTTACATGCTTGAACAATTCAAAGCAATAAAACATCCCATTAAAACACAAACCCATTGGCTCTGATACCACTGTAGGATTTCTGTCATGCATAATTAGATTAAGCGCAGCGGAAAACAACAAGAAATCCAAGCCATGGATCATGGGTTTGCAATAGAAACGGGAAAAGTGAAGATTGCGTTTATTACCTCGTGCAGCCAGAAAAAAAAAAATTTCAGAAACAAGAACGCGGGCGCGATCCAGATTATCCAAAACCGTTCACTGTAGCTCAACTGAAGTCCAAGAAAGAACTCCCTCTAATGATAATCCACACAAGGTTTAATGCTCACAATCTCACAATTCTATGCTAGTATAATTCGGGAGTCTAGAGTTTTGATCAAGAAGAGAGACGGCTAGGGTTTGATCAAGAGAGAGGCAGAGAAACGGTTTCTCTGTTATTGCGTGAATAGTCTGTCTCTAACCCTAAAAAAACCATTTTCTTATATTTATAGATTTATAATTACTATAAATTGCAACTTAGTCCTTCAACGTCCAATTGTCAACAAATTGGTCCTTGAAGTTTACTTAATTACAATTAGGTCCCATTAATTATAACAAACTTATAATTCACCTATAAATATATTCCCTTCTCTTAATTAACCCCACAATATTATCAAATAATATATTTGAGTATTCAAACCTTTATTGTGTGTGACCCATTATGTTTCCAGGTCATATTGGTAGCATAATATGAAATAATTCTAACAATATTAGAATTAATAATCCTAAATAAAATAAATGATTAAATTTATTAATTCTCTAATTAATAAATTCATATTTAGCATATCAAGAGCGACATCTAGCAATGACTCTTGACCACCCAAAAGTCCAGAAAGTCAAGTGGCTTGACATGAACCTTTCAATAGCAAATTATCAGTACATTAATCTCCTTTCAACATAAAATATCTCATTTGGTCTAGGGTATGGAATTAGTGCTAACTCCCTCCAGAATATTATTAATTCTGGCCCGAATATTTTAGTACTTGTTCTAGAAATCCATTACGCGATATGTGTATCAATTGGAACCATTTCCATCATATAGTCGCCTTAACCAAGGACTTCATGAGTAATGATTTCTACAAGTGGCCTTGAGATATACTCTCCTACTATTAGGAGTGGTGAATCCTTTATTGACCCTCTCAACTACTTTCGTTTACTTTACGTTGTACCCAATATCCATCCCAAAGGAGGTCTTAGATAAGACTCCAATGATTAGAATGGAAGTACAACGCTCGATAAACAAAGTATCTTGGAGATCTCAAGTCTAAGGATACTTGCACACATGCGATAATGAGATTCTATCACTGGCACTAAATAGTTATCCAAGGATTATCTCGCAGCTAGGTCATCCAATGAACTTGTTTCAAAACAAGCATCCACACATTAATCCTGATTATCCCAATACCCACGGATATGAGAACCACCGTTTGATCCAATCAAGAGATATAACATGTGCCAGTCTTGGCGTATTAATAATGTCCCATCTTATTAATACTACTACTGGGGTTTATTTAAGTACAAACACTGCATAGTGTAGTAGGAATCTCACATCATGATATCTATCATGATTTCCTTAACACTGTGTTGTACTAGGGACTTTATCTAATGGTTTGTACACATATTTAGATATAACAATCAAACTGAAAGATAAAGAATGCCTCTTATTAATTTAATATGCAATATACATGGTACACGTGATTGCCTCTAGGGCACAACACTAACAAACTCCCTCTTGCACTAGAGCCAATCATTCATGTATCGAATACCAAATGACTCAACATATTTATCATGTTTCTTCTGGGAAAGCGCTTTAGTGAGTGGATTAACTATGTTCTGATCCGTGGAAATTCTCTCTATCTTTACATCTCCTCTATCTACGATTTCTCTAATCAGATGATAGCGTCTAAGTACATGCTTGGATCGTTGATGAGATCGTGGTTCCTTTGCCTGTGCATTGGCTCCATTGTTGTCACAATACAAAGGTAATGAATAAAAAATGCTGGGCACCACTCCAAGTTCAGTGACTAACTTCTTGATCCATACTACTTCTTTAGCTACTTCAGAAGCTGCTATGCACTCTGCTTCAGTAGTCGAATCGACAGTAGTCTCTTGTTTGGAGCTCTTACAACTAACTGCCCCACCACCGAATGTAAATACGTACCCAGATTGTGATTTGAAGTCATCCTTATCGGACAGAAAGCTGGAATCAGTATACCCTGTTACTTGTAAATCACCATCTCCATATATCAAGAATGCAACCTTAGTCCTTTGTAAGTACTTAAGGATATTCTTTACAGCCGCCCAGTGACCCTCTCCAGGATCAGATTGGTATCTGCTCGTCAAACTAAGAGCATATCATAGCATACATGATAGACCCAATTGCCGAAGCATATGGAATTCAACTCATGTGATCCCTTTCAACTTGTGTCTTTGGAGACATCGACTTTGAAAGGCTTACACCATGTGTCATAGGTAAGAATCCACTTTTGGATTGATCCATGCTGAACCTTTTCGGCACATTGTCTATGTATGTAGACAGTGAAAGACCTAGCAACCTTCTAGATCTATCTCTATACATCTTTATTCCCAGAATATAAGTTGCTTCTCCAAGGTCTTTCATGGAGAACATCTTAGACAACCAAATCTTCACTGATTGAAGAGTTCAAACATCGTTTCCTATAAGCAATATGTCATCTACATAAAGCAATAGGAAAAAAACTTTACTCCCACTCGCCTTCTTGTACACACAAGGTACATCCATATTTTGAATGAAACCAAAGTCTTTAATTATCTCATCAAAATGGATATTCCAACTCCTAGATGCTTGCTTAAGTCCATAAATGGACCTTTGCAACTTGCACACCTTTGTGCCATCTTCGGATATGAAACCTTCAGGCTGTGTCATATACAATTCCTCAATCTGGTTTCCATTAAGGAAATCTGTTTTCACATCCATTTGCCAGACCTCATAATCTTAATGAGCGGTAATGGCTAGGAGTATTCTTATGGATTTCAACATCGCAACTGGTGAAAAAGTTTCCTCATAGTCAATACCTTGTCGTTGACGATAACCTTTTTCTACCAACTAGCCTTATAGGTAACCATATTACCATCCATGTCAGTTTTCTTTTTGAAAACCCATTTACACCCTATAGGCTTGATTCCTTCAGGTGGATCAACCACAGTCCATACTTGGTTGTCATACATGGAATCCATCTCTGACTTTATAGCTTCGAGCCATTTGTAAGATTCTGAACTATTCAGAACATCCTTGTAAGTAGTAGGCTCATCGTCATCTTTGAGAAATACGTCATTATGGTCAATTATGAGAAATCCATATCTCTTAGGTGCCACTCGTATCCTACTTGACCAACGAAGCTCTTGTGTGTTTGAAGGTTCATCTATTTGAATATATACAGGTTCAGAAGGTTGATCAATATTTGTTTGCTCTTCTTGAACTTCACTAAGTTCTAGCTTGCTCCCACTATCTTCTTTGAACATGTGCTCCTTCTCTAAGAAGACAGCATGTTTTGAAATAAAAACTTTATTTTCAGAAGGAAGATAGAAGTAATATCCAAACGATTCTTTTGGATATCCAACAAACAAACATTTGTCAGACTTATTTTCAAGTTTGTCTAACATTACATTTTTAACAAAAGCAGGGCAACCCTAAATCCTTAAACGAGATAACTTTGGTCTCTTACCAATGAATAACTCATAAGGAGTGGTATCAACCGTTTTTCACAGAACTTTGATTAAAATGTAAACAGCAGTCTCCAGTGCGTACCCCAAAACGATTTTGGTAGGTCGGCAAAAGCCAGCATGGTCCTTACCATGTCTTGAAGGGTTCGATTCAGTCTCTCAGATACACCGTTATGTTGAGGTGTATATGGTGTAGTCTATTGAGGTAATATTCCGTTGTCACTTAGATAACTTAGAAACTCTTGACTTAAGTATTCACCTCCTCGATCAGATCTAAGAGCTTTAATACTTTTGCCAAATTGTTTCTCTACTTCATTCTTGAAGTCTTTGAAACGGTCAAAGGCTTCAGATTTGTATTTCATCAAATACAAATACCCATATCGAGAATAGTCATCAATAAAGGTAATGAAGTACTGATAACCTCCTCTTGCTTGTATTGACATTGGGCCACATACATCTGAATGTACGAGTTCTAATAACTCTTTTGGCCTTTCTCTTTTTCTTGAAAAAGAACTTTTAGCCATTTTGCCAAGTAAACAAGATTCGCATGTGTCATATGATTCCTAATCAAATGACCCTAAGTCACCCAATTTGTATAACTTAGACAAACGTTTTTCATTTACATGGCCTAAACGACAATGCCATAAGTAAGATGGGATTAAGTTATCCTTTTTATGTTTCTTTTTACTTATATTGAGAATTAGATTATACATGTCTAGAACATGTAAACCATTGATCAAAGTTGCAGAACCATAATGAATATCATTTAATGAGAAAGAATAACATTTATTCTTAAAACTTAAATGAAATTCGAATAAGTCTAAACAAGCAACCGAGATAATATTTTTGAACAAAACTGGTACAAAATAACAGTTTTGTAGTTCTAAAACTAATCCAGAAGGTATTTTGAGATGATAAGTCTCCACAGCTAGTGCAGCAACCTTTGCTCCATTTGCAGCTCGTAGGTCCACGTCACATTTCTCTATCCTTCTACTGTCCTTTAGTCACTGGAAATTATTGCATAAATGAGATCCACAACCGGTATCCAATACCCATATCTCATTATTAAAGGCAGTATTAATCTCAATCATAAACATACCAGGATTAGAAGTAGAAGTGCTTGCAAGCTTCTCCTTCTCCTTCTTTTCCTTCACAGTCTCCAAGTTGGCCTTGCAGTTACGCCTCCAATGGCCCATTTTGCCACAATGATGACATGGGCCTTTAGGGGCATCCTCCTTCTTCTTGACACCTCCTTTGGGCTTAGTAGGAGTGTTCTTCTTCTTCTTCTTCTTCTTAGAAACCTTTTTCTTAGAAGATGAAGAACCTACTAACAAGATTTCCTTATCATCATTTTTCATAGAGGACTCAGTAGTCTTAAGCAGATTGATTAGCTCAGGTATTGTGGTCTCAACATTATTCATGTGGTAGTTGATCACAAACTGCGAAAAACTACTTGGTAATGATTGTGGAATTAAGTCAATACTTAAGTCATGATCCATTACGAACCCAAGAGACCTAAGTTTTTCAACGTAGTCCAACATCTGCAGCCCATGAGTGGCCACTGAAGCACCCTCAACCATCTTAGCATGGAACAGTTGTTTAGAGATCTCATATCTCTCTGTTCTAGCTTGTTTATCAAACAGCTCTCTAAAACGGAGGATCATTGATTGAGCATCCATATGCTCATGCTGTTTTTGCAGCTTCGGAGACATTGACGCCGGCATGATACAAGATGCTATGTCGCTATCTTCTTTATGCTTCTGGTGGACAGCATGCTCTTCAGTAGGACAATCATGAGCTGGAGGTGGCGGAATAGGAGCTTCTAGCACGTAGAGAAAGTTTTCCGACTTGAGAACGATTCTCAAGTTTCTATACCAGTCCAAATAGTTTGATTCAGTAAGCTTGTTTATTTCCAAGATGCTACGCAAGTTTAGGTTTGTCGACATGATGCAAATGACCTAGATGTAAAGATAGAATTATTAGAACATGTATATGCAAATGCAATGCAATTAATTAGGTCTTTAATTAAGCGCATAATTATTCCACTATTTTACTCAAACCAACAGCCCTCACTATTGACTCGGGAAAGCCCGTTGGAAACTTTCTTAGTGGATCAGTATCCAAATTCCTTAAGAATAACCTTGGGTTAGCCCAACAAGCCAATATTAAGTTCAGTGGTAGGTATCCAATACCAATTACATCAAAAAGTAACTACTGAATCATTGGGTGATTAACATCTTTTAATCATAAAAGTATCAAATACAAGCCCAACTTTGCCTCTAATTTTCTTTATGCTTGGGTTAGCCCAACCGGGATAAAGAAATTAGTTAAGTCCAACCCATTAACATGAATTTAAATTCTATAGCTTGAACATACTCGATGTCAAGTAGGCTTAGGTTTGCCCAACAACCTGGTCTCGAAAAAAAGCTCTCGTTTTCACTATATTAATGGAAGGCATTAGATTTAATATTATTTGAGGGAGTTATTCCTTTTAGTGGTCTCATTGTTAGGCATGTATACAATTTATCAATAAGCAGCATAAATTGATAAACATGGCAATAAACAATTATGTGGCATGGTTATGGACTTTCTAAATTAATTTCCTCGAGCCACCAAGGAAATTAATATAGTCAACCCTATGTGTTCACGCTTGATACAGGTAGAGGGTCTTACAATCTCGCCTTATTTTGAACACCATCTTCAAAATCTTGAAAATAAAATTCTACCTCAATCTAACCTATATAATCTAATTACATAATTTCTAAAAGGAGAAACCTCGAGTTAAATTCGAGGGGAGTTAGATGAGAAGAGAATTACATCAGAATTTGAGAGAAGGCAGGACACGCAGGCCCTATTTGATTAAAACATAGCGGTAAAAAAAATGCATGAACAGATATAATTTGTTTCAGACCATAACCATCCACCATTCCATTAACTATGCTTAAACAAAATAAACATATACTTTATTATTCCAAAATCAGTATTTTGGTAAAATAAAACAAATTCAAAAATCAACATTTAAGAAAAATACATTAATTTTAAATTTTCAAAATCACTATTTTGGAAAATAAAATTGATTGTCTCAAAACTAATTTTGAGAAAATGCTTCTGGGCCCTGTCACGCAACGATAACGGCTTGGATTTTCTGGAAATTTTTTGCTCAGTTTGGGGCCGTTCCAAGATCAATCAAAACCAGTTTTTGATGTTGACCTTTGTTAATCTTTATTAACAAACCATTGTGATCATTCTCACAATCAATTTAACAATCCAAATTGTTAAACGGATGGCTTAATTACAGGATGAACATTAACTGAAGCCAAAACCTGAACACAGACGCAGAACCATTCTGCAATATTTTCAAAAGCATAAAACCCACAACGCATAAACGTTTTCTGCTACCCAGATTATTCAAAACAAAACCCAGATGATTACATACAAACCAGCAGACATGATCATACAATTAACATGTTGTAATCATGCAATTTACATGCTTGAACAATTCAAAGCAATAAAACATCCCATTAAAACACAAACCCGTTGGCTCTGATACCACTGTAGGATTTCCATCATGCATAATCAGATTAAGCACAGTGGAAAACAACAAGAAATCCAAGCCATGGATCACGGGTTTGCAATAGAAATGGGAAAAAGCTGATGATTGCGTTTATTTCCTCGTGAAGCCGGAAATCCAAAAATTTCAGAAACAAGAACGCAGGCACGATCCAGATTATCCAAAACCGTTCACTGCAGCTCAACTGAAGTCCAAGAAAGAACTCCCTCTAATGATAATCCACACAAGGTTGAATGCTCACAATCTCACAATTCTATGCTAGTCGAATTCGGGAGGCTAGAGTTTTGATCAAGAAGAGAGACAGCTAGGGTTTGATCAAGAGAGAGGCTGAGAAACGGTTTCTCTGTTATTGTATGAATAGTCTGTCTCTAACCCTAATGAAAACCGTTTCCTTATATTTATAGATTTATAATTACCATAAATTGCAACTTAGTCCTTCAACGTCTAATTGTCAACAAATTGGTCCTTGAAGTTTACTTAATTACAATTAGGTCCCATTAATTATAACAAACTTATAATTCACCTATAAATATATTCCTTACTCTTAATTAACCCCACAATATTATCAAATAATATATTTGAGTATTCAAACCTTTATTGTGTGTGACTCATTAGGTTTCCTGGTCTTATTGGTAGCATAATATAAATTAATTATAACAACATTAGAATTAATAATCCTAAATAAAATAAAGGATTAAATTTATTAATTCTCATATTTAGCATATTAAGAGCGACATCTAGCAATGACTCTTGACCACCCAAAAGTCTTGAAAGTCAAGTGGCTTGACATGAACCTTTCATTAGCAAATTATCAGTGCAACAAACTCCTTTCAACATAAAATATCTCATTCGGTCTAGGGCATGGAATTAGTGCCAACTCCCTCCAGAATATTATTAATTCTGGCCTGAATATTTTAGTACTTATTCAAGAAATCCATTACTCGATATGTATATCAATTGGAACCATGTCCATCACATAGTCGCCTTGGCCAAGGACTTCATGAGTAATGATTTCTACAAGTGGCCTTGAGATATACTCTCCTACTATTAGGAGTGGTGAATCCTTTATTGACCCTCTTAACTACTTTCGTTTATATTACGTTATACACAATATCCATCCCATAGGCGGTCCTAGATAAGACTCCAAAGATTATAATCGAAGTACAACGCTCGATAAACAAAGTACCTTGGAGATCTCAAGTCTAAGGATACTTGCAGACTTGATATAATGAGATTCTATCACTGGCACTAAATAGTTATCCAAGTGATTATCTCGTAGCTAGGTCATCCAATGAACTTGTTTCAAAACAAGCAACAACACATTAATCCTGATTATCCCAATACCCACGGATATGAGAACCACTGCTTGATCCAATCAAGAGATATAACATGTCCCAGTCTCGGTGTATTCATAATGTCCCATCTTATTAATACTATGACCGGGGTTTATTTAAGTACAAACACTGCATAGTGTAGTCGGAATCTCACATCATGATATCTATTATGATTTTCTTAACACTGTGTTGTACTAGGGACTTTATCTAACGGTTTGTACACATATTTAGATATAACAATCAAACTAAAAAATAAAGAATGCCTCTTATTAATTTAATATGCAATATACATGGTAGACGTGATTGCCTCTAGGGCACAACACTAACAAACTCCTTCTTGTACTAGAGCCAATCTTTCATGTATCGAATACCAAATGACTCAACATATTTATCATGTTTCTTCTGGGAAAGTGCTTTAGTGAGTGGATCAACTATGTTCTGATCCGTGGAAATTCTCTCTATCTTTACATCTCCTCTATCTATGATTTCTCTAATCAGATGATAGTGTCTAAGTACATGCTTGAATCATTGATGAGATCGTGGTTCCTTTGCCTGTGCATTGGCTCCATTGTTGTCACAATACAAAGGTAATGAATAAAAAATGCTGGGCACCACTCCAAGTTCAGTGCCGAACTTCTTGATCCATACTACTTCTTTAGCTGCTTCAGAAGCTTCTTTGTACTATGCTTCCGTAGTCGAATCGACAGTAGTCTCTTGTTTGGAGCTCTTACAACTAACTGCCCCACCACCTAATGTAAATACGTAGCCAGATTATGATTTGAAGTCGTCCTTATCGAACTGAAAGCTGGCATCAGTATACCCTGATACTTGTAAATCACCATCTCCATATACCAAGAAAGCATCCTTAGTCCTTTGTAAGTACTTAAGGATATTCTTTACAACTGCCCAGTGACCCTCTCTAGGATCAGATTGGTATCTGCTCGTCAAACTAAGAGTACACGATACATCGGGCCTAGTACATATCATAGCATACATGATGGACCCAATTGCCGAAGCATATGGAATTCTACTCATGTGATCCCATTCAACTTGTGTCTTTTGAGACATCGACTTTGAAAAGCTTACACCATGTGTCATAGGTAAAAATCATCTTTTGGATTGATCCATGCTGAACCTTTTCAGCACTTTGTCTATGTATGTAGACTGTGAAAGACCTAGCAACCTTCTAGATCTATCTCTATAGATCTTTATTCCCAGAATATAGGTTGCTTCTCCATCGTCTTTAATGGAGAACATCTTGGAAAACCAAATCTTCACTGATTGGAGAGTGCAAACATCGTTTCCTATAAGCAATATGTCATCTACATAAAGCAATAGGAAAACAACTTTAATCTCACTCGCCTTCTTGTACATACAAGGTTCATCCATGTTTTGAATGAAACCAAATTCTTTAATTGTCTCATCAAAATGGATATTCTAACTCCTAGATACTTGCTTAAGTCCATAAATGGACCTTTGCAACTTGCACACCTTTGTGCCATCTTCGGATATGAAACCTTCAGGCTGTGTCATATACACTTCCTCAATCAGGTTTCCATTAAGAAAAGCTGTTTTCACATCCATTTGCCAGACCACATAATCGTAATGAGCGGTAATAGCTAGGAGTATTCTTATGGATTTCAACATCGCAATTGGTGAAAAAGTTTCCTCATAGTCAATACCTTGTCATTGACGATAACATTTTTCTACCAAACGAGCCTTATAGGTAACCATATTACCATCCATGTCAGTTTTCTTTTTGAAAACCCATTTACACCCTATAGGCTTGATTCCTTCAGGTGGATCAACCAAAGTCCATACTTGGTTATCATACATGGAATCCATCTCCGACTTCATAGCTTCGAGCCATTTATCAGATTCTGAACTATTCAGAACATCCTCGTAAGTAGTTAGCTCATCATCATCTATGAGAAATATGTCGTTATGGTGACTTATGAGAAATCCATATCACTCAGGTGTCATTCGTATCCTACTTGACCAACGAAGCTCTTGTGTGTTAGAAGGTTCATCTATTTGAATAGATACAGGTTCAGAAGGTTGATCAATATTTGTTTGCTCTTCTTGAACTTCACTAAGTTCAAGCTTGCTCCCACTATCTTCTTTGAACATGTGCTCAATCTCTAAGAAGACAGCATGTTTTGAAATAAAAACTTTATTTTCAGAAGGAAGATAGAAGTAATATCCAAATGATTCTTTTGGATATCCAACAAACAAACATTTATCAGACTTATTTTCAAGTTTGTCTGACATTACCTTTTTAACAAAAGCAGGGCAACCCCAAATCCTTAAATGAGGTAACTTTGGTCTCTTATCAAAGAAAAACTCATAAGGAGTGGTATCAACCATTTTTGACGGAACTCTGATTAAAATGGAAACAGCAATCTCCAGTGTGTACCCCCAAAACAATTTTGGTAGGTCTGCAAAAGCCATCATGGTCATTACCATGTCTAGAAGGGTTCGATTCCTTCTCTCAGATACACCGTTATGTTGAGGTGTATTTGGTGGAGTCCATTGAGATAATATTCCGTTATCTCTTAGATAACTTAGAAACTCTTGACTTAAGTATTCACCTCCTCGATCGGATCTAAGAGCTTTAATACTTTTGCCAAGTTGTTTCTCTACTTCATTCTTGAAGTCTTTGAAACGGTCAAAGGCTTCAGATTTGTATTTCATCAAATACAAATACCCATATTGAGAATAATCATCAATAAATGTAATGATGTATTGATAACCTCCTATTGCTTGTATTGACATTGGGCCACATACATATGAATATACGAGTTCTAATAACTCTTTTGCCCTTTCTCTTTTTCTTGAAAAAGAAGTTTTAGCAATTTTTCCAAGTAAACAAGATTCGCATGTGTCATATGATTCGTAATCAAATGACCCTAAGTCACCCAATTTATATAACTTAGACACACGTTTTTCATTTACATGGCCTAAACGACAATGCCGTGAGTAAGATGAGATTAAGTTATCCTTTTTATGTTTCTTTTTACTTATATTGAGAATTGGATTATACATGTCTAGAACATATAAACCATTTGTCAAAGTTGCAGAACCATAATGAATATCATTTAATGAGAAAAAACAACATTTATTTTTAAAACTTAAATGAAATCCGAATAAGTCTAAACAAGCAACTGAGATAATATTTTTCAACAAAACTGGTAAAAAATAACAGTTTTGTAGTTCTAAAACTAATCCAGAAGGTAGATTGAGATGATAAGTCCCCACAGCTAGTGCAGCAACCATTGCACCATTTGCAGCTCGTAGGTCCACGTCGCCTTTCTCTAACCTTCTACTATCCTTTAGTCCCTGCAAATTATTGCATAAATGAGATCCACAACTAGTATCCAATACCCATATCTCATTATTAAAGGCAGTATTAATCTCAATCATAAACATACCAGGATTAGATGTAGAAGTGCTTGCAAGCTTCTTCTTCTCCTTCTTTTCTTTCACAGTCTCCAAGTCGGCCTTGCAGTTACGCCTCCAATGGCCCATTTTGCCACAATGATGACATGGGCCTTTAGGGGCAGCCTCCTTTGGGCTTAGTAGGAGTGTTCTTCTTCTTCTTCTTCTTAGAAACCTTTTTCTTAGACGATGAAGAACCTACTAACAAGATTGCCTTATCATCCTTTTTCATAGAGGACTCAACAGTCTAAAGCAGATTGATTAGCTCAGGTATTGTGGTCTCAACATTATTCATGTGGTAGTTGATCACAAACTGCGAAAAACTACTTGGTAATGATTGTAGAATTAAGTCAATACTTAAGCCATGATCCATTACGAACCCAAAAGTCCCAAGTTTTTCAATGTAGCCCAACATCTACAACCCATGAGTGGCCACTGAAGCACCCTCAACCATCTCTCTGTTCTAGCTTGTTTATCAAACAACTCTCTAAGATGGAGGATCATTGATTGAGAATCCGTATGCTAATGCTGTTTTTGCAGCTTAGGAGACATTGACGCCAGCATGATACAAGATGCTGTGTCGCTATCTTCTTTGTGCTTCTTGTGGAGAGCATGCTCTTCAGTAGGAGCCTCTTGAGCTGGAAGTGGCGGAATAGGAGCTTCTAGCACATAGAGCAACTTTCCGACTTGAGAACAATTCTTGAGTTTCTTTACCAGTCCAAATAGTTTGATTCAGTGAGCTTGTTTGTTTCCTAGATGCTACGCAAGTTTAGGTTTGTCGACATGATGCAAATGACCTAGATGTAAAGATAGAATTAATAGAACATGTATATGTAAATGCAATGCAATTAATTAGGTCTTTAATTAAGCGCATAATTATTCCACTATTTTACTCAAACCAACAGCCCTCACTATTGACTCGGGAAAGCCCGTTGGAAACTTTCTTAGTGGATCAGTATCCAAATTCCTTAAGAATAACATTGGGTTAGCCCAACAAGCCACTCTTAAGTTCAGTGGTAGGTATCCAATACCAATTACATAAAAAAGTAACTACTGAAACATTGGGTGATTAACATCTTTTAATCATTAAAGTATCAAATACTAGCCCAACTTTGTCTCTAATTTTCTTTATGCTTGGGTTAGCCCAACCGGGATAAAGAAATTAGTTAAATCCAACCCATTAACATGAATTTAAATTCTATAGCTTGAACATACTCGATGTCAAGTAGGCTTGGCTTTGCCCAACAACCTGGTCTCGAAAAAAAGCTCTCGTTCTCACTATATTAATGGAAGGCATTAGATTTAATATTATTTGAGGGAGTTATTCCTTTTAGTGGTCTCATTGTTAGGCATGTATACAATTTAGGAATAAGCAGCATAAATTGATAAACATGGCAATAAACAATTACGTGGCATGGTTATGGACTTTCTAAATTAATTTCCTCGAGCCACCAAGGAAATTAATATGGTCAACCCTATGTGTTCACGCTTGATACAGGTAGAGGGTCTTACCATCTCGCCTTATTTTGAACACCATCTTCAAAATCTTGAAAATAAAATTCTACCTCAATCTAACCTATATAATCTAATTACATAATTTCTAAAAGGAGAAACCTCGTGTTAAATTCGAGGGGAGTTAGATGAGAAGAGAATTACATCAGAATTTGGGAGAAGGCAGGGCACGCAGGCCCTATTTCATGAAAACAAAGCCGTAAAAAATGATGAACAGATATAATTTGTTTTAGTCCATAACCATCCACCATGCCATTAACTATGCTTAAACAAAATAAACATATCCTTTTATTATTCCAAAATCAGTATTTTGGGAAAATAAAATAAATTCTACAATCAACATTTAAGAAAAATACATTAATTTTAAATTTTCAAAATCACTATTTTGAAAAATAAAATTGATTGTCTCAAAACTAATTTTGAGAAAATGCTTCTGGGTCCCGTCACGCAACGATAACGGCGGTCCCTTGGAAATATATTTTTTTTATTTTACCACCTCTCATCAAATGAGATTTTCCCTTTCAAAATTCTATTCCAGAACCATTTTTTTAAAAAAAAAAAAAAAAAAAACCGAACAGTAACCACCGCTTGAGGCTTGGATTTTCTGGATATTTTTATTCAGTTCGGGGCCGTTCCAAGATCAATCAAAACCAGTTTTTGACGTTGACCTTTGTTAATCTTTATTAACAAACCATTGTGATCATTCTCACAATCAACTTAACAATTTAAATTGTTAAACGGAAGGCTTAATTACAGGATGAACATTAACTGAAGCCAAAACCTGAACACAGACGCAGAACCATTCTGCAATATTTTCAAAACCATAAAACCCACAGCGCATAAACGATTTCTGCAACCCAGATTATTCAAAACAAAACCCAGATGATTACATACAAACTAGCAGACATGATCATACAATTAACATGCTGTAATCATGCAATTTACATGCTTGAACAATTCAAAGCAATAAAACATCCCATTAAAACACAAACCCGTTGTCTCTGATACCACTGTAGGATTTCTATTATGCATAATCAGATTAAGCGCAGCGGAAAACAACAAGAAATCCAAGCCATGGGTCACGGGTTTGCAATAAAAACGGGAAAAAGGAGAAGATTGCGTTTATTAACTCGTGAAGCCAGAATTCAAAAAATTTCAGAAACAAGAATGCAGGTACGATCCAGATTATCCAAAATCGTTCACTGCAGCTCAACTGAAGTCCAAGAAAGAACTCCCTCTAATGATAATCCACACAAGGTTGAATGCTCACAATCTCACAATTCTATGCTAGTAGAATTCGGGAGGCTAGGGTTTTGATCAAGAAGAGAGACGGCAAGGGTTTGATCAAGAGAGAGGCAGAGAAACGGTTTCTCTGTTATTGCGTGAATAGTCTGTCTCGAACCCTAAGGAAACCGTTTCCTTATGTTTATAGATTTATAATTACCATAAATTGCAACTTAGTCCTTCAACGTCTAATTGTCAACAAATTGATCCTTAATGTTTACTTAATTACAATTAGGTCCCATGAATTATAACAAACTTATAATTCACCTATAAATATATTCCATTCTCTTAACTAACCCTACAATATTATCAAACAATATATTTGAGCATTCAAACCTTTTTTGTGTGTGACCCATTAGGTTTCCTGGTCTTATTGGTAGCATAATATGAATTAATTCTAACAATATTAGAATTAATAATCCTTAATAAAATAAAGGATTAAATTTATTAATTCTCATGTTTAGCATATCAAGAGCGACGTATAGCAATGACTCTTGATCGCCCAAAAGTCCGAAAAGTCAAGTGGCTTGACATGAACCTTTCAATAGCAAATTATCAGTGCAATAAACTCCTTTCAACATAAAATATCTCATTCGGTCTAGGGCATGGAATTAGGGCCAACTCCCTCCAGAATATTATTAATTATGGCCTGAATATTTTAGTACTTGTTCAAGAAATCCATTACTCGATATGTGTATCAATTGGAACCATGTCCATCACATAGTCGCCTTGGCCAAGGACTTCATGAGTAATGATTTCTACAAGTGGCCTTGAGATATACTCTCCTACTATTAGGAGTGGTGAATCCTTTATTGACCCTCTCAACTACTTTCGTTTACTTTACGTTGTACACAATATCCATCCCATAGGCGGTCCTAGATAAGACTCCAAAGATTAGAATCGAAGTACAATGCTCGATAAACAAAGTACCTTGGAGATCTCAAGTCTAAGGATACTTGCAGACTTGCTATAATGAGATTCTATCACTGACACTAAATAGTTATCCAAGTGATTATCTCGTAGCTAGGTCATCGAATGAACTTGTTTCAAAACAAGCATCCACACATTAATCCTGAGTATCCCAATACCCACGGATATGAGAACCACCGCTTGATCCAATCAAGAGATGTAACATGTGCCAGTCTTGGCATATTAATAATGTCCCATCTTACTAATACTATGGCCTGGGATTATTTAAGTACAAACATTGCATAGTGTAGTAGGAATCTCACATCATGATCTCTATCATGATTTCCTTAACATTGTGTTGTACTAGGGACTTTATCTAACGGTTTGTACACATATTTAGATATAACAATCAAACTGAAAAATAAAGAATGCCTCTTATCGATTTAATATGCAATATACATGGTACACGTGATTGCCTCTAGGGCACAACACTAACAATTGATGCTTATTCATCTAATTAACTTGGGAAACGATGTTTGGAGTTCATTACATTGATTTCATATTTATCAAATATTAATGGACTTGGGAAAAACAACGTTAAGCTTAGAGGACTAAAGTGATAAAACATTAGTTAATTTCATCTCGAGCAAAGGGTCATTCGCTAATTTCATATTTATGAGGAATTGAGTTTAATGCATGTTTTGGTTATGTTGGTTTGATTGGAAAATCTACTAATTTAATTAAAAGATAGTGATTCTATGGTTTGGGAAAGAAGTGGAGTCTATTTAAGCAGATTCATGACTTGGGAAACGATTGAATTTTACTTTGTACTCCTTCATGATGCCAAGATGATGATTAATTGAAATAATTGCTAGATGACTCATTATCATGTGTTCTAGGATAGTTGTCTAAATTGCATATTCATACATCCTTGGGTTGTACTTATTTTTTATTTTTATTTTTATTATCTTATCATATTATTCGGTCGGTCAAACAATGAATGAAAAGTGATTAGTGTATACTTGTTCCTTTGAGGATCGATACTAGTTAATTTCCTATGCTATGCTTGGATTGTGTATACTTGCTCGCATGTGTATTTTGGGATTAATGTTTTAATTAAAACTTGACTAAGTGATGGATTTAAATTTGATGATTTTTATACACCCAAAATTTACGCATCAAGTTTTTGGCACCGTTGTCGGGGAACAATATCATGAAAGCTTGGATTTTATTGATTTAACCATGTTTATGTGTTTATATGTCTATATATAAAAATGTGAATATGTATATATGTTCCTTGTATGAATTGGTGCCATATTTTGTTTTCTTTCATACTTGTGATTTAAGGCCCTTACATTTTTTAATTTTTCTAACTTCATTTGTGAATATGTACTAATTGTCTTACTTGTAAATTCTATAATCTCACTATATTTTGTTTTCTGTAGACCTTGCCCTTAGTGTATGACGCTATGATCTAAAGATAACGTAGTAGATCTTGATCTTGAGATCGAGAAAACTATCACAAAGGTCAAAAAGGTTGTGAGGGAAAGTGTAAGAAAAGACATGGAGGTGAATCAATCCAACAATGGTGGTAACAGTGGAATTAATAGGCGGACTATAGATGACTTTGTAAAACCCACAATCTTGAGTACGTGCTCGAGTATTACAGAACCTAGGATAGAGGCAAACAACTTTGAACTAAATCCCAACATAATTGAAATGATCCAAAACACGGTACAATTTGATGGTGTACTTGAGGAAGATCCTAATGCTTATCTCACGAGCTTTTTAGTATTCTGTGACACTTTTAAAATGAATGGTGTTTCCGAGGATGCCATCAAATTTAGACTTTTTCCCTTTTCATTGAGAGATAGAGTGAAATCTTGGTTAAAACTTTGCCAGCCGGATCCATTACCAATTGGAACGTTTACCTAAAAAATTCTTGGCAAGATTATGCCCCTCAGCTAGGACATCAAAGCCCTGGGCCGATATTTTTACCTTCCAATAGTTAGAATCTGAAAATCTTTATAAGTGTTGTGAGAGGTTTAAGGAGATGTTTAGAAAGTGTCCTCATCATGGGCTCGAGCTAGGCATGCTAATACAAATCTTTCATATTAGTTTAAGTTTTGCTTCTAAGCAATTGGATGATGTATCTGAAGGAGGCTCCATTACTTCAAAAACCCCAGAAAGAGGTATTTGATTTGATTAATAATTTGGCAACAAACAACTATACATGTCGATGTTCATGGTCAAGAGTTCGTGTTCATGGTATACACAACGTGGATACAATGGCCACTTTGGAGGCCAAAGTGGAGGTATTAACACGAAAGATAGTGTAAATGGTGATGTCCTCTTCCCACAGATAGGTAATGAGTGGAAGTTGCAACTTTTGTGGGAAGGGGCATCTAAATTATAAGTGCCAGAACATGGGGTAATCACAAGAATTGTTAGAACAAGCTGCGTTTGTGGGCAATGGACGACAAGGTAAAAATCCCTATAGCACTACTTACAACCCAAGGTGGAGGAATTATCCTTACTTTTCGTGGAATAACCAGAACCACCCTAGGCAAGCTTCTGCTAATTTTGGGAATCAAAGGACTTAACCGCCCTTGCCTTACAATGCCCGACCATCTAAGCCATCATTGGAGGAGTTGGTTAATCAGTTGGTACGTGGTATAGAGACACGGTTTCAAGGAGTAGATGCAACCAGGAGAAATTTGGAGGCATACATGCGCAACCTTGAGAATCAAATTGGACAACTAGCTAAACTCCTTGGGGATTGTCACGCAGGATCACTTCCAGGAAATACTGAGAGTAATCCATGTGATGAAGGCTGTAGAAAAAGATGATTCATAATGGTTTGAGCTTAGGGACATCTCTTTAATTTTTGCGTGTTTTTATTCATTTTGTTGTTTTTTTAATATCTTTGAATGAATTCTCGTTATGATTTCATGTTTTAATTATTATTTTTATTCATTTAATTAATTTTAAAAAAAATATATGTATTTTGGTTTGCTATAGCTGACTTGGCACCGGGCCCAAACTTTAGCACGGGCATCGGGCCAGCACGGCCTGAAAGTAAGCCAAAGGTAGAATGGACTGGACACCAGCCCCAATCCATGGCCCCAGCACCAGGCCTGATTGGCTACACATCTTATACTGGCCATTTTTTTCAAACCACTCACATCTCCATCATTTTTTCTCTCAACCCATCGGCGGTTTCAGTTCCGAAACACGGCCGGGTCACTTTCTAAAGCACCAAAACACCTTCCAAACGTAAAATCTATTTTGTTCTTAAAGTTTTAGATGAAAACTAGGAAAAATCTAATGTTTTCTTCCAAAACCCATTTTTCAATCCTTCCATTTAGTGCACGATTTCTTCAATCTTGTTGTATAGAATCATTGCCAATACATTAGAGATCATTAGGGCATGAGTTTTCAACACTTTCTACATTTCAAATTTTCTATTGATTTTTGGTTATTTTTCTAGGGATTTTTGTCCAAAAATTCTTGTATATTTTCTGTTGAATGGGTTGAATATAAGTGTTCCTTTCTTTGAGGCTTAGTTAGCATGGGAATATAATTGACAAAGATATTTGATTGATGCCATTCATGATTTACATATTTTTGGAAGCTATTGAGCATGCCTTATTTTGGTGTAATTTTAAGCTTTCCTAGATATATGATAATTGTTCATGTCTAATTTAGTATTGGGGTAATGAGCTTTACATTATTAATTGGTAGCTAATAAGCATTGTTATATGATCCTGACTATTGATATTGTGTTTGAAATTAGACAATGGCTATATTTCTTGCAGGATTGCTGGAGGAGACTGTGTTGTATTTTGTTGGCTATCATATGGTGTTTTTTGTTGAGGTGGTGTTTGTGTTGAATGCTGTGGTGATAGTGAGACGATTGAGAATTGTGTTTGCTTGTAGTGTAAAAAGTGATTTTGAGGGTGTTCTACTTTCTTTTATCCTACTGTTATTCATCATCCATATCATGTCTAGAAGACCTAGGGGGTTATTACCTGGGGCTAATAGAGCTCGAGATGCATCTTCGTCTACACCTTCCTTCAAGTACTTCTACCTACCCAACCTTACCCAATTCTATGACCCCACATGTCAAATTTGTATAAAACTCACCAACATAAAAAATCATAGTAAAAGCAGAATTAGATAATTCCTTGAAGATTTCTACTTTGTTTAGGCGACTGGTGGGAGCCTATCATTAGACTGGAAAGTGCTTATTGTCCTATAAGAGTAAGAGAGTTTTAAGCCAATATTAGGGACAAGAAAAAAAACAACCCCTAGGTTATATCTACTATGGTAAAAGTGGTACCCATTGAGTTTGAGAATGTTAGATTACTCAGGAATTTTGGGAGTGCCTGATGAGGGGCAATGGATAGCTATAGACCATAATAACTAAAAGATTATTTTTGAGCCTACCTGGGATGTGGTACTGTGAGGGCAAGTTTGAACATATGGAGAAAATGGAAAACATGGTAAAACCGCTACTACTCCAACAATGACCTTGAGGCTCAATTGCATGCCATAGTCTACATTTTTGCTTTTAATGTTTATCCTAAGGCTAGTGGCTTCAATGAATTTAGGGTCCCTAATCTTTACATTCATGATAAGATGCGGAGGAGTGGGTCTATTCCCCTTGCCCCTATTATTATTCAGTTTATGTGAGAGGTTGTTTACTCTGGCATATCAGCCAATGCCCTCAAATTCCCTTTAGTTATTATGTGCATCCTAAAAGACTTTGGAGTGAGATTAGATTGAGAGCTTAGTGAGCCCACTACTAGCCGAGACCTAGTGGCTGAGCATACTTTGGTTCAGTGTGGGTATTGCTATAATGACAGGGAGAGATGATGGAAGTAGCCATTTGAGGTACAGCTCCCCAAGATAACGGAGCTTCCCCCTAATTAGGAGAAGGAAGAAGAGCAGCCTACTAGCCCTTCCACTCATGCCACTGGTTCTTCTTCTTATACTAATTTCGAGGCAAGAGTGGAGGCTCTACAGGAGAGCTAAATTACTATCTTTCCTCAAGTTCACCACTCTATTGCCGACCTCCATCGATGCCAGGATGTCTAAGAGCCAAAATTGGTGACTTTGATCTAATAATCTACTAGATCATTTTTGGGTCGAGCAACTGACGATCTTCATGAGAAGGATAATAATGAGGATGATGATAAGGACTCTTGACTTACTCTTTCCACTTGTATTTTATTTTATGTTTTGTCTTTTTGCTATTATTTATTTTCTTTTGAATTTTAATGTCCTTTCTTAGTTGGTCATTCTCTTTTCTTGTACTTTGCTTTTCTTTTTTCTTTTCTAGATTTATGTTGTTGTTTTTGTCTCTTTTGAAGTAAGTACCCTTGTAATGACTACTCCTTGTGGTGGATTCAAACATGCTAGACCTAATGTATAATAGGAGTATTTTCTTCTCTTTATTCTTCCTTTTTATTTATTTTGGTCTTCTTGGATTTGATTTCCTTGTTTTATTTTTGGTCATTGAGGATAATGTTCCGTTTAAGCAGGGGCGAGGGAATGTAGGTATTGAAGATATTTTCAAATCTTTTCTTTTTTGTGAAAATTTTCAAAATTCTTTGTCGTTTTCATTGACTAGCAAGGTTATAATTATTTTTCTTACTTAGACATGCTTTGTTGTCATTTATTTGGTGGTTTTTTTTAAAAAAAAAATTAGTTTATTAGAAAGGATATTGTCAAGACTTGAGAATTTAAATTAATCTTGTTTATGCATTGGTGTTTGAATATTATTTGATTTATTTAGTTTGAATATGGAAGATATGATGAACGTGGGAAAATTTTATTTGCTAACTATTGCATTATGGGTTTGAATTTTTCTTAGCCACGAGTTGTGATAAGGAATGTGAGGAGATAAAAGATCTTTGAGAGTAAAGGTTGTGGAGGAATTGTGAAAAATTCATGTGAGTGAAGAATTGAAAAAATGAGTTGAGTGATTGTTTCCTCTTCAATACGGTGTGTGAAAAGAAATTCATGTACTTGAGGCTATCAAGTTCCTAAGTCATTGAAATATATATATATATATATAGAAAAAAAATTATAGTGTCTTCCTTACATCATGACTAAAGTTGTGCAATTTTTGAATTAAGAATACTTAAGTTGGTAGATAGCTTGACTTCTAGTTATCCATGTCTTTACTTCAAGGGTGAAATAAATTTCTTAGACAAAGGTATAAACTTGATTAATTTGACTTCAAGAGTTTTGTGAGATCTTGTCAAATGTTTTAAAGTTTTAATTGTTTTCAAAGGGTTGATAAATGGCAAGAGTTTTATCTAAAGTTTGAAGGGAAGTTATAATCCTTGTTATGATTTAAAATTTTTGGAAGAATAAAGTTTTGTGTTTTGTTGATGATTTTCTTTGCTTAAAGTGTTGTGATTGAGGAAAAGAAGAAGTTCGAGTATGGGGGATATGTGATAGGGGCAAAAATCCTCGCTATTTTCGTAGTTATTTGAGGGTAAATTGAGATACTTTTAACATAATAACTAGGAAAATTCCTTTCTATTTGACATTTTCCATGTAAAAAGTGTTTTTGGAAAATTTGTATAGATTTGAGTTAATTTTGAGCAAAGTTGGAGAATTTTCAGACCACATTAGGTGCCAGGTCTAGCAAGTGGACCAGGCACCAGGTCCATTCTATTTTGGATAGAGTAAAATAGAGCAAATTGAGAGGCAAGAAAAAACACACCTAGTGCTAGGTGGATCGATTAGACCCGGCAACAGGTCTACTCTAGAGAGGTAAAATCCTATGCATGAATTTAGTAATTTTTCAAAGATTTGGGTATTTTCAAATTCCTACTCGTCCAAGAATTGTCAAGCAACGAATTTGGCATTAAAGCAGCCTATAAAACTAAGAGAAAACATAAGAGAAAAAGAGTGAATACAAGTTCAAAATTCCAATCACTCCAAAGAGGAGAGATTCACCATTCAAGTTATTCAAAGGAGTTTTCAAATGAGAAGAAACAGGCTTATCTATGAGTGCTTCTTTTACCTTTGTTTTCTTGTTCTTAAACATTGGTGTATTTAATGTTTTATTTGTAATTTTACATTATTTTGGGTCTCATGGTTTGGCGTTAATTTAGTTATTTGATCAATTATTTCTCGTATTTACATTTGAATACTTGTTATCATTAGTTACTGATGCGGGTTCTTCTAATTAACTTGGGAAATGATGTTAGGAGTTCATTGTATTGATTTCGTATTTATCAAATATTAATGGACTTGGGAAACAATGTTAAGATTAAAGGACTAAGGTGATTAAATATTATTTGATTTCACCTCCAACAAAGGGTCATTAGCTAATTTTATATTTATGAGGAATTGAGTTTAAATGCATGTTTTGGTTATGTTGTTTTGATTCAGAAATCTACTAATTTAATCCAAAAATAGTGATTCTACGGATTGGGAAAGAAATGGAGTCTATCTAAGTAGATGCTTGACTTGGGAAATGATTGAATTTTACTTTAAATTCCTTCATGATGCTAAGATGATAATTAATTGAGATAATTGCTAGTTGATTCATTATCTTGTGTTCTAGGATCGTTGTCTAAATTTCATATTCCAACATCCTTGTGTTGTACTTATTTCTTTATTTTTATTTTTATTATCTTATCACTTTATTTGGTCGGTTATATAATGAATGAAAAGTGATTGGTGTTTACTTGTTCCTTTGAGGATCAATAGTTGTTAATTCCCTATGCTATGCTTGCGATGAGTATTCTTGCTCGTACGTATATTTTGGGATTAATATTTTAATTAAAACTTGACTAAGGGATGGATCTAAATTTCATGATTTTTATACACTCAAAATTAACGAGTCAAGTTTTTGGAGTTGTTGTCAGGGAAGAATATCATGAAAGCTTCAATTTTGTAGATTTAACCATGTTTATATGTTTATATGTCTATATATAAAAATGTGAATATGTATATATGTTCCTTGTATGAATTGGTGTTGTATTTTCTTTCCTTGTATACTTGTGATTTAATGCCCTTACATATTTTAATTTTTCTAACATAATTTATGAATATGTACTAACTGTCTTACTTGTAAATTCTATAATCTCACTATCTTCAATTTTCTGTGGACCTTACCTTTAGTGTATGACTCGGCTATCTAATGTCGATTTAGTAGATTTTGATCATGTGATAGAGAAAACCCTCACAAAGGTCAAGAAGGTTGTGAGCGAATGGGTATGAAAAGATATGGAGGTGAATCAACCCGACAATGGTGGTAATGGTAGGATTAATAAGCGAACTATGGATGACTTTGTGTAACCCGCAATCTCGGGTACGGGCTCGAGTATTACGAGACCTAGGATAGAGGATAACAACTTTGAAACAAATCCCAACATAATCCAAATGATCCAAAACATGGTACAATTTGATGGGCTACCCAAGGAAGATCCTAATGCCTACCTTGCGAGCTTTTTAAAAATCGATGACACTTTTAAAATGAATGGTGTTTCTAAGGATGCTATCAAACTAAGGCTCTTTCCTTTTTCTTTGAGAGATAGAGCAAAATCTTGGTTAAAATCTTAGCCAGCTGAATCGATTACCACTTGGAACGTTTAGCTGAAATTTTTTTGGTAAAATACTTCATTCTAGCTAGGACATCTAAGCTTAGGACCGATAGTTTTACCTTCCAATAGTTAGAATCTGAAAATCTTTATAAGTCCTGGGAGAGATTTAAGGAGATGTTTAGAAAGTGTCCTCATCAAGGGTTCGAGCTAGGCATACAAATACAAATCTTTCATAGAGGTTTAAGTTTTGCTACTAAGCAATTGGATAATGCATCTACAGGAGGCTCATTTACTTCTAAAGCCCCGAACGTGGTATTTGATTTGATTCAAAATTTGGCAACAAACAACTATACATAAGGAAGTTCACGGTCAAGAGCTCTATTTATGGTGTACACATGGTGAATGCAATGGCGGCTTTGGAGGCAAAAGTGGAGGTAGAACACAAAAGATGGAGAAAATGGTGATGTCCCCTTCCAACAGACAGGTAATGAGTATAAGTTGTGAATTTCGTGAGGAGGGGCATCCAAATTATGAGTTACAAAACTTGGGGTCATCACAGGAATTGTTATAACAAGCAGCGTTTGTTGGAAATGGATGACAAGGTAATAATACCTATAGCACCACTTACAACCCGAGTTGGAGAAATTATAATAGCTTTTCGTGGAATAACCAAAACTATCAGAGGCAAGCTTCTTCTAATTTTGGAAATTAAAGGACTCACCGCCCTTGCCTTACAAGGCCCCTTTGGCTAAGCCATCATTGGAGGAGTAGGTTAATCGGTTGGTAAGTGGTACGGAGACACGATTTCAAGGAGTAGATGCAACCACGAGAAATTTCGAGGCGTCCATGCCCAACCTTGACAATTAAATTTGACAACTAGCTAAACTCCTTGGAGATCATCAAGCGGGATCACTTCCAGGAAATACTGAGACTAATCCATGTGATGAAGACTGTAGAAAAAGATGATTCTTACTGCTTTGAGCATGGGGACATCTCTTTAATTTTTCTGTGTTTACATAATTTTTGTTGTCTTTTTAATTGTCTTTTTGAATGAATTCTCTTCATGATTTCATGTTTCTATTGTTGTTTACCATTTATTAATTTTAAAAAAATATATATGCATTTGGGTTGGCCAGAGCTGACCTGGCGTCGGGACAAACATTAGCCCAAGCACCAGGCCAGCACGCCTCGAAGGTAAACCAAAGGCAGAACGGGCCCGATGCCAGGCCTTGTCCATGGCCTCGATGCTAGGCCCGATCAGCTACACATCTTATGCCGGCCATTCTTTGTTTTTTTTTTCAAACCACTCTTATCTCCGTTGTTTTTTTCTCTCAAGCTATCGGCAGTTTCAACTCCAGAACACCACTGAGTAAGTTTCTAAACCTCCAAAACACCTTCCAAACATAAAACCCTTATTTTGTTCTTGAAGTTTAGATTAAAACTAGGAAACATCCAATGTTTTCTTCCAAAACCCATTTTTCAATCCTTCCATTTAGTGCACGATTTCTTCAATCTTTTTGCATAGGATCATTGCCCATACATTGGAGATCATTGTAGAGTAATTTTTCTACACTTTCTACACTTTAATTTTTCTATGGATTATTGTTCAAAAATTCTTGTATATTTTTGGTTGAACGGATTGAATGTCAATGTTGCTTTCATTGTGGCTTTGCTAGCATGGGAATATAATTGACAGTGATATTTGATTGATGCCA
This sequence comes from Voacanga thouarsii, assembly GCA_026120185.1. NCBI lineage: Eukaryota > Viridiplantae > Streptophyta > Magnoliopsida > Gentianales > Apocynaceae > Voacanga > Voacanga thouarsii. Next base: position 167,439 of record JANUWF010002124.1, read on the forward strand.
TGCAAGATTTACATATTTTTTGAAGCTATTGAGCATTCCTTCTTTAGGTGTAATTTTAAGCTTTACTAGATATTTGATAATTGTTCGCGTCTAACTTAGTATTGGGGTAATGAACTTTACATTGTTAATTGGTGGCTAACAAGCACTGTGATTTGATCCTGACTATTGATATCGTGTTTGTAATTGGACAATGGCTATAATTCTTTTAGGTTTTTTGGAAGAGATGTGTTGTATTTTGTTGGCTATCTTACGGTGTTTTGTGTTGAGGCGGTGGTTGTATTGAATGTTGTGGTGATAGTGAGGCGATTGAGGGTTGTGTTTTCTTGTAGTGTAAAAAGTAATTTTGAGGGTGTTCTACTTTCTTTTATCCTACCTTTATTCATTATTTGTTTCATGTCTAAGAGACCTAGGGGCTTGGCACCTGGGGCTAAGAGAACTCGAGATGCTAGATGCTTCTTCGGCTACACCTTCTTTCGAGCACCTCAACCTACCTAGCCTACGTAATTCTATGTCCCTACATGTCAACTTTATATCAAACTAACCAACATAACAAATTCATAGTAGAAAAGCGATATAGGATATTTCCTTGAAGTTTTCTACTATGTTTAGGCGATTGGGGTAGGAGCCTATAATTAGACTGGGAGGTATTTATTGTCCTGTGAGAGTAAGAAAGTTTTATGCCAATATGAGGGACAACAAGGAAAACAACCCCTAAGTTTTTTCTACTATGGTAAAAGGGTACCTATTGAGTTAGAGAGGGCTAGATTTGTCAACAATTTTGGGAGTACCTAATAAGGGGCAATGGATAACTGTAGGGCATAATAACTAAAAGATTATTTTTAAGCCTACTTGGGATGTGGTGCTGTGAGGGCAAGTTTAAACATATGAAGAAAATGGCAAATATGCTAAAATCGTTACAACTCCAACAATGACCATGAGGCTCAATTATATGCCATAGTCTACATTTTTGCCTTTAATGTTTACCCAAAGGCTAGTGGCTTCAATGAGTTTAGGGTCCTTGATCTTTACATTCATGATAAGATGCAGAGGTGTGGGCCTATTCCTCTTGCCCTTATTAATATTCAGTCAGCCTTGGAGGATTTTTGTTGAGTTCGAGCAAGTAAAGGATCAGGGAAGCTCCTACATGGAATTATTTGAAGACAAAAAATTGCTATGCCAAGCCAAATGTGATGTGTATGGACATTCATTTTGTAAAGGCAATTAAGGACTGTTTTTCTCTTTATTTCACTCAGGCAAATCATTTGAAAATTAAACAAGTAGTTTTACACAAAATACTAATCTCTTTCTAAAACCGAACTTTGACAAGAATTTTAGAAACCCTTAATTGCTATTTCTAAATAAATCAATGTGTGATCAGTTTTCTCTTAAGTAGGACAATCATTGTTGAGTACTCAATAAGGGTAGACTACTAGGACTAGTCTTTGAAGGGTTAGGGTAAGTCCCTCAGTAGGTGGCCACCTCTGAGGGGTGAGTCGTTCTTGGATAAGATGCCAGTCCGGTAGATCGTGTCGGTCTGAGCTAGTAAATTTTAGTCATGTGGATTGTATGTTTCCAGAGTGTATGTTTAGGTGTAGAGATGGAAGCGTATCTCACCCGGTAGGCCATACACCTATCTTTTGTCTGTTTGCACAATGTGCGGCATTCTGATTGTTATATGATCATAGGGCCCAACAGTGGCAACCCATGGCTACCTCTTTGAGTGGTTGTATTTATTGCGCACATGTAGGGTTTGAAAAGCAAAACGACACTCTTTATTTTTAACATTATTTAATGCCTGCCATCATTTTCTCTTATGCAATTTTTACAACCTGCATACATGAACTGTTTTATCTGAAAAAGCATACACGGGTTTACAGAGATTTTTATCTCATCACCTTTTATACCATATTTTCAAGTCGATCTTGCTGTGTAGGTCAATATCTAAATTTGTTGCCAATGCTTTGAAGACTTTATGTTATTTTTCTTATGTGTTGTTTTGAGAGATGGTAGCAAACAATTTATTTTAGATTTGTTCATGTATTTTTGGGTTGTAATAAGTTCAATTTTAAAGTATTTTTTTTATTTTCCTTTATGTAACCTAATTATAAAGACCCCTTGTCCTATGGACGGGGCGACATCCCCGGCCCTGTCGGGCCTAGGTAGTAGGGTATTACACAAAGAATATCACCAAGCTACTCCCCTACACTTAAACTAAACAATGTCCTCATTGGCCAAAAATTAACACACGAAAGTATCTCTAAAGGGACAAAAAATAATAAGGGAGATAAAAGGTTATGTAATACTCCCCAAGTGCAATAAAGCTCTAATTGCTATCAAAATGTGAAATAGAGAGTAGAGCTTGTCCAAAAAGTGTTTATCCATACCTACAAAACAAAACACAAATAAAAGAATAAAGAAAATAAAGGCAAAATAAAAAAAAACACACTTAAATAAAAGAGAACAATATAAAGAGCAATACTAATAAAGATCCTACGAAAGCAAAAAAAGATACGACTCACTCCCCCATACTTAAGATGGAGAATATTTGCCTTATCTGATGGAATAACAAAACACTTAACAAATAAAAGTGAACTAGATAAACAAAATAATGACTGAAGGACCTCAAGAAACCTAAATTCAAAACAAATACAAAAACACATAAAAAAAATACTCTTTCCACTCATCATGGGTTCTCATCAAACATTTGTAAAAAAAGTGTAAGCTTGAAGTAGAAAATAGGCAAGATGAATGTAGAAATAAGGGAGGTTTGTAAAAAAAATCATGTTCATGAAAACAATTTTTTCGCAGTAAAACAAAACACATGAATCTCATTCTCTAATATTCCTTTAGGCACATAAATATTGTTTTCAACATATGAGTGCGCATGGTATCTAAAGAATGCATCAAACATGAAATCAATTTTTTCCCCTTCAAAAGATATGTCACAACGAAAATTCTCCTTGAAACTTAGCAATTGAGTTCTTAAAGATGGGATTGAGAAATCCCTACTTTTTGACAAATCTACAAACACCAAGTTACCTTCTTGAAATTGGGGTAAAGGGTATGAGTTGTTAACATCCTTTAAGGGTTTTGTATGATGTAGCATTGAAATATCCAACTCCTTGAGATATAGGAAACTCAACACATCATCAATGGCATTAGTAAGCTCTAAAATGTGAGTGGTACCTACAAACTCATGTGACAAAGAGAAATTAAAAGTATTAGAGCATAAAGTAGAATCAAAGATCACATTATCCAATTGTTCCTCTTAGTTACTTACTTCTCCATGAGGGTTTTCTCTTTCAAGTACATGGGCCTTATCATTCAATAGACACAATTGTTCTCCAATCTTCTCTAAGAATAGCTCAAAGTGCACTGGTTCATCTTTTTGGGGGTGATCCGTCGCCGTGTCGTCCATTGCATCCGACGTTAAGTCCTTTCTATACATCATTCAAAAGGGAATTGTTAGATAAGTCGGCACTAGTTCTCGGAGTGTAGCTAGCACTGGTTCCTTGTTGGAACGCCTACATTGGACTTCCTAAACGGTCTTAGCTAGTTGTGTTCCTTGGTTACTCAATCATTGGGAAACTTCATCGTGCCACTTCATGGATGAATTTGTATTGGCAACAAAAAAATTTATTAATGCTTCTAATGACCTCTCACTAAAAGTATCAATGCGCACTTACTAGCTTGCCAAAATGTAATCATTGTAGATCATTTGACAATATGCCCATGAATAATTGTCCATGATGATATTTCGAACCTCGCACTTAAAGAAAAATAAAAATCAAATCGAAAAGAAAAATAAAGAATAGAAAAAAATTAAACAAATAAAAAAAATCATATACTATGAAAAAGACTTAAATATCTACAAAGTACCTAAAAAACAAAAGTTAGTGATATTTACAAATATAACAAAGGCTAAATTAACATGACTCGAATGTTTCTGATAGTGCCCATTCCCCGGAAACAGCCAAAAACTTGATGCGTATTTTTTAGTGTAAAAAATATTATCAGCAAAGTCTATAATCAATCAAGCTTTAATTAAAATACTAACAACTAAAACCATACATTCATACAAATATACCCATTATATAGTATAGGGAATAACAAGTGTCGAATCCATAGGAACTTAGGCTCCCACCATACTTTACCAATATATTTATTGTTTAGCCAATAAAAAAAGAAGAGATAAATAAAACACTAACCTAATTTACTAGATAATAGATCAAGTTCACACAAGACACGTCACAAGGATTATCAAGAAGTAAGAATAAGGAGAAAAGACACGTAAATAGATAGAAATCCTCAAAGACATAACAACGATTGATTAGCACTTATAGCAATTAATTATTATCTTAGCACCAAGAAGGAATCAAATATAGACTCCATTTCTTTCCCAATTCATGGAATCATTGTCTTCTAGTAAATTTATCAAATTTCCCAATGAAATTAAATTAACCAAAAGATGAATTAAAATCATACCTTATAAACATGAAATTATCCAATGACGCTACGCCCTAGGCGAAATCAACTAATCGTTGATTACTTAAGTTCTTTGTTCTTAACTTTGTTTCCCAAGTCCATTAAGATCTAACAATTATGAAATCAATGCAATGAATTTATAACATTGTTTCCCAAGTCAATTAGAAGAAAACACATCAATTTATCAATGATAACAAGTAATCAAATACCAAGACTAACAATCACTTGATCAAAGAACGAAAATCAATACAAAGTCATGAATCCAAAAATTTTCATAAATACATTTAAATAATTAAAACTTAAATTGTCAATAAATTTTAAAGAAGAGAAAAAGAAGCCACTCACAGATAAGTAAGCCTTCTTTTTTTTCCTTGAAACCTTTTTAATAAACCTAATTTCCTTCTCCAAGAATCCTCCTTGATGATCCTAAATCTTGGTATTTCTCTAGGAGTTTCCTATGGGTCTACAAGTCCCAAAGGTAAAAACTAGTTTAGGGATTGTTAATCTCTTGTATTTATAGGTGTTTTAGTTGTCAAAAAGTGTAGAGAAGAACCCTAATTCGTTCCCAAATCAAGTCCCAGAAGAATCCTTATGGAATTTATCAAAATATGCTCAAAATAGGAAATCCGCTACCATATTCTTGATAGCACCCGGTGCCAGTTAAGAGGTATAACTGGCATAGGTTCACCTCTATTTCCTGTTTATTATATTCCTGTAAAGAGCCAGCACTGGTTCAAATGGTATAGTTAGCGCTGGTTCAAATCTGTTTTGCTTTAATTCGCTATGTTTTTCTTCGTTTTGTGTAGTATTGAGCCATGGCTAGCTCTCCTTATTGGGCAGGCATTGGGTCAGGTCTGCAATTGCATAAATAAGCTCCAGTTCCTCAATTTATGCATAAAACATCAAAATGCCTTTCTAAAGATAAAATATTAAATAGGAAGGAATATAACTTATTATTGCATCAAATATGTCACAAAAAAACCTCAAAAACTTAGAAACTATAGATGATTTTAGCGCCTACGAATAAACGAGGGCTTAGATTCATTTTTTGCATGCTTTAAAGATACTACACAAATGATATGTGATAGGAAGAGCTTTCTTAAAAAAATCTAAAATATTAGGTCAAAAAAAAGACTTTACAAGGTCAAGCCTTAGCTAAGATAATTAAAGTGCTCTTAGAGGAGTTTATATGTTGGATAAATGATACCTCACTATCTCCTAAAAGATTAGTAATATTGCTCAACCCTTCTTCTTCTGTACCATAAATATGACTGTATGTCTACAAAACTGAGGTGAGAAATAGGAAGTCAGTTTGGCAGAAGACAATAGAGAGCAAAAGTGTCATTTTTAATTTATTCTCGTAGAAAGAATCTCCTATAATAAAGTAAATAAAGCAATCGAAAGAGGATCTTCCTTGTGAAGGACTTTTGTAGAATTAAAGAAACTATAACTCTAACTATTAATTAAAAAAAGAAAACTAGCAATTTATTAGATAATTTTCAAACAACCTCAAGCAGTGAGTGTAAACCCTAAATTTTCTAGTTAGGACAAGCCTTGTATTATGGGTATCACCCTATCTATACTTCAAATAAATGGTATTTATACCAAATCATGTCTTAAGAGTATAAAGTCCCTTGTATATTCATAAAAAAAATAAATAATAAACATAATAGAACATAATAACTTTGCATATTTATATATTCATCTAAATCTAAACTTAGTGTACATATAATTTACAATACATCATCCTTCCTGTTCTCACATATACCACCTTCACGTCTCTAAAAAGGAAAATGAGCAATCTCCAACCTTTCACCTCTCTAAAAAGAAAAATGGGCAATCTCTTAAGAGCAAAAATGTACTTCCAGATCCTATTAAAAAGAATCAACAAAACTATAAGGTAAACTCAATAAGTCCAATATTTGCTGGTGTGACATTACAAGAGAAGTAAACGAATTTAAACTAATAAAGAAATGTATGAAACAAATTTCATATAATTTTACACAATCGTATAAGTTAAGCTTGGCCAAAGCTAATAATCATTATATTCATTATATTTCTTAAGTCACATGAGTGAAAACTTAATGAGTTCTGCCAATAATATTCATGTGAACCAATCAGTTTTTATCCGTTATATGCTTACGCCTTCAATACCTATGCCTTATATACTAACACCTTCAATACTTATGCCTTATAGTTACATCTTATATCACAATGATGGCTAGGGAATGACTAATCTCAATCTCCTATCATCCCTATTAAATTAAGATGAATCCTAAAACTAATCAGGTTACTTGGGGTAATTTAACTCTAATAGGAGCTAGTGCAATGGTAAAAGTCCTCACTGACTACTTAACGTTATCATTGATACATGTGAATGCATTCAAGCATCAGAAATACTCTCTAGGGCATGAATATTCCTTTTCCAAAACTTTTCCACATCGTGCAAAAATAGTTTCAAAGTTCAATAATTTTCAAGAGGCAAGATGTATCTCATAAGGTGCATTACTTGGGTTGAAAAGTTATATACAAATGTCATTATTTGTTTTGAAAAGAATTCACAAGTTCAAGTATTTGAGAAACTAGTGGAAAATTTGTTATTTATAAAACAATGGAAACCACAAAAGTCAATAACTTTTAGCCATTTTTACATGAAGAGAAAATGATCATACTCGAAAATAATAGAAAATTGCATGTGAAAATGTTGTTTGTAAAATTAGGGGAACTCAGCTTGACTCTCGTATATTGAATTCCTCATCTAGGTTCATCTACAATAAAATCTTAGATTATTTCTTTACTAGACAGGGCATTAAATAAAATTAAGTGCAAGGCTAGGGTTTTACACATCATATTAATATGTTTAAGGTCATGTATTTCAGGTAAACACAAGACTCGCACTTATTCACCAAGATAGCTAATCTATTTAATTTTTATCGGAGACTATACCTTTAGCATTGGTTTCAAATGAGTCCTCTTCCACTATTTCCTAACCATTACGAAGTATTTCATAGGAATAGGTGTATCATCTTTAACTATATACAGCATTAGATAAGTCTCATAGGACATCTCATTTATTGAACCAAATATTGCACTAGTGATCACTAAAATAAAATAAGAAGTTTGCTAGTTTGAAATGTTTTTACAATTTCTGATTTTGTATCACTTCAAAACCATTCCAAAACCACTTCCTAAACTTCATATACCTTAGATAGTCAGGGGTCAAAATATATGTCAATGGGGCATTGAATTACTATTCTAAAGGTCATTACATATAAAGGTACAAAAATCTGAATTTTGGTTACTACATGTGAGCAATTAGTGTTTATGCATTGTAGGAATTTTTGTGCACCTAATACCCCACAAAACCTATCCCAAACCTTACTTTACATCAAAGGCATGAAAATAGGTTAGTTAGTCAGTGTATACAACTATCCCTGAGGTTATCATTGCTCAAAACAAGTAGCACACTTCCAACACACAGAAAAGAATTTCAGTAACCACATTATGGTAGTCTTACATGTTTAATTCATAACTTCTTATATACTGATCCAAATTATGTCAAATTTGTACCAAATGTTTCTAAGACATTTATATATAGAATTCAGTTCATCAGCCTCCATAATACATTGCTGTTGAGTATAGAATTAATGCCAAACAACTGATAAGCTGCTAGAAATTTCTGAACATAAAATTGGTTGACTATATTTACATATTTGTAAGTCCTACATGGTTTTCTCCATTAAAAAAATATCTAAGCTTTCCTAAGTCATGTATAATGTCTAAACAAAGATGTTTCGGTTATCTTATCATCTCAACTTCTCTCAAAACATCCAAAGAGCTACTTTATTTTGCTTCCAAATTTCAGCCTTCTATTATTTCCTTATTGAACAGTTCTGTTCCTTTAGTTTTTATTCCAATTTAGCTTCATCTTAGGGTTTCAATTAATATAACTTGATCCTATGAACTTTAGCTTGAATATAGTAACTCATACAACCTTTAAAATAATTCCTATAATGCATAAAATCATTATATACATGGAGCTATATCAAAAACAAAAATCTGCTCAGGTTACCTTCATTTTTCCCAAGTTTCTTAACAAAATTCACACCAAAATGAAGGATGAACATTAAGGAATCCATATTACAACTAAAAGTTATGTTTATTTAAGTTTTCTAAGCTATCCAAGGGCTGAAGTGTTGCAGAAAAACCTAGTTTTGCTTTCTTTACCCTTACTCCTGACCAAGCCTCTTTTTTCTTTTCTTCATTTTTTTTTTTATGTTTTCCTTATTTACTTACCTAATGAAATCTGATAAGACTGGGAGGATTCTAAATTTTAGATGTGTAAGGGAGTGTATTATGACATTTTCTTCAACTTTTAGTAGAGGCCTTGTTGTCCATTCCAGTATTAAGGTTAATTAGTGGCAATATGGCACTAATCTAACTTAATTATCTTTAAACCTCACTTACCTCAAGCTATACTCCCTCCATCCCTATCAAATTGTTAGTGATTAACTTAGCATGTGATTTTATGCAAAAATAACCATCTCAAACAAAAATAAGGAACCCTTATTTGGTATCCTAACCTCAATTAATCTCAAAGTAACCATGATTAATCTTCCACTCCTACCTTGAAAATTATCCACTCTTATTCCAAAAATGTAATCTACGCACTAAATGGGCTAATCTTGTGTTTTTCATTTGGAGATTAACTTGTTTAGATTTTATGCAAATTAAGGTCAAAGCATTAACCTTTTTCCCCCATAAAAATTTTTATTTCACAAAAACCTTCCCCTCGATAAGCTAAGTCCTTTTCACTCTGGGGCCTTGTGCTTAACCTCTTTATATGATAAGAAAATCGAATATGAAGAATCCAAAACTTAACCCTAATTACTCAAAGGATTTCTTTTTTCCTATATAACTCAACCATGTTATATGCTAAGTAGGAGATTAACTAAAAAGATTACTAATATAGATAATTCTCTATGAATGTTTCCAGAGAGGTATTACAACTCCCCTCATTTAAGAAATTTTGTCATTGAAATTTGCAACTACCTTTGTAATATTTTAGAATTTTTGTCATATCCACTTCCACTTCCTTTGCTATATCTAATTCTTTTTTACCTAGTGCTTCCATAAAAGCTTTGACTGGAAACTATATTCCTTTCGATTTCATTATAGATGTTTCACCTTGGTTTCCCCATACTTGTCTAATTCTTACCCCTATATAATCTTCTTGATATTGCTCAACCCTTCTTATATTTTGGAATGTGGGAATTCAGTTGCTATATGCTTCATTTTCTTGTAAGCGCAATATTTTTTTAGCTTTCTGTTGCATTCTATATAAGTATGTCCCCTCTTATGGTAAAATATACATTGTTTATATTCTTTCCTTTCTTGCACAGATTCTTCTCTTCTAGGGAATATAACCTTGGCTTGCCTACTAGTTCTTACTAACCTCCTGCGACCTTGTCTAGCTAGATTTCAATCCTCTCGGCTTAGGACTCCAACTACTTGGTGAAGTTCTTTAATGATTGTCAACAATGTTTGTACCATCATATTCTTTGAGTGTCGTATCTCCATATTTTTAACTACTATCCTCTCCAGTTTATGTTAATCATCCTTTAGCTGGATCTCCACTATGTCCACAAGTAGATTGTTGCAACGTCTTTCATCTGCATGAAAACTATTACACAATTTTTTAGGTATTACCCTTATTTCTAGAAAGAAATAAAACCACTAATCTTAACGCAAATGCACAATATATCATCTATAATATATGCAACCATGAAAGCATGATATATTATAACTCCTAATAAAGAAAAAGATATGTTACACCGATATATAAACAACTCTTTACAGCATCCTACACTTTTGTTTACATGCCTTCCTGTACATTTCCTAGGTAACATCCATGCTTAACAAATCTCTATTAAGCCTCCTATGAAAATTTATTTTCTTTTCACTAGTCTTTGTTTTTATCAACTCCTACTAATAAACCTACAATCACAAGTTTGTCACAAAATTGATCAACTTCCAAAATCATTAACCTAAAGCTCTAATACTAATTGTAACACTCCTAATTTTTTAATTAGGGTGAGCGCAATATTGTGGGTATCGTCCTGTCTGTATTTTAGAAAAGGAGTCTGTATAAGAAATCATGTCTTAAAATATAAAGTCTTTTGTACATTCATAAAGTAATATGCAAAATAAATATAAGGGAATGTAATAACTTTGCATATTTAGACATTCATCCAAATCCAAACATAATGTAGAAGAAATTTACAATGCATCACCCTTCGCAGTTTTACATATCAACCTTCAAGTCTCTAAAAACGAGAAAGCGATAATTCCTCAGTAGCTAAAACGTGTGTTAAAATTCTATTAAAAAACGATAAACAAATAAATGAGTTAAACTCAATGAGTCATGCATGTGCTAGTGCGACATTACAAGAGATGTACTTTAAAATATTAAAGATGAGCAAGAAAAATGTTCATATAAATGTTCATAATCTTGTACATTAAAGCAGGCTAAAGCTAATAATCATTATATTTCATAAATCATGTGAGCAAAAACATAATGAGTTCTGGCAATAACACATATGTGAATAACCAGTTGCTTATGTCATATATATGCTTACATCTTCAATACTTATGCCATATATGCTTATTCTTTCAATGCTTGCACCTTATATATTTAGGCCTTATATGACAATGTTGGTCAGGGAACAACTAATCCTAGTGTCCTATAATCCCGATTAGAGTAGGATGAAGCCCAAAATTGATTATGCTACTTGGAGTAATTTATCTTTAACATGAGCTAGTATAGTAGTAAAAGCCCTCACTGAGTACTCAACGTCTTGAATAATACACGTGTTCGCATTCAAGCGTAAAAAATGGGTTCTAGATCATGAATTTTCCTTTATCAATATTTTGTCACATCGTGCAACAATTTTTTTGAAGTTCCATGTTTTCATCAAGCATGACACATCTTATAAGGTGCATTGCATAGGTTGAAAAGTTACATGCAAATGTCATTGCTTTTTTTGAAAAGAATTTATAAGCATTTGAGAAACTAGTTGACAAAGAATATCTAGGTTCAAAGATAGTAGAAAATAAGCAATGACATTCAAGGATAATAGAAAATAAAATTAAAATAATAGAAAATCACATGTTAAAATAAAACTTTAACACGTGTTAAAATATTATTTGTAAAATCAAGAGGAGACTCACCGTGATCTTCACATACTGAATTCATTTTCTAGGTTCACCTATGATAAAACTTTAGCTTATTCCCTTACTGGACATGGCATTAAATAAATTAAAATAATAGAAAATCACATGTTAAAATAAAACTTTAACACGTGTTAAAATATTATTTGTAAAATCAAGAGGAGACTCACCGTGATCTTCACATACTGAATTCATTTTCTAGGTTCACCTATGATAAAACTTTAGCTTATTCCCTTACTGGACATGGCATTAAATAAAATTAAATTCAAGGTTATGGCCTTACTTATCTTACTAATACATCAAAGCTGTAACACCCAACAAAACAAGTGCCCAAAGAAGGCAATGATGTTGCCCTGTCCAAAGGACCAGTAGTCTTTATAACTAGGTAAAGTAATAACAAAAGGAGAAATGACTTAAAATCTTAATACCAAGGCAACAATGTCTATAATTCTCTCAAATTACATGAAATGAAACAATCCTCAACCGGGAACAAAATTAAAGAATGAAAGTCAACTGTCTTCTAATAGCGCGTAACCTTGTTAAAGTTGACAGTGCCTGAAATAGGTCATCAAAGAAGTGTGAGAAATACATCTCAGTAAGCCCCGTGTGTGCTCATAATTGAATCAAAATAAATTTTATGAATATACTTTGAAATCATTTAACAAAAATGGATTATAGGTTAAGCATTTTCCATGTCAAGGTGAGTGGTATTCATCACAACAATATAAGATCACAAATGTATGTATTATAAAAAAAAACCACCCAATATAAACGGCTATGAAATCTTGCATCACAGCCTTGCCATAAAACCCTACATCATGACAATATGAAACCTGTATGTCGTAGGTGTATATGTTGAGGATATGCCCTAGAGTCAATTTGTACTTATACTATTTTCATTGTATTTTATATAATATGAGGCTTTCCTTTCCATGAATAGTGAGTTTTATTTTGTTGGTCATCAAGTACGTGACTTGATAGTAAAACCCTATAATGAATACAATGACTATTCTAAAACTGTCCCTGATCGATTATTATTATTGGAATAATAATAAATTAAGATTAGTATGTTTGTGACTTGATGGCTATGTTTTACTGGCTATGGATATTTGTGATATCGAGTCAAGACATAAATAAATGTTAGAGAATATTGTATTGGACATGACCCACTGTGAGAGTACTTCATGGAATATGTCATAAGTACTTTCTAGCCATAATAATATTGAAAGTCCTTCGACCTAAATTCATCATAGTTTCCTACTTGATAAATTCTATATTTTGACATTGTCTAAAGTTGTCTTTAACCAGATAATAAATTAGACTACTATTGGATACAGAATAAATCAAGGAGAGGAATGTGATTGATTGTGAAGGAATTTGTCCCTCTCAGTTATGGGAGAGATATCTATGGGCCCCTTGATAAGTTAGACTGTTAAAAATGCATGGTCGTGCTCTTAACCAGATAATAAATTAGACTACTGTTGGATATAGAATAAATCAAGGAGAGGAATGTGATTGATTGTGAATGAATTTGTCCCTCTCAGTTATGGGAGAGATATCAATAGGCCCCTTGATAAGTTATACTGTTAAAAATGCATGGTCGTGCTCAAATATATCAATGTAAGATATTGATATCATTTTTTTGAACAGTCTACTATGAAATCAAGAAATAATTGATTAAGCTTAATAAGGATGACATGCTTCGTGCCTTATGCTTAATTTGGATATCGTGTGACAAAAGGACTAAATATAAAATTATGGTTTGGTTCAAAGAGATCACCGATCTTCATTTAACCTGGATAGTTATAATGTTTTGCTAGAAACCGCTTATAACTTGTGGGCCATTTAAATATGATTTAGGTACACTGCCAGTGTTAAATGAACCTATAGGGTCACACAATAAGCGAACTTGTTAGGTTATTTTTTTTTTTTTTTTGGTAATCAGGTTCGATGAATCTGGAAATATGTCTAAGTTAATCGTACTTAGAAGATTTACCAGATACAATGAATCTGGAAATATGTCCACATTCGATGTATCTGGATGATGTCCAGATTATAACAATCTGACTCGGTAAATTAATTAGTTAAATTACCGAGATAATGGCAGAATCTTATCATATTAGTTTAAAATTAATTTGAATTTAAATTAGAATATTATAAGATATTATTAGGGTTGGACTCTAAGAGGTTCGGGGGGGTTTTTAAGAAAACCCTAGCCGTCTTTTCAATAGTCTAATTTTTCTCGGTTGAGAACATTCGTGCCATTCTCTACCAGAAAAGAAAAAAAACCTCTCAAACCCTAGGCGCTAGCACTCTCCGGGTATCGAGTGAGTTCGCGGTGTGTATCTGATAGAGGACGTTCGCATACTGCAGCGTCTGGTGATTGTTCGGGTTGAACGTACAACAGCGCAACCAGAATCGAAGGATTTTGATTACAGCAACCAGAGGTGATTCTTAAACCTTAGATCATCTTAATCGTTTACTTGGGTCCTCGGGAGGGATTCGTGGATGTTTTTCGCATTTAGGAGTCCACGAATTCTAACAGTATAGCCCACTGGGTAAGATGTTCCTCCATCTCTTACCCTAACCTATCAGATGTCCACCCTGGAATATCATCCTACTTAGACTGAGATGCTAGCTCAGACTGGAGTAACCCACTGGGACTATCACTTTTTCCAGATGGGGCTCTTCTTCTAGAAGTGACCTCCTGCTGAGAGACTTACCTTACCCTTCAAAGGTTAGTCCTATAGGCCTACCGCTAAAGTACTCAACATTGTAATACATCTATCATAATCTAATCTCAATGAAAACATTTTCAACATACTTTGGTCATGCAAGCATGATTTCCAAATGATTAGCTAAAAACCCGTTTCATAATTAAAAGGTGATTTTCCAATAAAATCTTCATTTGAAGGAAAACTTTTATTGGGAAATAGTAAATATTGCATTCTAGTCATTCACGTCATTGATATAACAAAAATTTTCCAACTGACTTCCAATTTAGAACTTTTATATTGAACATTTAATACAAGGACTTACTTGAGGTAGTTCAAACAGAAATACACAATTGCTTGCCTTGATCGCTCACTTCAAATATACCATCTTATCTAAGAGCATATAATAAAACACGGTCATAATCTATCTCAACATCAAGATAAAGTTAAAATCACTTAAATTTGCAAGTTCTAAATATCTAGCTGTCTATCACATATTCACTGTGTCATTTGTGCATCGAGCCCATCTCATAACAATCATTGTTCTCCAACTAACCCAGATATGCATTTAACCATCTATATATTAATCATCCTAATCATCATATGATCTTTGATTTATCAAGTACACAAATAATAATCTCCTTTATCTTATATACATAACAAAAACCATCAACATCATCCAACATCATAATCTATATCTTCTATGATCCTACTATTAGCAAAGCATGCTCATAATCACAAAATTGATCAATAACTTGCATAACTTAAACATTCCATAGTCATACTATTATCAAGACATGCACATCTAACTTAAAAAGTCACCATTAAAATATTACACATTGTTTATTCAAATAGATCTATAGTATTGATCCAAGTAAATTGTTCTACTCAAACTTTGCATTGGTAATATAGTTTACCACTTGATATAGCGGATCTAAGAGTTCAGTTGGTGATAAAACTTAAAAAAAGCAGAATGCAAACATATTGGAAGCAAACAGAAGACAAAAAAAAAATAAAAATTAATAGACAACACAACCGAAGGTTTTATTATTTATACCTTTGTGCTTCAAAAATTTCTTTGGCCGTGAAGAACAAGACTAAACCACTGGGGTCTCTTCTTTATGACTCGTTGATGCTTCTAGTTCAAATCCTGCAATTCTTCTACACCTCTGTGGCATGAACACAAATCATCTTGTTATACGAATATTCTACCACCTAAGCGTAGTTGGTTAAGCAAATAGGCGAGCAAAACAAGTCTCTATCTTTCTTGAATGCTGCTATCAATTAATTGAACTGAGAAAGAACAAGAAGGAAAAGTGAGAGATGAAAAATAGGAGGCTTCTGGGAGGAGGTTTTTTCCTTTTTGGTTCATAGACATATCTCACCCAAAGATACATGGTTATTATTTTTGACAACCTAAACACCAGGGTTTTTATTTTTCAAACCATTCGGGAGTTATCAACAGAAGATGTTTAGCTTAGCCTAAACTCTTCTATTTTGTGAATGATAAAAACCCTTTTGGTCTAGGCTGTTGGCCATTAATATTATGTATTATTTTTCCTAGACCCAATGAGCCCAAAAATAATAAACATCAAGTATTTATTTTCTGGGCTTATAAAAATAACCTAATAATTAATTAATAAGCCAAAAAAAAATAAAATAATTATTCAAGCATTTATATCTAGTTTATACCCAAGTTAGTTTTCTAATTATTCAATTTGGGTTTAGTCACAGAATAATTAATTAACCAATTAAATCAGATCATAAATTTAATTTAATTTCCCTCGTCCATTTATTTTATTCAAGTCCAATAATAAATTAGACTTTTTGAATAAAATAAAATTCTTTTTAACTTAGACCATTTCCTCAATCCAAAATTAATTAAAACTTACAGCTATTCCGAAGATAAAAAAGACACATCATCTTGGCTATTAAAATGACCAAAATACCCCTACTATACAAATAGCTATATTTTGCATTGTAAATGTTTTCCACTATCACCATAAGGAAATATTGACCCCAAGGACAATGCTGTGTTAGCTATGTCTCTGACCTACAAGTGTAATGACTAAAATACCCCTCTATATTATTTTTTATTTAGAGAGCGAAAAATGTACTAACACCTCTCTAAAAGATATCTACCATCCTTAGACTTCTAGTCAATAATACATGACTTCTTGGAATATTTTCACTTTCTAAGGGACCTACCCTAAAGCAAATATCCAAGTCATGTTCCCTAGGGCCCTGGATATTTAGATCATTTGGATAACCACAAAGGGCGATATAGTATAGAAGCTATCTTATACTAGTCTGTCTTGATTGACTAGTTACACATACCTAACATACAAGTTTATTGGTCATATATTAGAACCTCAACTATAGTACATCAAAGCATACGCTTCCAGCTTCATCAGACCACCAACTCATACTCAAACGATAGAGTATTAGTCCACACTATAGTAGTAGTAGTTTAGGTTTCTACCATATAATACTTTTAGAAACCACTATTACAAGTCCAGTTCTACATATTCAAAATATGATTGTGTTATGAAATGAGAAGACTACTTATTGGGTGAAGGTAAGTCATTCTACATTTAAAATTTAGAATACAATAAACTTACCATGATGAGATTCACATTCTCATCATTTGGTTCAGAACAATAGTTCATGTGTTAAGCAACCATAGTCCATACCTTACTATGAAAGACCTCCATTTATATGAACCATTTACTTAAACATAATGGATCTTTTTCAATGAAATTGTGTACAAAAGTAAAGAAGAATTCACAAAAAAAATAAAAATAAAAATAGAGAATAAAACTTTTATTAAAACAAATCAAAATAACATAAAAATTCTAGTATAAGAGGGCATAAATCCTATCAATCTCACACTTGTACTCTAAGACTAAGTAGGTCCATAGGTGCCCACACCTATGGCGTCTAAGTGTCTTCTAAAGGCTCTTTCAGCCAAAGGCTTGGTGTAGGGATCTACTAGATTGTTCTCTAAGGTAATCTATTCTACCACAACTTCCTGTCTCCAGATGAAATCCTAGATCAGGTGGTATTTTCGCTCAATATGCTTCCCTTTTTTCTGGTTCCTAGGTTCTTTAGATTGCAAGACTGCACCAGTGTTGTTGTAATACATCACAATCAGCCTGTCTATCTGTGGCATAACACAAAGTTCTAAAGGGAACTTCTGTAGCCAGATTGCTACATTGAATGCCTCTGAAGTTGCCACATACTCAACTTCTATAACCGAGTGAGCAATGTAAGATTGTATGATACTACTCCATGAACTATCTCCTCCAAACAAGGTAAAGACATATCTACAAGCGAATTTTCTCACATCCTTATCCACTTAGATGTTTATGTTTGTGTATCCCATAGGAACAAAGTTATCAGTCCTGTAAACCAGTATATAATCTCCCATACCTTTAAGATACTTGAGAATATGTTCTACAACCTGCCAATGAAACTCTCTGGGGTTTGATTGATATCTACTAACTCAGCCTATGCTAATGCAGATATCTGGCATAGTACACAGCATGGCGTACAGGAGACTTCCCACAGCTGAAGAATAGGGAATCCTACTCATTCTATCTTTTTCCTCTTGAGACCTTGGACAGACCTTTGAGGAAAAAGATAAATCATGTCTACAAGGAATCAGTGCCCCCTTGCATGAGTCCATTCTAAACTTGGCCAGCATCTTATCAGTGTATGTAGCTTGGAATAATCATAATATTCTTTGCTTCCTATTTCTAAGAAGATTAATCCTAAGAATATAACTGGCTTCTCCCTAGTCATTCATACTAAATTGACAAGATAGTCAAACCTTAGGAGATGATAATGTCCCTACATCATTCCCAATCAGTAGAATATCATCCAGATATAGTTCAAGAAAACCTATGCTTATAGCTTTTGGTTCCCTGTACATAAATGGTTCAACATTGTTTTGATTGAAACTATGAGATTTTATAGTCTCATCAAATTATTCCATGCTCTAGATGCCTGTTTAAGTCTATAAATGGATTTCTTCAGAACCATACATTCCTAGCATTCTGCAATAAAGCCTTCCGGTTGGGACAGATAGATGTTTTCAATATGATAGCCATTTAGAAATGTCCTCTTAACATTCATTTGTCATATCTCGTAGCCATAATGACATGTGATGGCAAGGAGGATACGAATGGACTTAAACATGTCTATTGAGGAAAATGTTGCGTTATAGTCGATACCGTCTTTCTGACTGTACACTTTCGTCACAAGCCTAGCTTTGAAGGTTTCCACTATCCTATCCGCTCCCCTCTTTCTATTGTATACCTACTTATACCTAATGGGTTTTATCCCTTTAGGTGAAGTCACAAGATCCTAAACCTGATTGAAGTACATAGACTTAATCTTGGCCTCCATTGCTTTATGCCATAGGTTTGCATCGACATTAGCAATAGCCTTCTCATTTATAGTGGGATTTAGTTCATGATAGTCGGAGACTAGGTCAAAAACCTCTCCAATCCAGTTTTCTGGAACCCTAGATACCCTTCTACTATGACGAGGCTCCGTTTATACAGGTTCCTGAGACTATTCCTCTTCTTATTCTATAATTGGGTTAGAAAAGGTTGATTCAAAAGATAAATTCTCCTCGAGTTCCAACCTTGTTGAACCTTTAGTGGATGTGTTTTGATTATCCTCCAAATCTCTAGCATTATTACTTATAAGTACTTTTTTCTCCTTTGGATGATAAAGGTAACCACCCTTTGCTCCTTTGGGATATCCAACAAAATAGCATAATTCTGATATTGATTCTAATTTTTCTCCCTTGATCAGTATATAAGCTAGACAATACCATATCTTCAGATGATTAGTCTTGACTTACGCCCAGTCCATAACCTATAGGGTATCCTAGGTACTGACTTCGAAAGCACAAGTTCAGATTATATGTTGCTGTTTCCAAGGCATATCCCTAAAAAGACACCGAAAAAGTAGCATTAGACATCACGCATCGGACCATTTCCATTAATGTCTTATTCCTTCTCTCTACTACTCTATTCTACTGGGGTGTTCTCGGTGTAGAGAGTTGAGATACTATCCCATGATGTACTACTAGTCCTTAAATTCACTAAGGAGGTACTCTCCACCGTGATCCGATTGTAAGTTCTTAATTAGTTTGCCTGTCTGATGCTTCACTCTAGCCTTAAACTCCTTAAACTTGTTAGAAGGGTTAGATTTGTGTCTTTTTAGGTAACATAACCATGCCTAGTACAAATATCTGTGAAGGTGATGAAGTATTAAAACCCCCATCTTACTGGTTTAGACAAAAGACCATACACAAAAGTGTGAACAAGACTTAATGTTTCCTTAGCTCTATCTGCCTTTTGGGTAAAGGACTTATTGGTCATTTATTCCATAAGACAGGATTCATACTGAGGCAAACTTTCCAATCCTAAGGAGCCCAAAGGCCTATCATTGATTAATTTCAGAATCTTAGTTGAGTCAATATGACCTAACTTTAGATACCAAAGATATGAGTCATTGCCATTAGTCTTTCTCTTCCTATTTAAAGGTTTAGATTGAGCGTTGTTTAATTAACTGTTAATAGGATCAATGAACAATAGGTTTCTATACACGTGCCCAATATATACAATTTCTCCATTTCTGTTGATAGGTATACCAGAATGAAAAGAAATAGAATATTCTTGATTTTTTAGTTTTGCAACTAAAACTAAATTCTGTCTAAAACTAGGAACAAATAAAATATCCTTCAATATAACTATTCTATTACAAGCAAACAGTAGTTCAAGTTCTCCCACTCCAAAGGCCCAAACTTGTGCTCCATTTCCCACACGTAGTCTATATTTGCCCTTCTGGAGTCTTCTAATCTTTCTTAACCTCTATAAGGAGTTACAAATATGATCAATGGCTCCTGAATCAACAATCCGAATAGAAATTAATCTAACTATTAATATAAACTCTAGATAGAAAACATTACATGTGGGGTTTTTCTTGTTTTGAAAATATGGACACTCATTTTTCTACTATCTCTTATTTTTACATTTGAAGCATTTACCCTTGGGTTTGTCTTTGGACTGTGACTTAGGCTGGGGTACTGCACTACCATTCTTCATCTTGAACTTTCTGGGCTTCGGCCTAGTTCTTGAAGAAGAAGCCATCATAGCACTTGAAGCTCTTTCATTAACTCAGTTAAACACATGTTTAACTTATTCATGTTGTAGTTCAATTTGAACTGAGTAAAAGAGCCTAATAAAAATTCGAGAACCATGTCAACTTTGCTCTCGGGGTCAATGATAGCCCTATGACTTTTGTTTTCTCAAAAATAGCAACTATTTTGCGCATATACTCCCTAACTGATGCTCCATCAACCATCTTGGTGTTGGTGATTGTTCGAAGAGCCTCGTACCTTGCGGGTCAGCTTTTGTCTACGAACATTATGGCTAAAGATGTACTAATATTGTACGCAGTTGACATGTGCTCGTGTTTGGATTGAAGCACATTGACAGTGTTGTGCCCTAGAGACAATCACTTGTACATTGTATATGACACAATTTATTTTAATAAAAAGCATTGTTTATCTTATAGTTTCTTTTGTTTACTTTAAGTAATATAACTGTTCGATAAAGTCCCCGGTACAACACTATGTTAAGGAAATCATGATATGAGATTCTTACTACACTGGATGGTGTTAGTACTTAAATAGTCCATAGTTATAGTATTAATGAGATATGACATCATTAATGCGTTAAGACTAGCATGTGTTAGACTTCCTGATTTGATCAGGCGGTGGTTCTCATAACCGTGAGTATTGATATACTCAAAGTTAATACATGGATGCTTATTAATGGAACAAGTTCATTGGATAACCTAGCTTTGGGGTAATCACATGGATAACTATTTAGTGCTAGTGATATAATCTCAATATAGCAAACGTGCAAGTATCCTTAGACTTGAGATTTCCAAGGTAATTTGTTTGCTGAGGCTTATACTTTGATTCCAATCTCTGGAGCTCGATCGAGGGCCGTCTATTGGATGGATATTGGGTGCATGGTGAGGTAAACGAAAGTAATTGAGAGGGTCAATAAAGGATTCACCACTCCTAATAGTAGGGGCGAATATCTCACGGCCACTTGTAGGAATTACTACTCGAAAGTCCTTAGCCAAGGCAATTGTGTATTGGAAACAGTTCCAATTGATACACATCTAGAGTAGTGGGTTCCTGGTACAAGTACAATTGTATTTGGGCCAGAATTAATTCTGAAGGGAGTTGGCACTAATTCCGTACTCCAAACCGAATGAGATATTGTATGGTGAAAGGAGTTGATTGCACTAAAGTTTATTATTGAAGGGTTCATGTCAAGCCACTTAATATAAAACCCCAGTCAAGACCAACCTTAGAGTAAGGGGGTTGGGATGTATATCATGCTTTGTTTCATGATTAAATATGTTTTCATATGATTTCTATGTGCTTTGAATTTGATTTTTATTATCCTAAAGTCTTGTTGGTGAGTGATGTGTGAGAGGGGCAAAATGGTAATTTTTGCCCGAGGTGAAAATAAGGAGATAGCTTGTGGATTGAATAGGAAATAATTTTTCTAGTAGAAATAGCAACAAGAGTTGTTGTGGTTTAGTGGTTAGAGCCTTGGAATTAATTCTTGAGGTCTAAGGTTCAAAGTCCATCATAGAAGCTTTAGCTTGAGTAAATTTTATTTTGCTTGGAAAAGGAGGGTTTTGGCCATGAGGGCCTAGATCAATGTGGTGATGGTGTCCTAGGAGATACATGTTAGGAGAATTCTCACTTCACTCTTTTGTTCTTCGCGAAATGCCAAAAGGGAATTCATTCTCCCTTGATCTTTAGCTTTTCTTAATTTCCAACTCCTTAGTTTGAGCAAGGTGTTCTATCCTTTTCCTTTCCAGAAAATTCAGTAGAGGACTAAGGTCTTTTAGGATCAAAATGTCCTAGTAAAAGGCTTCTCATGGTTTGGAAAATGTAAATGATTTGTGGAAAAAAATTCAAGACGAAAATCCCCCTTGAAAGCTTGTTGAAATTTTCCCTCTAACTTAGTTCATCTATCTTCATGAAATGAGCTGAAATTTTCCAGCTTGTTGTACCTTCAAAAGGTCAAAAATTCTAGCTCACATTTCCTCCCAAATGCTACCAGAAAAATGGTCTTTAGGATCAGTTGAAACCTGAAAGTTTCTTGCCCAAATTCGGACTGCACAAGCTGGATTAAAACAGGAAAAATTCCTGTACGAAAATCAGCTTTGTGAACTCCAAATCAAGCTGTTTTCTCCCAGATTTTGTGCAGAACCTTAGCCATGTTTTTCCTCCATAAAGATGGCTGGAAACCAGCCTTAAATACCCCTGAAATCCCCTTTAAAAATCGCTGCAAATCTGCTGGAAATGGCAGACGAAAATTCTGCCAGGAAATTTCTATTCAGCGAAATTCCTAAGCAGAATTTTTATCCAGCTTGTTACCTATTTTGTTTCAACCAAAAACCCCAACCTACTTCTGTCAAAACCTCCTTTAAACCTCTATTAACAGAGCTCTATTGTTCCCTGAAGCTTCTGCACGAAATTCCCTCCCGGGCTGACCGAAAATCTCTCAACCAAATCCCTGCAATTTAGCTTGATTGCTTTCCAAAATTTCAGCGATCTTGTTTAACAACTTTCCATAAAATTTTGCTCAAATTAATCAGACATCTTCTCCAACATTGTGCACCCTAGTTTCAGCCATCACAAGGCTCCTTTAACCAGCTTTAATTCCCCAGAAAACTGCACAATCCAGTCGGCCATAGGAGACTTCAAAGCTGTCCAGAAAAATCAAGATATTCTTGGAATATCTAGTTTCCAAATTCTATTCCTAAAAATATTCTTCAAGGATTGTAACAATTAGTCTTTCCTTTCCCTTCCAAATTAGAGAAGTCACTCCCTAAACCCTACAGAATTTTGGCAGCCACAACTCCTCAGAAAAATCGACAGCTTCTCTTCTCTCTCTCTCGATTTTCTTCAAGCAACAAGAACACACACACACTACACCAAGAACACCTACTCCTTCTCCACACCTAATACCCCTCCAAACCACTTGAAACCCTCACGAAAATCTCCAGATTTGATCTACTCCTTGCTGTGTATTCATCAACACCCTTATTAACATCAAACTCCTCAAATCATCTTGCTACTTTGGATCAAAAAGCATAAATTTCTGTGAAGAACAAGAACATCTTCAAGGTAAACTTATTCTAACAACTTCATCCTCTTCAAACATAATCTCTAATGAAAACCTATATGAATAAGCATGCTACTGATCTCGTCTTCTCTCTCTCTCTCTCTCTCTCTCTCTCTCTCTCTCTCTCTCATGGATCGAAATTCCTCCATTTGCCGAATGGTCTCTTTTCTCATGACCATGCTTTTGCCACCCTTCTTGAACAAGATTAGCCATCTAGGAGTTGAGATCTTCTCTAAACTCCTTCAAGTCATTCATCAATCAAGTAAGTACCTTCAATCCTCTTTTTAAAATTTAGAAGCATGTCTCTAGGTTGATGAATGGCGATGGGTTTGTGTATGTGATGTTGTTGATTGAAGCATGAGTATATGTATGATTGTGAAGGAGATGGAATTTATGCATGGAAGGATTATGTTGGTGGATTTAATGATGAGTTGAGATTTGATGCATGTCATAGGTAGTATTTGTGATGAAGCATGTTAGAGATTATGTCACCATGGGTGAATAGGATTTATATGCATAATTAGATTTTGAAGCCATGATCATGTTAATGCTAGTAGAGGTTAAATCATGTAATAATAAATTTAGATCTATGCCTATGTGCAAGACTTGGATGATTTGATGAATTGAAGGATTGAGTATGTTATTGATTATGACCATGGAATCTTGATCATGATCTAGTTGTCCCTAAGCAAATTTTATTTCATGAATAAAATATTTACTAATGATTTTTGCTAAAGAATTTTGAAAACCCTAGGAAGGGTAGATTTGGAATTATAATATATGTAAAGGATATTTTAGTCAAATAAATAATGATTTTTCTAGAAAATAAAATAAATAAATATTATTTAAAATAAAGCAAATTAATTAAAGCCCTTATGAAAAAGATTTATACTTAATAAGATATTTACTAGATCAAAACCCTTAAGGATTTACTTATTATTTTCCAAGGAAGACTTATTAAATTTAATCTTAACTAGTTTTAGCTATCAATTATTTTCTAACAACTAAGCTACCATTAAATTACTATTTTACCTAGTACCACCTATGGCTCTTGATCAAATAAACTCTAAATTTTCCTTAACAAGGGTTGAACTTTCAACTTAATAGAATTTATTTCCTAATCCATTAATTATTTTAAATAACAAATTAAACTGAGCTTATAAACCTATTCAATTATTGTTTTGCCTTAAAGCTTGGGACACTAAGATCATGGTAGTAGTGGATTAAGTTGATTTAAAATTGAGAAAGTGGATTGTGGCTTGAATCTGATTAAGATTTGTATTTGCCCATATGGGGTTAGGTCATCTGTCCGAGACCTTGTTGTTGTGAGCAAAAATCAGGTAAGCTCCTGCATAAAACCTAATTGATGTGAAATGATTTCCTTATGGCAAGCCAAATATGGAGTGCAAGGACACTCGGTTATTTGAAAGCAATTGAAGGTTGAATTCATCATTAATTCCAACGCTTAAATTATTTAAAAGTGTTTGAGCAGATTTTTCCAAACTTGAAACTCTTTCTAAAACTAATTTCTCTCAAAGCTTTGGAAACCCTCAAATTGTTATTTTCATGAAGCACAATGCTTTGTTCATTTTATCCCAAGTGGGGAATATCGTTGAGTACTCAATAAGGGTGGACTACTAGGACTAATCTTTGAAGGGTTATGGTGAGTCTCTCAGTAGGTGGCCACCTCTGAAGGGTGAGTCCTTCCTGGATAAGATGCCAGTTCCAGTGAGTCGTGCCGGTCCGAGCTTAGCAGTTTATTTTGTTTCAGTCAAGTGACTGTGTTTTTGCCGGAATGGACACCCGGTGGTTGTTTGGGTATAAAGAATGAGGAGTATCTTGCCCAGTAGGCCGATTACCTACTTTTGTCAGTCTGCACAACATGTTAGGCATTCTGACCGGTTATAGGGCCTAAAGTGTGGTAACCCATATCCCTTTCTTTCGAGTGGTTGATTTCATTACTTATGTATGGCTAGAAGAGCTAAAACGCCACTCTTGCTTTTGACTGATGTTTATTGCTTGCCAATGTTTCTCTTATAAAGATTTCACACTTTGCATCCACGAACTGTTTCTGCTAAATACCCAAAGCACACACGGACTTACTAAGATTTCTGTCTCACCACCTTTATCATGATTTCAGCTTGATCCTATTGTGGGTGAGTAGCTACCTTGGAAGAGAATATGTTTTTCTGATTCTATGTACTACTTTGGGAGACGAGTGTGGATGATTTTAATTATGGTTTTTGTTTTGGAATTTCATGGATGTACTTTTGAATTATTTTTGGGTTGTAGTAAATTCTTTTAGCTTGAGTACTATTTATTCCAGCAATTTTTATTTGTGACCTAGTTATAAAGACCCCTTGTCCTTTGGACGGGGCGACATCCCCGGCCCTGGCGGGCCTAGGTTTTCCGTGGTGTTACACTTAACTTCCTGGACTCTTGGGTGGTTATGATGTGTTGCTAGATACCACTCATGATCTGGGAATATGGGTTTATTAATTGATGAAATAATAAACTAATCCTGATTAGAATTAATAGGATTAATTCTAATTAATTATGGATTATTGATCTCAAAGACGTTTGGATTAATTCATATTCTCTTCCAATTGACTAGGAAACCTAATAGGTCACACACAATAGAGGATTATATACTCAAGATGTTGTTTGATTACAATGTGGGGTTAATTGAGAAAAAGAAAAGTTGTTGTGGACAAATTATAATTATTTATAATTTGTGGTACAAGTTGTAATTGTGAGAACTTGATGTTTCCAATTACAAATAGGGAATTTTAATAGGATTAGAATTCTCAATTTTGGGAAGGGAATTTCGTGTGATATATTGTAGCTTATAACACACGAAAAACCCTAGCCAATATCTGAAAAACAACACATGATTCTCTCTTCCTTTGATCTCTCTTTCTCTCGTTTTTCTTCTTTAAAGAAAAACCCTAGCCGCCATTAATTTTTGCTAGCACAGAAATTGTAGTGCTTGAGTATTCCTTTGAGTGGATTACTATTAGAGATAATCACACACTATGATTTTAGTGGGTAGATGTTAAACTCCCATGGAGGTTGATCACGAGTATTGCTGGATCACGCCTCAACTTGAAGAAGAAAATTTTGTTCTTCGTACGATCACCCAAAGGTAAAAGTTGTTGCATTTTTGTCGTTATGTCTTATTTTTCACACATAGAAGAGTCATGGGATACAAGCCTGAGATACCCAACAGTGGTATCAGAGACATGCTATTTGTGGTCTACGGACATTGTTTTGGCATGAAAAACTGTTTTCGTGTTTGCCTTTGTCTGCTGTGAAAATTGTTTTCACTCGAGTTGAAATCATTTCGATCTTTATAAGTTGGGTCCGTAGCATAATATGCTTGTGTTATAGTCACAGAGTATTTTGAAAAGATGCTTTCTTTGGTGCTGAAAAGCTTCTGCAGAAAAACGTTTTCTTGCAACATGGATGTTGCCCTCTGTTTCATCTTAATTTTCCATTTTGATTTTCTTAAACTAACAAATTTGTTGTTGTTTATAGCTTCAAAATAGAAAATACAGCTGAAAATTGTTCTCACTGAAAATTTGCAGAAGAAGAAAGCACCAGAAATTATTTCTGGAATTTTTAAAAATCACCGCCATTATTGCAGAACACAGGCGGCGCCGGCTCTGGCCTCCAAGCTGGCGCTGGTTCCATTCTATTCGCGATATCCAAAAATCATTTTTGGAAGATAAAAATTTTTGGAAACCAAAACAGAGCCAGCGCCGGTTCAGCTCTGTTTGCAACCTCTAGTATTTAAAAAATAATAATAAATTCCGGAATATAATTTTGAAAGGGAAAAACCTCATTTGATGAGAGACGGGACCCAAACGCATTTTCTCAAATTTAGTTTTGAGACAATCAATTTTATTCTTCAAAATAATGATTTTGAAAATCTAAAATTAATATATTCTCTAAAATGGTGATTTTAGAATTTGTTTTGTCTTTCCAAAAGAGTGATTTTGGAAACATAAAAGTATATGTTTATTTTGTTTAAGCATAGTCAATGGCATGGTGGATGGTTATGGACTAAAACCAATTATATTTGTTCATGCATTTTACAGTTTTGGTTTTTATGAAATAGGGCCTGCGTGTCCTGCCTTCTCTAGAATTCTTGTGTAATTCTCTTCTCATCTAACTCCCCTCGAATGTAACTTGAGGTTTTCCCTCTTTACGAAATTATGTAATTAGCTTACATGGGTTAGATAGGAGTAGAATTATTTTATTCTAGATATGGCAACCAAAACAAGGCAAGGAGATAAGACCTTCTACTTAAATCATGCATGAACATATAGGGTTAACTATATTAATATCTTTTATGGCTCAAATAAATTAATTTAGGGTAAAGTCCATAACCATACTACGTAATCGCTTTATTACCATGATTATCAATTATGTGATTATTGATTATTATGCATGTCATTCAACGAAATCACTAAAAGGAACAAATCCCTCAATTAATATTAAACGTAATTTCTTCCGTTAATATAGTGAGAAAGAGAGTCCTTTTTCAAGACCAGGTTGTTGGGCAAAGCCAAGCCTACTTGGCATTGGGCATGTTCAAGCTATGGAATTAAATTCCGGATTAATGGGTTGGGTTTAACTAAATTCTTTATCCCGGTTTGACAAATTCAAGCATAAAGAAATTTAGAGGAAAAGTTGGGGTAGCCTAAAAGGCTTTAAGATTAAAAGTTGTTAATCACCTAATGATCCGGTAATTATATACAATGTAATTAGTGTTGGAGAATAGTGATACAGCAAGTGTAGCAACCTTTGCCCCATTTGCAGTACGTAGGTTCATGTCACATTTCTCTAGCCTTCTACTACCCTTTAGTCCTTGTAAGTTATTGCACAAATGATATCCACATCCGGTATCTAATACCAATATCTCATTTCTAAAGATAGTAGTTATCTCAATCATAAACATACCTAGAGTAGAAGTAGAAGTGCTTACAAGCTTCTCCTTCTACTTCTTATCCTTAACGGTCTCCAAGTAGGCCTTGCAGTTCCACCTCCAGTGGCCCATCTTGCCACATTGATGGCATGGGCCCTTAGTAGAAGCATTCTTCTTCTTCACACCACCTTTGGACTTCATGGGAGCCTTCTTCTTCTTTTGAACTTTCTTCTTAGAAGAAGAAGATTCTACCATTAAAACTGTATTGGAATCATTCTTCATGGAGGACTCTATAGTTTTGAGAAGATTGATCAACTCAGGAATGGTGGACTCAATATTGTTCATCTGATAGTTAATCACAAATTATGAGAAACTATTAGGCAAAGATTGCAGAATTTAGTTAATACTTAAGTCATGGTCCATCGCGAACCCAAGTGATCCATGCTTCTCTATTAAGCCCAGCATCTTCAGCCCATGAGTGGCTACAAAAGAACCATCTACCATTTTGCAATGGAATAGTTGCTTCGAGATCTCGTATCTCTTAGTTCTAGCTTGGGCATCAAACTGCTCTCGAAGATGTAGTATAATCGACTGAGCATTTATATGCTCGTGCTATTTTTGTAGCTCGGGAATGATGGGTGCCAGCAAATACATGATATCATATCACTATCCTCCTTGTGCCTTTTGTGGACAGCATGCTCATTAGCATTAGCATCTTGAGCTGGTGCTGGCGGAATAGGAGCATCTAGCACGTAGAGCAACTTTTCTGATTCGAGAACGATTCCCAAATTTCTATACTAGTTGAGGTAGTTTGATTCGTTTAACTTGTTGGTTTCTAAGGTGCTACATAGGTTTAGGTTTGTTAACATGATGCAAGTGTCCTAGATGTAAAGATAGAGAGGATTAGCTATTGTATATGCATATGAAATACAAATGATTAGGACTTTAATTAAACGCATTTTTACTCCACTATTTTACTCAAACCAATAGCCCCCACTACTGATTTAGGAAAGCCCGTTGGAAGCTTTCCTAGTGGACCGGTATCCAAATTCCTCATGAATGACCTTGGGTTTTCCCAACAGGTCACCATTGAGTTCATTGGTAGGTATCTAATACCAATTACACCATATGTAACTACCGGATCATTGGGTAACTAATAGCTTTTAATCTTAAAGACTTTTGGGCTATCCCAACTTTTCCTCTAAATTTCTTTATGCATGAGTTTGCCCAACCGGGATAAAGAATTTAGTTAAACTCGACCCATTAATTAGGAATTTAATTCCACAGCTTGAACATGCCCGACGTCAAGTAGGCTTGGGTTTGCCCAACCACCTAGCCTTGAAAAATGACTCTCGTTCTTATTATATTAGCAAAGGAATTAGGTTTAATATTAATTGAGGGATTTGTTCCTTTTAGTGATTTCAATAAATGACATGCATAAAAATCAATAAATCACAAAATTGATAATCATGGTAATAAAGCGATTACATGGTATAATTATGGACTTTACCCTAAATTAATTTCTTTAAGCCATAAAAGAAATTAATATAGTTAACCCAATGCGTTCATGCATGATTTAAGTAGAAGGTCTTACCTTCTCGCCTTGTTTTGGTTGCCATCTCCAAAATAAAATAATTCTACTCCGATCTAACCTATGTAAACTAATTACATAATTTTCTAAAAAGAGAAAACCTCGAGTTACATTTGAGAGGAGTTAGATGAGAGGAGAATTACACAAGAATTCTAGAGAAGGCAGGACACGCAAGCCCTATTTCATAAAAAAAAAATATATATAAAATGCATGAACAGATATAATTGGTTTTAGTCTATAGCAATCCACTATGCTATTAATTATGCTTAAACAAAATAAACATATAATTTTTATTATTCCAAAATCACTATTTTGGAAAAATAAAACAAATTCTAAAATGAATATTTTAGAAAAATACATTAATTTTAAAATTTCAAAATCACTATTTTGAAAAATAAAATTATTTGCCTCAAAAGTAATTTTGAGAAAATGCTTTTGGGTCCCGTCTTTGGTAGTAAAAATGGTGGTCCCGTTGGTCGGTTAGCAGGCAGGGGTCAAGGGCGCAACGCCCCTTGAAAGAATTTTTTTTTTTTTTTTTACCACCTCTTATCATATGAGATTTTTCCCTTTCAAAATCCTCTTTTTTTTTTTTTTTTTTGGAAGATCAAAACAAAGCAGAAATAACACCGGTTTGGAAGTCCGAGCCGGCACCGGCTGCAGTCGGGTTCTAAGAAAATTTTTCTAGAAACGATTTCTGGATGTCGCGAAACAGCACGGAACCGGCGCATGTAGTCGGGAAGAGACAATGCTTCTTGAAAATTTTCCAGAAATAATTTCTGGAGCCTTTTCTCTTCTGCAATAGTTTAGTGAGAACAATTCTCAGCAATATTTTCCCATTTTGAAGCTCAAAACGACAACCAACTTGTTAGTTTAAACAAAAACAAAATAGAAATTTAGGATAAAATGAAAGGCAATCAACACATGTTCAAGAAAACATTTTTCTGCAAAAAAACTGCAGCACATAAAGAAGACATATTTCTTTCGAAATATGCTGTAACTATTACACAATCATATTATGCTACAGACCTAACCCATAATGCTCAAAACTATTTCGACTCGAGTGAAAACAATTTTCACAGTGAAGAAAGACATACACGATTACGTGAAACAACTTTCACGCGGGAAACAATGTCTGCAAACCACACGTAGCAGATATCCAATACCACTGTTGGGTTTCTCATGCATACCATATATTGCGCAGCGAAAAAATAAGAACGAGATACCAACCCAGGATCCGCATACGTGTGGAAAACAAAACATAAAGAGAACAAAGGTAACAGCTTTATACCTTTTCTTTGATCGTGTAAAGAACAAAATTTTTCTTCTTCAAGTCTAGGCGCGATCCAGCAATACTCTTGATCAAACACCACGAGAGTCGAACGCTAACCACTATAATCACAGTATGTGATTATCTCTAATAGAAATCCACACGAAGGATGACACTCAAGCACCGAGTTTTTTGTGCTAGCAGAAAAACAAAGTGGCGGCTAGGGTAAGGTTGCAAGAACCATGAGAGAGAAAGAAGAGAAGGTTTTGGATGGAGTTGGTTGTTGCCGTGAATCCCTTCTCAAATAGGTATCGTGTGTATCAATATATTACATGAACAAACTCTTCCAAAACCACTCCAGCTAAGAATTCTAAAATCATTAGAATTCCCTAATTATAATTGTAAATATCAAGTTCTCACAATTACAATTTGGACCATAAATTATAACTGATTATAATTTGTCCCCAACAACTTCTCTTTCTCTCAATTAATCCCACTATGTTATCAAATAACATCTTCAGTATATGATCTTGTATTGTGTGTGACCTATTAAGCTTTTCAGTCAATTGGTAGTGAACATGAATTAATCCAAATGTCTTTCAGATTAATAATCCAAAATTAATAAGAATTATTCATATCAATTCTAATCAGGATTGGTTTATTAATTCATCAATTAATAAACCAATATTCCTAGATCATGAGTAATATCTAGCAACACATCATGTCCACCCAGGAGTCCAGGAAGTTATGTGGCTTGACATGAAACATTCAATAACAAATTACAGTGCAATTAACTCCTTTTACCGTACAATATCTCATTCGGTTTGGAGTACGGAATTAGTGCCAACTCCCTCCAGAATACATTAATTCTGGCCCGAATATAATTGTACTGTACTAGGAACCCACTACTCAAGTTTTGAATCGATTGGAACTATTTCCAATACACAATCGCCTTTGCCAAGGACTTCTCGAGTAGTAATTCCTAAAAGTGGCCATGAAATATTAGGAGTGGTG
Organism: Voacanga thouarsii; assembly: GCA_026120185.1. Taxonomy (NCBI): domain Eukaryota; kingdom Viridiplantae; phylum Streptophyta; class Magnoliopsida; order Gentianales; family Apocynaceae; genus Voacanga; species Voacanga thouarsii. The sequence continues at coordinate 199,909 of JANUWF010002124.1, forward strand.
AATCCTTTTTTGATCCTCTCAACTACTTTCATTTATCTCACAATGTACCCAATATCCATCCCATATGCGGCCCTAAATCTGGCTCCATATATTGGAATCAAAGCACAATGCTCAGCAAACAAAGTACCTTGGAAATCTCAAGTCTAAGGATACTTGTACGTTTGCTACATTGAGATTATATCACTGGCACTAAATAGTTATCCATGTGATTATCTCATAGCTAGGTCATATAATGAACTTGTTCCATTAACAAGCATCCATATGTGAACTTTGAGTATCTCAATACTCACAGATATGAGACCCACCGCCTGATCAAATCAGGAAGTCTAACACATGCTAGTCTTAACGCATTAATGATGTCCTATCTCATTAATACTACGACTATGGACTATTTAAGTACTAACACTATACAGTGTTGTAGGAATCTCATATCATGATCTCTATCATGATTTCTTTAACAAAGTATTATACTAGGGACTTTATCTAATAGTTATATTTCATAAAAGTAAACAAAAGAAACTGTAAGATAAATAATGCCTTTTTATTAGAATAAAATGTGTCATATACAACGTACAAGTGATTGCTTCTAAGGCATAACTCTAACAATTTTTTGTTGATAGTGAATCAATTTTCACTTTCATTTCCTTGTCCCTTTTTGACAATCTTTTCAACTCACAAAACATGTCAACAAGTAGAGCAATTGGATCATCATAAGTAGAATCATGCAATTTATCTATAAGGTTAGATAAGAAAGGTGTTTACCATGTCCTCCCCTGCCATGAAGCATATGTTAGCAGTTTTATTTTCAAAATCTCCATTTCCCTTAAATTTTGACCTATTTTGGTCCCAAGTTCCCATAAGTCCATTGCCCTTCTTTATTTTTCTTCTTCTTCTTCTTCTTCTTCTTCTTTTTTTGAGCATTTTGCCTTCATTTTCTTTAGCTATTGAATAGTCAGCAAAGAAATGTTTCGTACTCTTGCATTGATAGCATTGGGGCTTAAATGCTGAGGTTTATCCCTTTCATTTCACGAACTTCTTTTCTTTTTTGAAGTTTCCCTTTTTGAACATTCTTGAATTTTTTTGTAATCAAGGCCAATTCTTCGATATCTACTTCAGTGTTATCATCACTATCAGATAATCTACTTTCAGCATCCTTATTAGTAGCTTTCAGTGCTATTCTCCTTTTGCCTTTATCAAGATCATCAGATTCTTGAAACCTTTTGAGTTTCATTTTGTTAGCCCTAAGGGCTTTCTTCTATATTTTGATTTATGACAAACGTTGATATGAACTAACTTGTCAATTTTTTTGTGATAGGACATGTTTGATCTTTATTCTTCTAAAGTCTTCAGATAAGAATTGTTGGCAAATCCTTTATTGCTGATTTCAAGATTAGAAGATCGAACGAGAAAATTAAAGTATGAGGAGTTATATATCAAGGAAGTTCTTTATGAAGAATGATAGACTAGAAAGTGTTATTAAGGTATATCTATTAATTCCTATGTCTTCTTATCTCTTGATTCATTTGACTTTACCTTGAAGCTTAAAAGGAGATGCTTTTTAAGTTTTTTAAATTCACAGAATTTTGGATGGAACAGTTTAAATCCAAAAGGTTCATCCAAAATCCTGTAAATTGGGTTGAAAATTTTTTGTCTAGGTAGTGCCATTTTGGACTAGCCTTTCGGATACATCTTCATCCAAAACCTGAGTAAAAAACATGGATGAGTTTAAACAGAAAATTTATAGTCGTTTCTTTATGACCGTTAGCACTCCATTTTTTGGTTTTATAAATAGCCATTAAAGCAATATTAGAGAGAAGATTTTTGAAACATCTATCTTAGAAACATTATTGCTCAACATTTTAAAAAATGTCCTTTTATCTAGCTTCAAAGTGAGTTCATTGCATATCAAAGATAAAAGTATTTTGTGGTTTGTATCCGAGAGAACATCTGCTCAAGTAAGTGAGTTTATCTCTTTTCTATTGATATTCAAATCTTTATTGTAGTGCAAGGTTGTTGTGTAAAACCTATATGAGTGACCCTTATGTTGATTTATGTTTAAGGTTGTGTGGTAAAACCCATTGGGATGATCCTTATTTTGTGTTTGTGTTAAGGTTGTGGAGTAAAACCTAGTGAGGTGATCCTTGATGTATTTGCTTGACTGAGAGGTTGTGGAAAACCTAGTGTGGTGATCCTCTCTGGTATGTGAAACATTTCATTAAGTGAGGTTAATGAAATATGGTTGAAAATCCTTAAGTGTGGTGCGTAAGGTAGTGGACGTTGATCGTTGTTGATTAAACCACTATACATCTCTTGTCTCATTTTATTTAGTGGTTCATGTACGTGAAACCCCAGTCGAAACCAACCTTAGAGTAAGGGGGTTGGGATGCGTATCATAATTTATTTCATGGTTAAATATATTCTCATATGATTTTTTATGTGTTCTGGATTCGAGTTTTATTGTCTTGAAGTCTTGTTGGTGAGTATTGTGTGAGAGGGGCTAAATGGTAATTTTTGCCGGAGGTGAAAATAGGGAGATTGCTTGTGGATTGAATAGAAAATAATTTTTCTAGTAGAAATAGCAACAAGAGTTGTTGTGGTATAGTGGGTAGAGCCTTAGAATTAATTCTTGAGGTCTTGGGTTGAAAGTCCATCGTAGAAGCTTTAGCTTGAGTAAATTTTATTTTGCTTGGGAAAGGATGGTTTCAGCCTTAAGGGCCTAGATTAATGTGGTGATGATGTTCTGGGAGAGACATGATGGAAGTAACCTCATTCCACTCCTTTTACTCTTCTTGAAATTCTTATAGGGAAAATCATTCTTCCTTGATCTTTAGTTTTCCTTAGTTTCAACTCATTGGTTTGATCAAGATGTTCTAGCCTTTTTCTTTCCAGAAAATTCAGTAAAGTACTGAGGTCTTTTAGGATCGAAATGTCTTGGTAAAAGACTCCTTATGGTCTGAAAAATATGGAAGAGTTGTGAGGAATTTCAAGAGGAAAAATCCCCCTAGTAAGTTTGCTGAAATTTTCCTCTAGCTTAGTTAATTTTTCTTCATAGAATGAGCTGGAATTTTCCAGCTTGTTGTACCTTCAAAGGGTCAAAATTTTTAGCTAACATTCCCTCCCAAATGCTACCAGAAAAATGGTCTTTAGGATCAATTTGAAACCTGAAACTTTTTGTCCAATTTCGGACTGCACAAGTTGGAGCAAAACAGGAAAAATTCCTGTATGAAAATCAGCTTTGAGAGCTCCAAACCAAGCTGTTTTCTCACAGATTTTGTGCAGAACCTTAGCCATGTTTTTAATCCATAAAGAAGGCTGGAAACCAGCCTTGAATACCCCTAAAATCCCCTTCAAAACTCGCTGCAAAATGGCTTTGAACAGCAGATGAAAATCTGCCAGAAAAATCACTGTGCAGAAATTTGTCCAGCTTGTTTCCTCTTTCTCTTCCAGCCAAAACACCAACCTTAATCTATAAAAACCTTCCTTAAACCTCCATAAATAGAGCTCCATTGATCCCCTTGAACTTCTGCACGAAATTCCATTAATGGTTGTCCAAAAATCTCTCAAACAAATCCCTGCAATTTAGCGTGATTGGTTTTCAAAATTTCAGCCATCTTATTTAGTAATCTTCCATAATATTTTGCTCAATGGACCATACTTCCTCTTCAACATTGTACACCCTACTTTTGGCCACCATAAGCCTCCATAAGTCAGCTTTAATTCCACAGAAATTCTGCTCAAACAATCGACCATGGAAGATTTCCAAAAGCTGTCCAACAATCAAGATATTCTTGGAATATTTAGTTTCCAAATTCACTTCCTAAAAATATTCTTCAAATATTGTAACAACTAACCTTTCCTTTTCCCTTCCAAATCAGAGAATCAACCTCCTAAACCCTACAGAAATTCGTCCACCCCTATCTCTCACAAAAATTCAGCAGCTGCACATTACCATCTAAACACACACTACTTTCAAGAACACACACTACACCAAGAACACCTACTACTTCCTCTCACCTAATACCTCTCCAAATCACTTCAAACTACCTCTAAAAATTCCAGATTTCATCTATTCATTGCTGTGAGTCCATCCGTACCATTTTTAACATCAAACTCCAAAATCCAACTAGCACTTTTGGATCAAAAACCAGAAATTTCTGTTAAGGTCAAGAACACCTTCAAGGTAAATTTATTCTAACAACTTCATCTTCTCCAATCTTGATCTCTAATGAGAACCTATGCGAATAAACATACTAATGATTTCTCTCTCTCTCTCTCTCTCTCTCTCTCTCTCTCTCTCTCTCATGGCCGAAAATTCCCCTCTTTTGGCCAAATGACTTTTTCTCCCATGAACATGCTTTGGCCATCTCCCATGGACAAAGTTAGACATCTAGGAGTTGAGATCTACTCTAAACTCCTTCAAAGCATTCATCAACCAAGTAAGTACCTTCAACCTTTCTTTTAAACTCTAGATTCATGTCTCTAGGATGAAGATGATAGTAGGTGGATGGCGATAGGATTTAAGTATATATATATATTGTTGAGATTGAAGCATGAATGTATGTATGCATATGAAGGAGATGTGATTTATGCATGGATGGATTATCTTGGTCGATTATATGATTATTTGAGATTTAATGCATGTCTCCATGTCATAGGTAGTATTTGTGATGAAGTATGCTAGAGATTATGTCACCTTTGGTGAATAGGATTTATATTCATGTTGGATTATTGAAGCCATAATCTTATTTATGCTAGTAGGGGTTAGATCACGTTTTGATAAATTGAGATCTATGCTTGTATGCATGATTTGGATGATTTGATGAATTGAAGGGTTGTATATGTTCATGATTGTGGTTGGCTTTAGGAATATGATCATGACCTAGTTGTCCCTAAGCTAAATTTTATTTCATTAATAAAATATTTAATAATATCATTTTTCTAGTAAAATTTTGAAACCATGGGAAAATGTGGATTTGGTCTCTTATATAAAATACTGATATTCTAGTCAAATAAATAATAGTTTTTGCTGGAAAATATATATATATTATTAAAATGATAAAATCGATTAAAACCTTTTATGGAAATAATTATAATTAATAAAATATTTATTACTAAAAATTTAATTATTATCTTTTAATCAAAACCCATTAAGGATTTGCTTATTATTTTTCAAGCAAAACTCATTAAATTTATTTTCAACAAATTTTAGCTATCAATTATTTTCTAACAACTAAATTATTAATAAATCATTATTTTACCTAATACTACCTTGGACCCTTTTTCAAATAAACCATAATTTATTTTTAGCAAGATTTAAACCTTCAACTATTTGTACCTATTTCTCAAACTCTAGTTATTTTAATATCAAACTAGATATATTTTATAAACCCTTTTATTTATTATTGAGCCTTAAAGCTTGGGACACTAGGGATATGACTGTAGTAAGTTGAGTTAGTTTTATTTGAGAAAGTGAGTCTTTGGCTTGAGTTTGATTGTGGTTTGTATTTACCCTATGCGGGTCAGGTCAGCTATTGGAGACCTTTGTTGTGAGCAAGGATCAGGTAAGCTCCTGCATAAAACCTGTTTGATGAAAAATGATTTTTTTTTTTTTTTTTATGGCAAGCCAAATGTAGAGTGCATGGTCACTCATTTCTGTAAAGGCAATTGAGGATTATTTCCATTCTCATTTTAGACAAATAAATTATTTGCAAATCAATGGGCGGTTTTACTCAAAACCTAAAACTCTTTCTAAAACCAGTTTTGCCCCAGACTTTGGAAATCCTTAATTGCCATTTTTCAAGTGAAACTGTGTTTTGTTCATTTTCTTCCGAAGTGGGATATGTTACGTTGAGTAGTCAACAGGGGTAGGCTAGTAGTACTAGTTTTGAAGAGCAAGAGTGAGTCTTCTGGCAGGAGGCCACCTCCAGAAGATAAGCTTAACTTAGAGAAACGTCAGTACTACTTAGTCAGGCCGGTCCGAGCAAGCAGTTTGTTTTATTTCAGTCAAGTGACTGTGTTTTGCCGGAATGGACACCCAGTTGTTGTTTGGGTATAGAGAAGGAGGAGTATCTTGCCCGGTAGGCCGATCACCTACCTTTTGTCAGTCTACACAAAGTGTTAGGCATTCTGACCGATTATGGGGCCCAACGTGTGGTAACCCATAATCCTTTCTTTCGAGTGGTTGATCTTATAAATTATGTACGGCTAGATAAGCCCAAAACGCTACTCTTATTTTTGAAAATCATTCATTGTTTGCCAGTATTTCTTTTGTCAGTCTGCACAAAGTGTTAGGCATTCTGACCGGTTATGGGGCCCAACGTGTGTTAACCCATGACCTCCTTTATGAGTGGTTGATTTTATTGGGCACTTGTATGGTTTCAAAAAGAGGAAAACACCACTCTTGCTTTTGACTAATATTTATTGCTTGCCAATATTTCTCTTATAAAGATTTCACACTTTACATCCATGAACTGTTTTCATTGAACACCCAAAGCACACACGGACTTACTGAGATTTCTATCTCATCACATTTTTACCATGATTTCAGGCCGATCCTGCTGTGGGGATGAGTAGCTAGTGTTATCTGCCTTGGAAGAGAATGTGTCTTTTGATTTTATGTATTACTTTGGGGAGACGAGAGTGGATAATTTTATTTATGGATTTGTTTCCTTTTGGGAATTCGTGGATTTATTCTTGGGTTGTAATAAATCTTAAGTTGAAGTATTATTTTTATTATTTTTATTCCACTATTTTATTTGTGTGACCTCATTATAAAGACCCCTTGTCCTTTGGACGGGGCGACATCCCCGGCCCCGGCGGGCCTTGGTAGCGGGGTGTTACACCTTTTTTTTTTTTATGTTCTTTTTCTGTCTATATCTGGATATACATCTACGAGTGCTTGGATAACATTTGGTGCATCTATAAAGTCAGTCCAAACATCTTGGTGATCATCAGTATCCAACATTTTAGATAAACTCGAAAATTTTATTTTTTTTTGCTTGCCAAAAACCTTATTCACCCCCTCTATGTTTTTTCATTTTGTATCAGAGCAAGGTCTACATAATCTTAGTTTAACAACCTTGTAGAAAAGATCTTAATGGCAAGTTCATCCTCTCTTCCATATGTTAAAGGCTCTTCAACAAATCGTCCTCCTTTATTTAATGAAAGCAACTATACTTTCTGGAAAAATAGAATAAAAAATTATGTGTGTTCTATTAACTTCGAGTTATGGAGTTTAATAGAGAATGGTCCTTTTATTCCATTAAAGATGATTGATGGCATAAAAATACCTAAACAGAATGATGAGTATAGTGTCAAAGACATTGCGAAAATGACTCTAAATTTTCAAGCTATGAATATTTTGTGTTGTGCAATAGATGTGACTGAATACAACCGTGTTAGTGGTTGTGATTCAGCAGATGATATGTGGAGATTGCTTGAAGTCACCCATGAGGGGACTAACAAAGTCAAAGAATCAAAACTGGGGCTTCTTATTCATGATTATGAATTATTTACTATGAGGCCAAATGAAAGCATCACTGACATGTTCACAAGATTTCCTAATATCTCAAATGGTCTGAAAGCTTACAGAAAGGTGTATTCCCTTAGGGAACAAAATTGGAAAATTCTTGATGCCTTACCAAAAAGTTGGCAGCCTAAAACTCTTGTTGTAGAAGAATCTAAGGACTTAAAATCCTTACCTACTGAAGAGTTGATCGGATCTCTTTTAACTCATGAGATGGAGCTTAAAAGATTTCATGAATCTGATGATCATAATAGAGGCAAAAAAGGGATTGCGTTAAAGGCTGAAAATGAAGATGGAGAAACAAACCTTTTGAAAAGCAGTAAAGGCATGGAAATGGACAATGATGACTTGGCAATGATAGCAAAGAAATTCAAAAGGATGTTCAACAAAGGAAACAACAAACGAGGAAGGAAGCGTATATGAAAGAAAGGACAAACCTCTAGCTTCAAACCTCAATGCTTTGAATGTAAAAGCACAGGTCACTTTATTGCAGACTGTCCGATTGCAAAAGGTGAGGAAGGAAAAACGCTTAAGAAAAAGAAAGACCTGAAGGTAAAGAAAGGTAAAGGATTGATAGGAGCTTAGGACTTAAATGAAGTTGAGTCTGAAGATGAGGAATTTGAGGAAGAAACTGCCAACATTTTCTTCATGGCTTTAGAAAATAAGGTAAACCTTTCAACATCAGATTGCATGTCTAATTCGCTTATATCTATGACTGAAAAGCATGCTAATCCTAATGAGTTGTTATGTGATATGTTTCATGAATTAAAAAAACTATCCAGAAAAAATAAAGACTTAAAGTTAAAGGTTAAATATCTGATGGAAAAAAATAAGGCCTTGTTGAATGACTACAAAATATCTCTTGAAACACATGCATGAGCTATAATTGAAAAAGATGTGATCATGACTGTCTTGGACAATGCATCTCTGGAAAAAAAAAATTATGTGATAAAATTCAAACTCTTGAATGCATGGTTAGCATCTTTGATAATATGAAGATCAGAGTAAATAATCTTACTAGTTACATTGAAAAATTCACAAATGGTAAAAATAATCTGGAAAAGTTACTTGGAACTCATCATCAAATTGGTAACCGAAATGGCTTAGGATATAGACACGAGGATAAAGATAAAAATTGCAAGCCCAAATTTATTTTAGCGAGTAATCAATGTGGCTTAGGATATGAACATAAGAATAACAACAAAAAGAACAAGTCTCAATATGTCAAACCTGCTTCTTCTCACAGCACATACAAAACATGCACGTACTATAAAAAATCGGGACATAGAGTTTGAAGATGCCTCATCAAAAGAAAAGTTGAAACCGGTAAAGTTACATTTTGGAAAATCAAGGAAAATGTTACTAACCTTCATGGACCCAAGAAAATATGGGAACCAAAAATCATCTCTTTTTCTCATGTATAGGCACGGTCTTTAAGCTTCACCAAGTGGTTCTTGGACAGTGGTTGTTCAAGACACATGATTGGAAATGCAGCCTTGCTAGAAGATATTCAGACCACAAATGAAAGATTTGTTACGTTTGGAGACAAGAAGAAAGGGAAGATTCTTAGCATTGGTAATATTGGTAAAGGTTCCTTAACAATTATAACGCAAGTTTTACTCATTGATGATTTGAAATATAACCTACTTAGCATTAGCCAACTTTGTGACAATGGTTGCAAAGTCATTTTTGAAAAAGATTCTTGCTCTATACTTGACAGTGGAAATCTCAAAATCATCTTTACTGCCAAACGCATAGGAAATGTATATGTGTTTTATCTTAATGACCTTATAGCTAATGGAATTAGATGCCTATCCGTTCATGAGAATGATGGTTATCTTTAGCATAGATGATTAGGTCATGTGTCCTTTGATTTGTTAAACAAATTGTTATCAAAAGAACTTGTTAGGGGACTTCTAAAAATGAAATTTGATAAACATAAAATCTGTGATGCATGTCAATTTGGGAAGCAAATCAAAACCTCTTTTAAAAAAAAAATGATTTCTACCTTAAAACCACTCGAATTAGTTCATATAGATTTGTTTGGACCTATGAGGACTGCTAGTTTTGGAGGTAAGAAATATGCATATGTACTTGTTGATGATTTCTCTAGATTTACCTGGACCTTATTTCTTGGACAAAAGGATGAAGCTTTTTCTGAATTTTCAAAACAGATAAAGTGCATCCAAAACTTGATTGGATGCAAACTAGTTTCTATTAGAAGTGATAATGGCAAGGAATTTTGTAACAGTGAATTTACTCACTTCCGTGATAAAAATGGAGTCTTTCATAATTTTTCAGCAGCCAAAACTCCTCAACAAGACGGTGTTGTTCAAAGGAAAAATCAGACTTTGCAAGAAATGGCTAGATCAATGCTTTGTGAAAATGCTCTTCCAAAATACTTTTGGGCGGAAGCTGTTAACACAACGTGCTATACAATAAACTGAGTTATGTTAAGACTATTTTTGAGAAAAACTCTGTTTGAACTTATGCTTGATAAAACTCCTTCTATCTCTTATTTTAAAGTATTTAGATGTAAATATTCTAAATACAAGAGATAATCTTGGAAAATTTGATAGCAAGTCCGATGAGGCCATATTTCTTGGATATTCATCCAACAAAAAGGCTTATAGAGTATATAATAAAAGAACACTTTGTGTGGAAGAATCTGTGCATGTTGTATTTGATGAATCTAACATTTATACTTCAAAAAGAGATGACAATGATATAGGGATTTCAAATGAAGTTAAGTTGGATCATGTTAAAGCCCAATCATTAGATACTCGTGCAAAAGAAGAAGCGATTGAAGAATTGCAGATCAAACAAGAGAAAGAACAAATTGAAGATTCTGCAAATCATCAATTGCCGAAGGATTGGAAATACAAATCAGGTCATCCAAAGGAACAAATTATTGGAGATCCAAACCATGGAGTTAAAACTAGACAGTCTTTCGTTGACAACTTTGCTCTTCTTTCAAATATTGAACCAAGCTACATTAATATTGCTTGACATGATGAATTTTGGATTACTGCCCTGTAAGAAGAGCTTAATCAATTTGAAAAAAAATCAAGTTTGGAAACTTGTCCCTAGACCTCATGATCAACATGTTATTGGTACAAAATAGGTTTTAAGAAATAAGCTTGATGAAATAGGGTCATTATAAAAAATAAAGCTAGGTTAATTGCCCAAGGATTTAATCAAGAAGAATTCATTGACTATGATGAAACATTTGCACCTGTTACCAGACTGGAATCCATAAAAATGTTGCTTGCTTTTGTATCCTTAAAAAATTTCATGCTTTACCAAATGGATGTCAAAAGTGCATTTCTAAATGGCTTTATTGAGGAGGAAGTGTATGTTGAACAACCTCCAGGTTTTATTCAGGAGCACTTTCCAAATCACTTTTTCAAACTTTCTAAAACTCTTTATGGATTAAAGCAAGCTCCAGGAGCTTGGTATGCGAGACTTAGTGGATTCTTGATCTTGAAAGGATTTTCTAGAGGTTTGATTAATATTACCTTGTTCATCAAATCGATAACCCTGATAATTTACTGATTGTTCAGATTTATGTTGATGACATTATTGTCAGTGTTACTAATGAATCTTTGTCCAAGATGTTTGCTAAGACTATGCAGCAAGAATTTGAGATGAGTATGATGGAAGAACTAAACTTCTTCCTCGAACTGCAAATTAAGCAAATGAAGGATGGTATCTTTTTAAATCAAGCTAAGTATGCCAAGGAGTTGCTCAAAAGATTTGGAATGAATAAAGCAAAAGAAATTAGCACACTAATGGGTACATCCATTAAACTCGATCATGATGGAAAAGGTAAGAAAGTAGATAAGCATAAGTATAGAGGCATGATTGGGAGTCTACTCTATCTTATTGCTAGCCGACAAGACATCATATTTTCAGTATGTCTATGTGTTCGATTTCAATCTTGTCCAAAGGAATCAGATTTATGTGCAGTTAAATGCATACTTCGATATTTGATTGGCATATATGATTATGGATTATGGTATCCACGAACTAATACTTTTGATCTTATAGGATACACTGATGCATATTATGCAGGGTGAAAAGTTGAAAGAAAAAGTACTAGTGGCCATTGTCAATTTCTTAGACACTCTCTTGTGTCATGGCACAGTAAAAAGTAGGCATGTGTATCCTTATCCACCACTAAGGCTGAATGTATTGTAGCTGGAAGTTGTTGTACTTAAATTTTATAGATGAAGAATACATTGCTAGATTTTAATCTTAATTTTAATTATGTGCCTATATTATGTGATAATACAAGTGCTATCAACCTAACAAAAAATTCAGTGCAGCATTCGAGGACAAAGCACATTGAAGTTAAACATCACTTCATCCGAGACCATGTACTGAAAGACGATGTGTGCGTTGAATATATCTCAATGGATGAACAACTTGCAATTATCTTCACTAAACCTCTAGTTGAGGATAGATTCAACAATTTAAGAAGAGGCTTGGGAATTACAAGAATTTAATAACTAACCATGTGGTATAAGTCTTCCTTGTGCAGGATTTGTGAAGAAAAAGGTTTTGGAAATAAAGTTCTACATCCAAAATACCCCGTCCTTTATTTTGGACACAGTGTTAGAATCAAATTCCTACATCCAAAATGCATTTCGGGAAAACACTCTTTTGGATGATGATTTCGGATCTGGTCAAGTTCCAAAATCCATCACTAATATTTTTTTTTATTCTGAATTCTGAATTTCAAAATATTGGTTTGCTTGTTTTTTGCAAACTTCTCAGAAAAACTTCTATTTTCAAGGCACTTTATTCTCACATTACTCTAGACATTCATAGCTATCTGGTTTTTCTCTCCTTTGAAACCCTTAAAACCATTCCTCTTCAAAAAATCTTTTGTGCTCTCCTTCTTCGAAAAAAAAAACACAAAAAGCCTAGAAAAAGTCTCAATCTTTTGATGGCTAAGACTAAATCTACCATTCCAAAACCAAAGAAAGAGCAAAAATCATCTCCTGTGATGAAGAAAATGGCTTCAGGTTCAACCAAGGCAAAAACAAAGGAAGCTTCTCTGCAACCGCACTTCCCTGCTTCCCACTACGATACGTCAGAATCTTCTTCAGAACAAGTGGGTTTTGCAAATTAGGTACCTCAATTTCTTGATTCAAAATGTGAGACTGAATACAATGACTAAGTTTCAAGAAATCGAACTGTTATCTCTGGCTATCGGGTTAACCATTCTGCCTTTCTGAACTTGTGTAATATTTTAGATATGTTTGATCACATTAGGTGGGGAAGTTTGTTGTCTGCTGATGAGAAGATATATACTCCTCTGATCTAGAAATTTTACGCTAACTTGAGAAATGGGAAATTGGAAGAAACCGAGGGTAATTTTATGATTAGACAGTATGTGTCAAGAGTAAAAGGCAGAGAGATAGAATTTGATCATAGGTTGTTTAATAGAATATGTGATGTTAGAGATGCCGGATTTCAGTACTTTGAGCTAAACAAGTTTCCTAAGGGAAAGGAAATTTTTTATCTGAAAATTTTTGAAAAACTATTCACTGGAAGGAAAGGTTTTGAGAATTCCGGAAATAAGAGTTCTAAATGGCTAAATGGGATGGGTAGAATCTTGCATCATGTGGTGTCAACGATGATTATCCCTAGTTCTGGCCATAAGACTTCTATAAGTATTCTGCAAATGGTGATAATGCTAGCTTTAGCTGAGGGAAGGCAAATAAATTTTGGGTTTCTGGCAACCATGCTTATGTTGCAATCCCAAAACATATCAAGCAAGGCTCTTCGTTTTGGAAATCTGTTGACGAAAATATTTGATTTTTTAAAAATTGATTTAAGTACTGTTCTTTGTGATCCTAGAAAAATAAATGTTTACAGCTTTGATTCAATTGAAAAGATGGGATATGTTAGGGACGATAATTCTTGGAAATTATTAAGAGAATCTACAAGAAAAGAGAAGGAAAATTTGATAAAGATTAAGGAGGAAGGGAAGTTAGGAATAAAGAGAAAAATTGATGAAGTCTTTTAGGCAGAATCATCTGCTAAAGGAAGTGTTCTGGACTCTAGCTTATCTGCAAATATTTTGGGTGCAATAAGCTCATTTGCCGAGAAATTTGAATCTCTTTGTTCAAAAATTAAGAACCCTGGAAACAGACTTTCTGTTATTAAGCAATATGCTAAGTCTTTTGAACATCAAAAAGCTAGGGACAAGTCTGAATTGCCGGTGGACAAAATGGTTTCCTCCCCTGAACCTTCTCCTGAACCATCTTCTCCACCTTCTCCCTTAAAGAAAATAAAAACTCCTCCACCTTCTCCCAAGCCCAAACCCTCTAGAAAAAAACAGAAACACGTGGTTGTGAATAGAAAATCAAACAGAATAACTGGTCAGTTTTCCAAGAAGGGTGTTGGATTAAAGGGTGAAACAATTAATATCTCTTAGACAGCATTATTCGGCAGCAAAATTGGTTGCTGAACAATTTCCATTCTGCACAAGTTAAACAATTTACTTTTTCAGTCATTTACATTATGTCTTCAGATAATTTCTGCTAGATACTTGTTTAAGCTTTCTTCTCTATATTATGCTTATTACCCATCTGGTCATTTTTGTTGCATATTATTCATCTGGTTTTCTTCTACTCTCTTTTTGCTATGCTTCTTTTGAGTGATGACAAAAGGGGAGAAAGAAAATGTTATTATCGGCATGCATTAACTGATAAGGAGAAAATGTTAGGTCTGCAAATGTTATGGACTACATGATTGTTGTATGCATTCACTAGGGAGAAAGAAAATGTTATTGTCGGCATGCATTCATTGATAAGGAGAAAATGTTAGGTCTGCATATGACTGACGATCTACATGTTGATACAGGGAGAAAAACTTGTGGTTTCTGCATAATAATCTGATATAGATTCTACATGACTTATGTTATATTTATGAACTAAATTTTGGGAATTACTTATGTTTTGAAATTGGACTAATGATGGATCTGCGAAATAACTGCTATGATAATTGGAACTAATTTGAAAATTGAAACTGTAAGTGGAGAGATGAACAGTTGTTGAATTTCATGTAACTGCATAAACTGTTATGAATTGCATGAACTACTTCTAGTATGAACAGTTATGCATTGAAATAAAAGTTGAACTATTTTGAAAATCACTGATATATTTTGATTCACTGTTCACAAAATTTTCTGAAAAACCTCTCAGTTTGTGACGTTCAATTTTATTCAAAAACACAAATTTCTGGATGACAATTGTATCCTTGAAACTAAATTCTGTGAAAAGATTTTCGTGCATTAAGTTAGGGGGAGATTTGGACTCGGAAATTTTGAATCCAAAATAAATGTTCTTATAAGTAGTATCACTGAATGGAAAATATATTTTGGACATCTAAAATTCCTATCCAAATGTAATTCTGAAAATACTCGCTCTCCAAAAACTTTTTTAGATACACTTTTTTGGCTGAATAAATCGTAACTTTTGCTCATCCCCCTTTTGTTTAAAATATTCACATAAGTATATATTTAGGGGGAGTATTTTATCACTTGCTATCACTATTGAATCATTCTAAATATTTATATAGAGATATGAAAGGCTTTAGGATCATTGAGATATGTTCACAAATTTTTTATCATAAGATCTCTATGAGACCTATACAGTGAGACTGCATTTATTTGCACCTTTTCATTCAACATGTTCTCTCTTTGCATATCAAAAGTGTAATGTTTGTCATCACTCAAAAAGGGGAAGATTTTTTGCCCTAAGGGCTTTCTTCTATGTTTTGAATTATGACAAACGTTGATATGAACTAACTTGTCAATTTTTTGTTATAGGACATGTTTGATCTTTATTCTTGAAAAGTCTTTGGATAAGAATTGGTGGCAACTCTTTCATCGTTGATTTCAAGATTAGAAGATCGAATGAGAAAATTAAAGTATAAGGAGTTATATATCAAGGAAGTTCTTTATGAAGAATGATAGACTAGGAAGTGTCATTATGGTATATCTATTAATTCCTATGTCTTCTAATCTCTTAATTCATTTGACTTTACCTAGAACCTTAAAAGGAGATGTTTTCTATGTGTTTGAAATTCACAGAATTTTGGATGGAACAGTTTGAATCCAAAAGGTTCGTCCAAAATCCTATAAACTGGGTTGAAAATTTTTTATCTAGGTAGTGCCATTTTGGACTAACCTTTCGGATACATCTTCGTCCAAAACCTGAGTCTAAAACACGGATGAGTTTAAATATAAAATTTATAGCCATTTCTTTATGACCGTTAGCACTCTACTATTTGACTCTATAAATAGCCCTTAAAGCAATATTAGAGATAATATTTTTGAAACATCTATCTTAGAAACATTATTGCTCAACATTTTCAAAAATCTCCTTCTATCTAGCTTCAAAAAGAGTTCATTGTATATCAAAGATAAAAGTATTTTGTGGTTTGTATCTGAAAGAACATCTACTCAAGTAAGTGAGATTATCTCTTTTCTATTGATATTCAAATCTTTGTTGTAGTGCAAGGTTGTTGTGTAAAACCCATAGGGGTGAGCCTTGTGTTGACTTATTTTCAAGGTTGTGTGGTAAAATCTATTTGGGGGATCCTTGTTTTGTGTTTGTGTCAAGGTTGTGGAGTAAAACCTAGTGAGGTGATCCTTGATGTGTTTGCTTGACTGAGATGTTGTGAAAAACCTAGTATGGTGATCCTCTCTTGTATATGAAACGTTTCATTAAGTGAGGTTAATGAAATAGGGTTGAAAATCCTTAAGTGTGGTGCATAAGGTATTGGACGTAGATCATTGTTGATTGAACCACTATACATCTCTTATCTCATTTTATTCAGTGGTTCATGTACCTTATTTTTTTTTTTTTATGTTCTTTTCTGTCTAAATTTGGATATACATCTACGAGTGCTTAGATAACTTTTTGTGCATCTATAAAGTCAGTCCAAGCATCTTGGTGATCATCACTATTCAACTTTTCAGAAAAACTGGAATTTTTTTTTTTTTTTTGCCAAAAACCTTATTCACCCCCTCCCCCACCCCCCTCCCTCTAAGGTTTTTTTAGGTTTTAAGATCATTGGATTCCTCCACAACAGGAGATTTAGGTTGCCATCTCTTAGGCAGAGCATCTAGAATTTTTCTATTTTGTACACCAAAGGAATAGCTTTTCTCATAGGCCTTAAGTCCATTTTCAATGTTTGTGAATGTGGTAAAGATATTAGTTATACTCTCATTTAGCTTCATAGTGAACAATTTATAATCATGAATAAAGAATCCTGACATAGATTCATTCACTTGATTTGACCTCTCATAACTAATCTCCATGTATCATTGGCTGAATCACAGCCACTTACTTGGTTATATTCAACAGCATAAGGGGCACAACACAAAATATTCATAGATTGAAAATTCAATGCCATTTTGGCATTGTCATCAGTATCATATTCATCACTCTGTTTTGGAACCATTCGACCTTCAATACTTCTAGAAGGAACATATGGTCCTCTTTCAATTAAGTTCCACAGCTCAAAATTTATTGAGCAAACATAGATCTTCATTCAATTTTTCCTGAAAGTGTAATTTCTTCTAGTGAACAAAAGAGGTCTATTTGTCGAGGATCCTTTGACATAGGGAAGAAAGGAAATATTTTCCATAAGGGTCCTTCGACATAGGGAAGAAAGGAAATATTTTCCATAAGGATCCTTTCTACAAGGCTATTTAGCCGAAGAAGAGGAGACCACACTTTTGTACCAAATGAAAAACCATAGAAGGGGTAAATAAGGTTTTTGGCAAATTTAAAATGCTTTTCAAAAATCTGTTTTAAGATACTCCTCTATATTTTAGATCAGAGTCATTGCTACTAATTCAAGGAGAAGCTTTTGGAATGTCTTATAGACCAACTACAATATGAATGAGATGAGACATACAATATGAAATTAATACAAGAGTGAAGATAGGTTGGTGAGAAACATAAGGATTTATTTTGAGTGAGTTAAAAACTTTTAAGCAAGGAAGTTTGTAGCTTGTTGAAAATAAATGCAGAGAGAGTGAACACATGAGTTATTGTGGTTCGATCTACCAAAATCTAGATCCACTACCTTAAGCTCACACTTAAGGAATTTCAACCAGATTTCCTTAAACTAACCTAACTCAATAGGGTCTAGCTACACCAATTACATGAGAGAATCAACACACTTTGTTTTACCAAAAACCTCTCAATTAATCAATAAATCAAAGTTCACCCCAAATGTGTTTTACACTACAACCTTGATACATAAAGAGGATTATAGAACTGAACTAGGGATAGCTCACTCTTTTTGAGCAAATATACAAACCAATGAGCACAAACAACCTTTACCTTTTCAAAGCAATTTGATTTCACTTTAACACACTTTGAAAAGGGAGATTGTTATATTCTAGAGAGTAAGAGTGTTTCTTAGAAAGATAGGACAAAAATCTACTTTAAAATTAAGTTTTGAAACCTTTTATAAGAGTAAAAAGTAGAGCTCCAACGGCTAGAAATGGCTAGTTTCACAATGTTGGATTTTCCAGAGTTTTGGACTCAAGTATCGAACTATGGTGCATCCCAAAGGTGAGTCCAAAATGGCACATTTTTAGGCTGAAATGATTTGACACTGTTCTCATAGTTTTGGACAAGACTTTTGGATATAGAGTCATCTAAACTACTCAATCCAAAATTATAAAGACTTAATACTTTGAAATCTTTTTGTTTGTGTGCTTCAAGGTAGAGATAAACTGAATCATAAGGTAAAGAAGATATAGGAATTTACACAAAATACCTTAACAATGATTCCTAGTCTAAGGTTCTTCCACAAGGACTTCTTGGTATTCAATCTGTTATGCTTTATCTTCTACTTGATCACCCATTATTGGATTCCATTGCTCAAGAGTTACTTAGCAATCTTATTTGCATGCTTTGAAAGAACTGAGGTCAAACATGTCCTAACACATGTAAACATACAAGTTAGTCCTCATTAATGTTTGTCAAAAGTCAAAATACCGGAGAATGCCCATAGGGCTAATAACAACAACAATAATTTCCGAACCAAATATACAACATCAACCAAATGCTTAAAATAGCCAATACTATTATAAAAACACTTAAATCCTCAAAACCAAATTATACAACAAGGTCGCCTTGAGGAATAGCCATCTACAACCACATATTCATCTGAAAAATACCCACTGAACAATAACTTACAACATTCCCTAGAAACTAAAAAAATAATCCAGAATAAATTAAACTATAGACAAGAACAAAATTTATATCCAATGAATCCACTACATATAATTTCCTAAGATAGCAACATACAACAACATAAAAAATAATAATACAATAACCATAACAATACAACATATTGGAACCTAATATAATTTATTTATCTCAATAACTAAAAATAAAGAATTTAAATAACATAAAAACAAGCTATAAAAAGGAAAATAAGTCTATATGCGAGTAATGGTTAGTATTATGCACAAATATAGAAACAAATATTTACATGATATAGACAGCAAAATCAACAAGATTTAAGGTTTTCATGATATTGCCAGCAATGACACTAAAAATTTGATGTGTATTTTTCATGTATTGGGAATAGTAATAGAAAAGCCACAAAAATCAAGTTTTAATTCAAATGTAAAACACCAAAACTACACAACTGGGTAGGTATACCCATTACATGGTATAAGGAATAGCAAATACCGAATCCATGGAAACTCAGCAATTACCACTACCTTGTTCCAATCATATAGTCTAGCCATTTAAATAAAACGATAAGGCAAATAAAGCTACTTTTGCTAAACTATTAAACTAGGGAATACATTGGACATACACAAGAAAGGTAACAATGATCATTAAGGATTAAGAATACAGGAAAGGCCATGCTAAAGAAGAAGTTTCTCAAAAACATGTTAAGCAAAAAGTTTGCCACTAAGTTTATCAAATTGCAATTTGAGCACTAGTATGAGTTTTCAATAATAAACCACACTCTCTCTTGAGTCATGAGATTTCTTTCCTAATGCTCAATTAATTACTATCTCTAACGAATCAATCTAACCCAAGGAAGCATTACACTCACTCATTACCTAAAGTATCCAAAAGCCCTAATATCCTTATCTCTAGGCAATATTGGAAACCTATTGATTACTAAGTTTCAATCCTTCAGCTATCCTCTTGAGTTAATAAATGAAAAACCAATATTAGACCAATTAATTTCCTCTTCAACTCCAAACTCCATCTCTTTAATTCATTAGAGTAAACCAATCAATTAAATAAATCAATTAAGCCCAAATAATCAGTCCAACATAATAATGCCCAAGTAATCAAATACAAGAGATTAGAATTCAATAAATCCTATTAATAACTCAACAAGAACATATATTAGGGTTCATCCCTAAAATATAATAAAAATAATATAAAGCTCAATATTGTTAAAGTATAATACAAAGAAATAGAGAGAACATCACTCATAGATAAGTTCTTGATCTTTATCTTCCTTAGATTTTCTCAAAAAATCCCTTTTTCTTCTCCTTACTTACCCAAGATCCTATTTTTTTTTTCTTTTTTACTTTTTGTTTCCTTTGAGCTCTATAAGGTTTCTTGGAGAAAACTTAGATCCAAAAACTCTTCAAGACCACCAAGACATTTGTTTCAAAGCACGCACACACGCACACACACACACACACACACACACACACACACACACACACACACACACACACACACACATATATATATATATATATATATATATATGTACACCAAAAGTTCTGTGTGTGTTCAAAAATGCATCGAACAGTGCACGTTCTATACTTCTGGGCAGCCCAGGGATGTGAAACTTCCCTAAGCCGCGATGTTTTTGGAAGTAAGAGTTACCTAGGGAAGTCCCAATTCCCTAGGCCGCCTCAGTTAAAAAAAAAAAAGCACTTTGTTTTCTTCCTTGGCAACCTAGGTGAAGGACCAAGGGAAAATAGAAAATGTAGTACAAGATAGAGAATTTGTATTTTCCTGAGCCTAAGTTTAATAATACTTACTTCTTGGATGCTTAGATTGAACAATGGTGTCAGATTAGGGTTCCATGATACTTCTAGTATTAGAATGTTCACTTGTTCTATAGGAATTCCAGCTAACCATCGATTCCTTCGTACCTAACATGACATAATCTTGGGGGTGATTTCTGAATGAATTTCATGGCTAAATTTGGGATAAAATGTAAGACCTAATAAGGAGCTCAAAACAGAAAAATTTGTGAAGAAACAAGTTACCTAATCCAAATACTTGGACCCTAAGCTAAAATAAAGAACTTAAAACTCTAAAAATAAGAATCAAGTCTACTAATTTAAACCTAAGAACTGTTAACCTGACTAGGAGTTAAGAACAATTGAAGTAGATGAGCTAGACAACCAAAGGTAACCTGTACTCTAGACCCTTAGCTTAGTAAGAAACTAAGATTCTATTTTGATAGGTTAGTTTGATCTATCCTTATGAGTCTATAGATGCAAATCAAAAGCAAGGAATTGAATCCTAAAATTGGTCTTGGCTTTCATGGAAGAGCCCTCAAAGAACTCTCTCAAGAGTGTCTTTTTTATCTCAATAATAATATCTAAGTTACATTTGAAATATTATAATATCATATATATATGTATCTAAACCTAAGTAAGGTGTAATGAAATCTTAACCATTCAAGCCTTCAAAAGGTCCAAAATATCCCTATTACATAATAAAAGTCTTGGGAATTTAATTGACAACAAAATAGAACAAGAAGGGAAATTTTAAGAAAAAGTCGAGTGCTACTCGAAGTGACCCAGTGCCAAGTAAGCTTCTTGGGCCTGGTGCCAGGTTAAATCTGTAAAATTATTGGCTAGCAAGACAAGAAGACCTAGCGCCAGGTAGCCTAATTTGTCCTAGCACCAAGGTAGGCACTGTCCTTCACATCGGTTCATTTTTCTTGTCTTTAACCTTTCTCTTGTGCTCCTTTGGCCTTCCACATAAATTTTTGTGCAAATGCAGCTTTCTTTGGCCTTCTTTTTGGCATCCATCTCTTCACACTTTTCATGTTCTTTTGCTTATTGTGTGATTTTTCTTAAAGTCTCCCTTATAAGCCTCTATGTCTTGGATTCTTCCATGGTGCTATGAAGTGTGGCTTGTAGTACCATCCCCATTTTTTAGCTTTGGCATATTGCTTAGATGGATTCCTATCATTTACCCCTTCTTTGTGTTAATTTGTCTTTGAATAAGCACATACGTAAGATTTCAAGAAAGAAGTTTTGTTTTGAAGACAAAATGTTAGCCTATATTCCCTTACATAAAGTACATTCTTCCTTTCTTCTTCACTCTTCCATTTTTTACCTTCTCCATCTTTGTTTTCATCTTTTAAGCAAAAAAGAGTCACTCTCATTTTATTTCTATCTTATCTCTTTTTTTTCACTCTCCTCCTTTGCTCCTTCTTATTTTGAGGTCTCCATTTACACTCTTTCTTTTCCCTCAACATTTTCTTTCTCATTCTCTTTTTTTGGAAGGTCTCTTACCACACTTTTTTTTTTTTTCTCATTGTCTCTCATTTTCCTTTACACTTCTCTTACCTTACTTGGGGGTAGGATTAGAAGAGTGTATAGCTTACTTCTCTTGATAATCGAGTAGGAATTTATCCTTTCATCATGCAAGACACACCTATCAAATTGCTATGGCCTTTCCAACATTAGGTGGCTAGCTTGCAGAAGGACTACATTACAAATAATTTCATCTTGATACTTCCCTATTTGAATTGTTAACAACACTTGTTTGTTCACCTTCAACTAATTCCTACTATTATAGAACCATTTCAATCTACAGGGATTGGGGTGTTTTCTCACATAAAAACCCAATTCTTCAACAAGGCTAGCACTTACTACATTGGTAAAGTTTCTTCCATCAATGATAGCAACACATGACTTTTGGTTGATAAGGCGATGAGAGTAAAAAATATTATTTCTTTGTTGGCTCTTATACACTTCATCATCACAAGCTTCTCCTACAACACAAGTTCCCATTTCCTTAATTGCAACACCAGCTATAGAGTAAAGGGGCGGCACAACAATTCCTTCGTCACCAGAATTATCATCACTATTGTGCCCCTCATTTCATTTCTCATCTCCACAATCCTCGATTCTACTAGTTATCTCTTCTTGGGTATTGGTAAACATCAATTTCTTGGTAGGACACTTATATGAGGTGTGTCCATAGCCTAAACACTTAAAGGATTTGGTGTACCTAGTTCTTGGAAGTCTCTCATTACCTTTACCCTTTTGCTTAGCCCGTTCTTCTCTAGGCTTGTCGGGCTCTCTCCGTGGACTTGATGGTTTTGGTTGCTCTTATCTTTCTTTAAATTGGTGGTTCAAAATAGGATTGGTGTAGATGGTTTCTTTGGAACGTGACTCTCTTTTGAGTTATCCCTCAATTATTATGGCCATATGCACCATCTCCTCCAAAGTCTCATAAGAATGTAACTCAGCCATATTTGCTATTTTTCAATTCAACCCACTCAAAAACCTTGCTTTTGTAACTTTCACATCCTCAAAAATGTTAGACCGCATAAAGGTTACCTCCGACTCTTTATGAAAACACTCCATACTTTTATTTCCTTGTGTAAGAACATGCAATTTTTGGTAAAGCTTGCTATAGTAGTACATGGGTACAAACCTCCCTCTCATCAAGTTCCTCAACAATTCCCAAGTGGTAACCGGTTGATCACTCATTCTCCTACTTTGGGATGCTATTTAGTCCTACTACACTAAAGCATATTCAATGAAACTTGAAATAGCTAATTTAACATTAGTTCAATCACTATACTCATAGCACTCAAACAAAATCTCCATCCTTCTTTCCCATTCAAAGTAAGCCTCTGGTTCGATTTTACCTTGGAAAGGGGATACCTTCATTTTGATTTCCCTCAACTCTCCATCTCCCTTATCTTCTTCTCGCCTTCTCACTCTAATCTCATTTCCCCAGTTTTGTCCTCCATAATCTTCCTCAAGAACTCCCTTATCCCAATCTTCCATTCTTTAAAACTCCCATTCAAGTACTCTCACATTTTGTCTATCATGTCTACCTTGCATTCTGTCTCTTCCTTCTCTCAACCCTTGCCTACCTCCCCTTAATGGTGTAAGTGGATAACTTCCTACGGAATGGTTATCCTAATCCTCTTCTTGATCATATAATGGGGGTGTGACATTATTTTCCTCTCTCATCCTAGGGTTATCTTATTCTCTATAACCTCTTATTTGTGCAACCTTGGCTGTGGTTAGTTTGAATTCAATTTTATCTCTCCTCATCTCATTCATTTTTGCATTGAGAATTTTGAAGGTAGCTTAAATATCTGTCTTGGGACATTTTGTTAGGATTTTATTTGGAAGGTTTAGATAAAATGAGTAATTTTCTCACATGTACTCCCTTGTATGTTTAGACTTACTCTTGTGTTTAGTGCTCTTGGGATTTTAGTAAATCGGCCTACCTACTTGCCTTTTTCAATTCACTCAAGTGCTCAACATGTTTTTCCCACAAATGTCTACCCAATTGCTTAGGAATTATTCAAAACTTTGCAAGTCCACTAACTATCTAAAGATGACCAAGTAGATGAATAACGGTGGAAGTTGATCAACAAACAACAATAAGCCTCAAGGAGTTTAAATCAATCAACAAAATTTAATGAATTCATGAAGGTCAACAAAATTGACTAGGGAATGGGTAAATGGACAACACCTAGCATGAATTTTCAATGTAACAATAGGAGTTCGAGGAACATAGAATTCAAGAGCAGGGGCAAGATTTTATCAACTAAGATGATCTAAAATGGATAAAGAATATCCCCAAAATACTTGAATTGACATATACTTAACTATAGAAAGCGTTCCCAAAAGTTTTAGCCACAATTTCAAGTGAAGATTTCACTCAAACTACATATCAAATACTTTGTAGGCCATATTCGGAACTTGAGATACAGTAGAAATTTTAAGCAATTTTAGCCCCCCAATTTAACAAAAAACAAGAAATTTGCAATCCCCAATGATTATACTATATCAACAAGGATCAAATTTAACATATATAAAAAAAAAAAAAAAAAACTTGACCATTTTGTAGCACAATTTTGAGTAACAAGATTAACCAATTTTGAAGCCTTGTTCACTGCCTTCAAGATTTGATGAGAATCAATGCTTCCTCACTTTGATACCAAACTATTGGATATGATTTTGGGGATGATTTCTCAATGAATTTCGATGCTAAATTTGGGGGAAAATGAAAATCCATTTACCAAATTACCAAATTCAAATACAAGTTCCCTAAGCCAAAATAATAAACTTAGAATTCTAAAAATGAGAATCAAGCCTACTAATTCAAATCCAAGAACCCTCAACCCAGCTAGGAGTCAAGAATAGTTGAAGTAGATGAATTAGGTAACCAAAGATAACCTCTATTCTAGACCCTTGGCTTAGCAAGAAATTAAGATTCTATTTTGATAGGTTAGTTTGATCTATCCTTGTGAGTTTGTAGACACAAATCAAAGGCAAGGAATAGTATCCTAAGAACTCTCTCAAGAATGTCTTGTAATCTCAATAATAATAACTAAGTTATATTTGAAATGTTATAATGTCGTATATATAGTCATCTAAACTAACTAAGGTGAGATGAAATCTCAACCATTCAAGCCTTTAAAAGGTCTAAAATGTCCCTATTACATAATAAAAGTCGTTGAATTTAATTGAGAACAAAATAAAAAAAAAGGAAAAATTTAAGCAAAAGTCAGGTGTTGCTCGAAGTGACCTGGAGCCAAGTAAACTTTTTGGGTTGGTGCCGGGTTGAATTTGTAAAATTATTGGCCAACAGGCCGAGGAGACCTATCGCCAGGTAGCCTTGTTAGGCCTGGTGCTGGGTAGGCACTGTCCTTCATACTGGTTCATTTTTCTTATCTTCTACATTTCTTTTGCGCTCCTTTGGCCTTCCATAGATATTTTTAGGCAAATGTAGCTTTCTTTGGCCAGTTCCTTAGCACCCATCTATTCACACTCTTCATATTCTTTGGCTTGTTAGGTGATTTTTCTTAAACTCTCCTTTGTAAGCCTCCATGTCTTGGATTCTTCGATAATGCCACGAAGCGTGGCTTGTTGTTCCATCCCCCTTCTTTAGCTTTGACATATTGTTTAGATGGATTCCAATCATAACACATATAACATTTGCTAGATTTTAGCCTACCAGAGTATTCTCGAACCTCTTATGGACCAATATAAGAGAAAGTAGAATCGAATGAAATAATAAGAAAGTTATTCAGAGAGCCATAGGAAATGAATAAAGGACAACCGAAAAATGAAGGAAAATGGTGGCTATATTTGAAAAATCAAAGTTGTTTCAGTTTTTCTTTCCTATATTATTCTGACGAAAGAAACATTTTTCACTAAGAAAACACCAACATCTGCCAAAACCACAACACTTTATATTTCCTTTTCTCTATTTCCTTTTCCTATTCTGTTGCAACTACCTCTGGTTTCCAATAAAAACTGTAGCTACCACTATTAAACCCTGATGGGCCAATGTTTTAAATTAATTAGCCCAAGACTAATTAAATAGCTTTCATATTAATTGATCCACTTGGGCCCAATATAAAAGTACCCAGGATAATGAATTAATAAATCAATTTAACTAAATTGGTACATTTATTGTTCTAGCCAAAATAAATAATTAATTAGACCCCTAGAATAATTCTTCCAATATTAATTTCATCCAATAAGCCCATATAAAATAAATAAATTTATTAAGGTTACTTAAGCTACTCTGAGGACTAAAAGACATTATTTTTTGCTACTAAAATGACTAAAATACCCTTGCTAACAAGTAGTTGTATTTTATTATTTTAAATATTTCATTATCACTATGAAAATATTGACCCTAAGAATAATATTGTATGTGCGATGTCATCAACCTACAAATATAATGACTACATAACACCCATCATTGAGATAGAAAAATTATACTAATACTTTTCTCAATGATATGTATTGTCCTTTCATAACTAGTTCAATAATCCATGACTTTTAATATGTATTCACTTATATAAGAGAGCCATCCTAATGTGTACATACTTAGTCACATTTCCTAGGGCCTTATTTTATTTATATTATCTTAGACAATCATAAAGGCTGATATCTTCACAATGTGAGGTATAGAAACTATATTGCATAAGTATGTCTAAATAAAGTAGAGTATACAACCTACAAACAAGGTTATAGGCCTTGCGATAAAACATCACCCATCATACATCAAAGTGCAGAAGTCCAGCTTCACCAAACCACCAACGCATAATCAAGTTTTAGGGTACTCGTCTATGCAGTAGCAACGATAAACTATTCTTTATTTATTATAATACTTTTATAAAGATTATTAGCACGTGGTCCACTTCTACGTATTCTAAATGTACATACACTACTGGTGTGAGAGGACTACTCACTAGATAAAGCTAAATCATTCCTCATTTAGAAACCATAATGTAATGATCTATATCATGATAAACTGCTCAGCTTTATCAATCAATCAATAACAATTTTTTTCTTATATGATAATAGCTGCTAGTTTACACCTTACTGTAAAAGCACAACCCAAACATATAGATTAGTTACTAACACAAATAGACCTTCAGTGTGCAAGTATATGTAAACAAAAAACCATTAATGAATGAAGTATTTTATTAGTTTTCATAATATAGAAATAGATAGTACATTTTAGGCTTACATTCCAACAATCTTCCACTTGCACTGGACCATGAGAGTCCCTATGTGCCTACCCTGATGACGTTTAAGTGTCTTTGAAACACCTTCTTCATGAAAGGCTTGGTAAATAGGTTTGCCAGATTGTGTGCAGAGGAAATCTGATCAACTACTATCTCCTGTGTCTAGATGTACTCCCAAATCAAGTGGTACATCCTCTCAATGTGCCATACCATTCCAATAGTTTCTTGGTTCCTTGCATTGTAAGGCAACTCCAAAATTGTCACAATATATAGTAGTAGGTCTTGTTATTTATGGTACAACTCCAACTCCAATATATGCCCCCATATTCCATTGCATTTTTATATATTGTTGGAATGCTTGCCCAAAATGTATTATATATTTTTATATTTTTAAAATAAATAAAATAATTCATTCATTAATGGTTGTTTGTTTGCATATATTTACACATTAATGGTTTAAGTGTATTAGTAAGTAATCTACATGATTAGGTCATATTTTCACAGTAAGGTGCAGATTATAGGCTAGTAGCACATAAGCAAAAAAATTTTCTTGAACGATAGATAAAGCTGGGCACTTTAATAAGGTATGGACTATTACACTATGGTTGTGTGCTGATTCGCGAAGTTCAGAAATCGTTTCTGGGAAAAACTATTTTCGTTAAAATTAGTACGCAGCCGGTGCCGGCTCTAGCTTCCAAACCTGCGTCGGTTCAGAACTGTTTCGCGATTACCAGAAATTATTTCTGGGAAATTTTTTTGCTTAAAACCAGATCACGGTTGATGCTGGCTCTAGTTTCTAAACCGGCGCTGATTCGGCTCTGTTTTATAAAAACAAAACAAAACAAAACAAAACAAAAATGAAGGGGTGCTGCCCTTTTGACCCTCGCTTGCTGACTGGCCAGCGGGACAACCGTTATCGCTATGAGAGACGGGACCCAAAATCTTTTTTCTCAAAATTAGTTTTAAGACAAACAATTAATGTATTATTCTAAAATATTAATTTTAGAATCTGTTTTATTTTTCCAAAATAGTGATTTTTGAATAATAAAAGTTATATGTTTATTTTGTTTAAACATAACTAATGGCATGGTGGATGGTTATGGACTAAAACTAATTATATCTGTTCATACATTTTACAATTTTGGTTTTGTATGAAATAGGGCCTGTGTGTCCTGCCTTCTCTCAAATTCATATGCAATTCTCTTCTCACCTAACTTCCCTAGAATGTAACTCGAGGTTTTCTCTCTTAAGGAAATAATGTAATTAGATTACATAGGTTAGATAGGCCTAGAATTATCTTAGTTTGTAGATGGCAAGCAAGACAAGGCTAGAAGGTAAGACCTTCTACTTAAATCATGCATGAACATATAGGGTTAACTATATTAATTTCTTTTATAGCTCAAATAAATTAATTTATGGTAATGTCCATAACCATACCACGTAATCACTTTATTATCATGATTATTAATTTTGTGATTTATTGATTTTTATGCATGTCATTTGTTGAAATCACTAAAAGGAAGAAATCCCTCAATTAATATTAAACATAATTCCTTCCGTTCATATAGTAAGAACAAGAGTCTTTTGTCGAGACCAGGTTGTTGGACAAACCCAAGCCTACTTGACAACGGGCATGATCAAGCATTGGAATTAAATTCCTTTAGAATTACATTCTTGATTAAAGGGTTAGGTTTAACTACATTCCTTATTCCGGTTGGACAAACTCAAGCATAAAGATATTTAGAGGAAAAGTTGGGGTAGCCCAAGACGCTTTAAGAGCTATTAATCACTCAATGATCCGGTAGTTACATAAGATGTAATTGGTATTGGATACCTACCAATGAAGTCAAGAGTGACTTGTTGGGCTAACCCAATGATATTCTTGAGGAATTTAGATACTGGTCCACTAGGAAAGCTTCCAACGGGCTTTCTTGAATTAGTAATGGGGGCTATTGGTTTGAGTAAAATAGTGGAGTAAAAATGCGTTTAATTAAAGTCCTAATTATTTACATTATATGTACATATACAAGTAGCAAATGCTCTATATTTTTACATCTAGGACATTTGCATCATGTCAACAAACTTAAACCTACATAGCATCTTGGAAACTGACAAGTTAACCAAATCAAACTACCTCGACTGGTATAGAAATTTGAGAATCGTTCTCAAGTCGGAAAAGTTGCTCTACGTGCTAGATGCTCCTATTCTGCCACCACTAGCTCAAGATGCTCATGTTGATAAGCATGCTATCCACAAAAAGTACAAGGAGGATAGTGATACAATATCATGTATTATGATGGCATCCATGACTCCTGAATTGCAAATACAGCATGAGCATATAGATGCTCAATCGATTATATTACATCAAAGAGACCTGTATGATGCCCAAACAAGAACTAAGAGATATGATATCTCGAAGCAACTATTCCATTACAAAATGGCAGAGGGTTCTTCTGTGGCCACTCATGGGCTGAAGATGTTGGGCTTAATAGAGAAGCTTCGATCTTTCAGGTTCATGATGGACCATGACTTAAATGTTGACTTAATTCTACAATCTTTACCTAATAGTTTCACACAATTTATGATTAACTGTCAGATGAACAAGATTGAGTCCACCATTCCTCAGTTGATTAATCTTCTCAAAACTGCGGAGTCCTCCATGAAGAAGGAATCTAATGCAATTTTAATAGTAGAATCTTCTTCTAAGAAGAAAATTCAAAAGAAGAAGAAGGCTCCTAAGAACCCCAAAGGTGGTGTGAAGAAGAAGGATGCAGCTACCAAGGGCCTATGCCATCATTGTAGCAAGATGGGCCATTGGAGGCGCAACTGCAAGGCCTAATTGGAAACTATTAAGGATAAGAAGCAGAAGGAGAAGCTTACAAGCACTTCTACTTCTACTCCATATATGTTTATGATTGAGCTAAATACCGCCTTTAGAAATGAGATATGGGTATTAGATACTGGATGTGGATCTCATTTATGCAATAACTTGCAGGGACTAAAGAAAAGTAGAAGGCTAGAGGAAGGTGACGTGGACCTACGTATTGCAAATGTGGCAAAGGTTGCTACACTTGTTATGGGGACATATGAGTTAAACCTGCCTTCGAGATTAATTCTAGAATTACAAAACTATTACTATTACCAATTTTAATGAAAAATATTATCTCAGTTGTGTGTTTAGACTTAAATGAATTTCATTTGATATTTAAGAATAAATGTTGTTCTTTTTCATTAAATGATATTCATTATGGTTCAGCAACTCTTATTTGGTTTATATGTTCTAGACTTGGACAATCCAATTCTCAATATAAACAATAAGAAACCTAGAATAGATAACTCTCTCACCTCTTACTTATGGCATTGTTGTTTTGGCCATGTAAACGAAAATTGTGTTTCTAAGTTACACAAGCTTGGTGACTTAGGGTCAATTGATTATGAATCATATGGCACATGTGAGTCTTGTTTATTAGGTAAAATGGCTGAAACTCCTTTTTCAGGAAAATGAGAACGGGCCACATATATTCTAATGTATGTGGCCCAATGCTAATATAAGAAAGAGGAGGTTATAACTATTTCAAAACCTTTATTGATGATTTCTCACGATACGGGCATTTGTATTTAATGAAATACAAATCTCAAGTCTTTGATAAGTTCAAAGACTTCAAGAGTGAAATAGAGAAACAACTTGGTAAACGTATTAAGACTCAAAGATCTGATCGAGGAGGAGAATATTTGAGCCAAGAGTTTCTGAGTTATCTTAGAGATAATGAGATATTATCTCAGTGGACTCCACCATATACACCTTAACATAACAGTGTATCTGAGAGAAGGAATTGAACCCTTCTAGATATGGTACAGACCATGATGGCCTCTGCAACCTACTAAAATCATTTTGGGGATATGTACTAGAGACTTCTGTTTATATATTAAATAGAGTTCTGACAAAATTTTTTGATTCTATCCCATTTGAGATGTTCTTTTGGTAAGAAATCAAAGTTATCTCACTTACGTGTTTGGGGTTGTCCTGCCTTTGTCAAAAGGCCTCAATTAGATACACTTGATAGTAAGTCTGACAAGTGTTTGTTTGTGGAATATCCGAAAGAATCTTTTGAAAATTTCTTCTACCTCCCCTCTGAAAATGAAGTCTTTGTTTTGAAACATGTCGTGTTCTTAGAGAAGGAGCACATGCTCAAGGGGAACAGTGGGAGTAAAATTAAACTAAGTGAAGTTTAAAAAGATCGAACAAACAAGGATCAACCGTCTAATCCCCCATCTATTGAGAGAATAAATGAACCTTCTACTACACAAGAACCTCGTAGATCTAGTAGGATACGTGTGGCACTTGAGAGATATGGATTTCTCATCAATGACCACAATGACATATTGCTCATAGATGAAGATGAGACTACTACCTACAAGGATGTTCTGAACAATTCAGAATCTGTCAAATGGCTTGAAGCCATCAAGTCAGAGATAGATTTCATATACGACAACCAAGTATGGACTTTGGTTGATCTACCCAAAGAAATTAAACCTATTGGGTGTAAGTGGATTTTCAAGAAGAAAACGGACATGGATGGTAATTATGTTACCTATAAAGCATGACTAGTGGCAAAGGGTTATCGTTAACAATATGGTATTGAATATGATGAAGCTTTCTCGCCAGTTGCCATGTTAAAATCCATTAGGATACTCTTAGCCATTGCTGCTTATTATGATTATGAGATTTGACAAATGGATATGAAAACAACTTTCCTAAATGGAAACCTGACTGAGGAAGTATATATGACACAACCTGAGAGTTTCACATCCAATGATAGCACCAAGGTGTATAAGCTACGAAGGTCCATTTAAGAACTTAAGTAAGCTTCCAGGAGTTGGACCATCTATTTTAATGAAACAATCAAAGAGTTTGGTTTCATTCAAAATATGGATGAGCCTTATGTATACAAGAAGGTTAGTGGGAGTGCAATCGTTTTCTTATTACTTTATGTAAATTACATATTGCTAATAGGAAAGGAAATACCTGTCTAGCTAACGATTAGAATTTGGTTGTCCAAATAATTCTCCATGAAAGAGCCCAGAGAAGAAACCTATATTCTTGGAATAAGAATCTATAGAGATAGATCTAAAAGGTTGCTAGGTCTTTCACAGTCTACATACATAGATAAAGTGCTAAAGAGGTTTAGCATAGATCAATCCAAAAAGGGATTCTTACCCATGTCACATGCTGTAAGCCTTTCAAAGTCAATGTCTCCCAAGACATAAGTTGAAAGGGATCACATGAGTAAGATTCCATATACTTCGACAGTTAGATCTATCATGTACGTTATGATATATACTAGGCCCGATGTATCTTATGCTCTCAATTTGACGACTAGATACCAATCTGACCCTGGTAAGGGTCATTAGGCGACTGTAAAGAATATCCTTCAGTACTTACGAATGACTAAGGATGTGTTCTTATTATATGGAGAAGGTGATATGAAAATAAAAGGGTACACTGATGCCAGTTTTTAATCTGATAAAGATAATTTCAAATCACATTCAGGCTACGTGTTTATGTTGTGCGGAGGGGCAATTAGTTGGAAGAGTTTCAAACAAGAGACTATTGCTAACTCTACGACATAAGCTACGTACATAGCCACTTCTTAAGCAACTAATGATAGAGAGAGTTGTTAGTTATCTTGGACTCATATTGTATACGGCGCAGCGGAAAATAAAATGAGATACCTTCTAAGGACCCGTCTATGTGTGGAAAACAAAACATAAAGTGAGTAAAGGAAACAGCTTTTACCTTTGGGTGCTCGTCTGAGGAACAAAATTTTCTTCTTCGAGTTGAGGCGCAATCCAGCAGTCCTCGTGATCAACCACCACGTGAGTTGAACGTTTAACCACTATAATCTCAGTGTGTGATTATCTCTAACAGTAATCCACATAGAGGATACACTTAAGCACCATAATTTCCTGTGCTAGCATAAACAATAATGGCAGCTAGGGTTCTCTTTCAAGATAAAATCGAGAGAGAAGAAGAAGAAGAGAAGGTTTATGTGGCTGCAATTTTTCTCATGTGAATCACCCTTAGGGTTTTCAGTTATATCATCATAAAACCGAAAAATCACAAAAAATCTGGAATTCTAAAATAATTAGAGTTCCCTAATTGTAATTGGAAACATCAAGTTCTCATAATTACAACTTGTACCACAAATTATAACTAACTATAATTTGTCCGCAACAACTTCTCTTTCTCTCAATTAACCCCACAATGTTATCAAATAACATCTTGAGTATATAATCCTCTATTGTGTGTGACCTTTTAGGTTTCCCAGTCAATTGGTAGAGAACATGAATTAATCCAAACATCTTTGAGAATAACAATCCATAATTAATTAGAATTAATCCTATTAATTCTAATCAGGATTGGTTTAATAATTTATCAATTAATAAACTACTATTCCCATATCATGTGTGGTATCTAGCGACACATCATGACCACCCAAGTGTCCATGAAGTCAAGTGGCTTGACATGAACCCTTCAATAACAAACTACAGTGCAATTAACTCCTTTCATTATACAATATCTCATTCTATTTAGAGTACGAAATTAGTGCCAACTCCCTCCAGAATATATTCTGGCACGAATACAACTATACTTATACTAGGAACCCACTACTCTAGATGCGTATTAATTGGAACTATTTCCAATACACAATTTCCTTGGCCACGGACTTTCCGAGTAGTAATTTCTACATGTGGCCGTGAGATATTCGCCCCTACTATTAGGAGTGGTGAATCATTTATTGACCCTCCCAACTATTTTTGTTTACCTCACAATGTACCGAATATCCATCCCATAGGTGGCCTTCGATCGAGCTCCGGAGATTGGAATCAAAGTACAATGCACAGCAAACAAAGTACCTTAGACATCTCAAGTCTAAGGATACTTGCATGTTTGCTATTATGAGATTATATCACAGGCACTAAATAGTTAACCATGTGATTATCTCAAAGCAAGGTCATCTAATGAACTTGTTCCATTAACAAGCATCCATGTGTTAATTTTGCGTATCGAAATACTCATAGATATGAGAACCACTGCCCAAATCAGGAAGTGTAACACATGCTAGTCTTAACGCATTAATGATGTCCTGTCTCATCAATACTATGACTCGGGACTATTTAAGTACTAACACCATCCAGTGTAGTAAGAATCTCATATTATGATCTCTATCATGATTTCCTTAACACAGTGTTGTAGTAGGGACTTTATCGAACAGTTGTATTACTTAATGTAAACAAAATAAATAGTAAGATAAAAAATGCCTTTTATTAAAATAAAATATATCTTATAAAATGTACAAGTGATTGTCTCTAAGGTAAAAGACTAACAAACTCCCACTTGCACTAGAGCCAATCATTCGTGTATCTAATACCGAATGACTCAACATGCCAATCTTGTTTCTTTTGGAATAGTACTTTTGTAAGCGGATCAGCTAAGTTCTTATTCATGGGAACTCTCCCTATATTTATTTCCTTAGCTGCTTCAGAAGCGGCTATGTACTCAGCTTCCGTTGTAGAGTTGGTAATAATATCTTGTTTGGAACCTTTCCAACTTATTGCCCCTTCGCACAACGTAAACACGTAGTCGGATTGTGATTTGAAATCATCTTTATCAGACTAAAAACTGGCATCAGTATGCCCATTTATTTTCAAATCGCCTACTCCATATACTAAGAACCTATCCTTAGTCCTTTGTAAGTACTTAAGGATGTTCTTTATAGCCGCCCAATGACCTTCACTAGGGTAGGATTGGTATCTACTCGTCAAACTGAGAGCACAAGATACCTCAGACCTAGTATATAGCATAGCATACATGATAGATCCAAGTACCGAGACATATAGAATCTTACTCATGTGATCCCTTTCAACTTGTGTCTTAGGAGACATCGACTTTAAAAGACTTACACCATGTGACATGGGTAAGAATCACTTTTTGGATTGATCTATGCTAAACCTCTTTAGGACTTTATCTATGTTTGTAGATTGTGAAAGATCAGGCAACCTTTTGGATCTATCTCTATAGATCCTTATTCCAAGAATATAGGTTGCTTCTCCAAGGTCTTTCATGGAGAATTATTTGGACAACCAAATTTTAACCGTTTGCAAGACAGGTATATCGTTTCCTATTAGCAACATGTCATCTACATAAAGTAATACGAAAACGATTGCACTCCCACGAACCTTCTTGTATACACAAGGCTTATCCATATTTTGAATGAAACCAAAGTCTTTGATTGTTTCATGAGAACGGATGTTCCAACTCCTAGAAGTTTGCTTAAGTCCATAAATAGTCATTTGTAGCTTACACACCTTTATGCCATCACTAGATATGAAACCCTCAGGTAGTGTCATATACACTTCCTTAGTCAAATTTCTAACTAGGAAAGCTATGTTTACATCTATTTGTCAAATCTCATAATCATAATAAGCAGCAATGGCTAGAAGTATCTTGATGGATTTTAACATGGCTACTAGCGAGAAGGTTTCATCATAGTCAATACCATGTTGCTGACGATAACCTTTCGCCACTAGTCGTGTTTTATAGGTAACTAAGTAACCATCCATATCTGTTTTCTTCTTGAAAATCCACTTGCACCCAATAGGTTTAATTCCTTTGGGTGGTTCAACTAAAGTCCATACTTGGTTGTCATACATGGAATCTATCTCTGACTTCATGGCCTCAAGCCATTTGCTAGATTCTGAACTATTCAGAACAGCCTTGTAGGTAGTAGACTCATCTTCATCTATAAGTAATACGTCATTGTGATCACTAATTAGAAATCTATATCTCTCAGGTGCCACACGTGTCCTACTAGATCTACGAGGTTCTTGTGTATCAGAAGGTTCATCTATTCTCTCAATAGATGTGGGGTTAGATGGTTTATCCTTATTTGTTTGGTCTTCATGAACTTCACTAAGTTCAATCTTACTCCCGCTGTCCCTCTTGAGCATGTGCTCATTCTCTAAGAAGACAGGATGCTTTGAAACAAATAATTTATTTTCGGAGGTTAGATAGAAGTAATATCTGAAAGATGCTTTCGGATATCCAACAAACAAACACTAGTTAGACTTACTATCAAGTGGCCTTTTCACAAAGGCAGGACCACCCCATCCATACTCACAAGTGAGACAACTTTGGTCTCTTACCAAAGAACATCTCAAATGAGATAGTATCAACCGATTTTGTTGGTACTCTGTTTAGTATATAAACAGAAGTTTCTAGTGCATGCCACCAAAATGATTTTAGTAGGTCTGCAGAAGCCATCATGATTCGTACCATGTCTAGAAGGGTTCGATTCCTTCTCTCAGATACACCGTTATGTTGAGGTGTATGCGGTAGAGTCCCTTGAGATAATATCCCATTATCTCTAAGATAATTCAGAAACTCTTGGCTCAAGTATTTCCCTCCTCGATCAGATCTTAGAGTCCTAATATTTTTGCCAAATGGTCTCTCTATTTCATTCTTGATGTCTTTGAACCTTTCAAATGCCTCAGATTTGTATTTCATTAAATACACATACTTGTATCGTGTGAAGTCATCGATAAAAGTTATGAAATAGTTGTAACCTCCACTTGCTTGTATTGACATTGGGCCACATCCATCAGAATGTATGAGTTCTAATAACTCTTTGGCCCTTTCACCTTTTCCTAGAAAAGGAGTTTTAGACATTTTACCTAGTAAACAAGACTCGCATGTGCCATATAATTCGTAATCAAATGACCCTAAGTCACTATGCTTGTGCAACTTAGTAATACGTTTTTCGTTTGCATGGCCAAAACGACAATGCCATAAGTAAGAAGTGTTAAAGTTATCTATCTTAGGTTTCTTATTATTTATATTGAGAACTAGATTATCCAAGTCTAGAACATATAAACCATTAACCAAAGTTGCTGAACAATAGTGAATATCATTCATTGAAAAAGAACAACATTTATTCTTAAATATTAAATGAAATCCACAAAAGTCTAAACATGCAATTGAGATAATATTTTTCATTAAAACTGGTACATAATAACAGTTTTGCAGTTCTAGAATTAATCCTGAAGGCAGATTCAGCTCGTATGTCCCCACAGCAAGTGCAGCAACCTTTGCCACATTTGCAGTACGTAGGTCCACATCACCTTTCTCTAGCCTTCTACTACTCTTTAGCCCCTGCAAGTTATTGCACAAATGAGATCCACATCCGGTATCTAATACCCATATCTTATTTTTAAAGGCAGTATTTATGTCAATCATAAACATACCTGGAGAAGAAGTTGAAGTGCTTGTAAGCTTCTCCTTCTGCTTTTCGGCCTTGATAGTCTCCATGTAGGCTTTGCAGTTGCGCCTCCAATGGCCCATCTTCCCACAATGATGACATGGGCCCTTGGTAGCTGCAACCTTCTTGTTCACTCTATCTTTGGGCTTCATGGGAGCTTTCTTCTTCTTCTTTTGAACTTTCTTCTTAGATGAGGAAGATTCTACCATTAAAACTGCATTGGAATCCTTCTTTATGGAAGACTCCGCAGTTTTGAGAAGATTGGTCAATTCAGGAATGGTGGACATAATCTTGTTCATCTGATAGCTAATCACAAAATGTGAGAAACTATTAGGCAAGGTTTGTTGAATTAAGTCAACATTTAAGTCATGATCCATTGCAAACCCGAGAGATCCAAGTTTCCCGATCAAGCCCAGCATCTTCAACCCATGAGTGGCCATAGAAGAACCCTCTGCCATTTTGCAACGAAATAGTTGCTTCGAGATCTCTTATCTCTCAGTTCTGGTTTGGGCATCAAACAGCTTTCGAAGATGTAAAATGATCGATTGAGCATCCATATGCTCGTGTTGTTTTTGTAACTCAGGAGTCATGGATGCTAGCATAATACATGATGCTGTATCACTATCCTCCTTGTGCCTTCTATGGACAGCATGAGCATCTTGGGCTGGTGGTGGTGGAATAGGAGCATCTAGCACGTAGAGTAACTTTTCCGATTTGAGAACGATTCTCAAATTTATATGCCAGTCAATATAGTTTCATTCGATTAACTTGTTAGTTTCCATGATGCTACGTAAGTTCAAGTTCGTTGACATGATGCAAGTGACCTAGATATAAAGATAGAGAATATTAGCTACTTGTTTATGCATATGATATGCAAATAATTAAGACTTTAATTAAGCGCATTTTTACTCATCTATTTTACTTAAACCAATAGCCCCCACAATTGATTCAAGAAAAGCCCGTTGGAAGCTTTCGTAGTGGACCAGCATCCAAATTCCTCAAGAATAACCTTGGGGTTACCCAACAAGCCACCCTTGAGTTCATTAGTAGTTATCCAATACCAATTACATCGTATGTAACTACCAGATCATTGGGTGATTAACAACTTTTAATCTTAAAGCCTTTTGGGCTACCCCAACTTTTTCTCTAAATTTCTTTATGCTTGAGCTAGCCCAACTGGGATAAAGAATTTAGTTAAACCCGACCAATCAATCAGGAATTTAACTCTAAAGTTTGAACATGCCTGATGTGAAGTAGCCTTAGGTTTGCCTAAGAACCTAGTCTCGAAATAGGACTCTTGTTATTACTATATTAACGAAAGGAATTAGGTTCAATATTAATTGGGGGATTTATTCCTTTTAGTGATTTCATTAAATAACATGCTTAAAATCAATAAATCACATAATTGATAATCATGGTAATAAAGCGATTACGTAGTATGGTTTTGAACTTTTACCCTAAATTAATTTCTTTGAGCTATAAAAGAAATTAATATAGTTAACCCTATGTGTTCATGCATGATTTAAGTAGAAGTTCTTATTTCCTTGCCTTATTTTGGTTTCCATCTCTAGAATAGAATAATTCTACTCCTATCTAACCTATATAAACTAATTACATAATTTCCTAAAAAGAGAAAACCTCGAGTTACATTCGAGGGGAGTTAGATGAGAAGAGAATTACATAATAATTCTAGAGAAGGCAGGACGCACAGGCTCTATTTCATAACACCAAAACTGTAAAATGCATGAATAGATATAATTAGTTTTTGTCCATAACCATCCACCATGCCATTGACTATGCTTAAACAAAATAAATATATACTTTTATCATGCCAAAATCACTATTTTGGAAAGACAAAACAGAATTCTAAAATCACCATTTTAGAAAGATAGACTAATTTTAGATTTTCAAAATCATTATTTTGAAAAATAAAATTGTTTGTCTCAAAACTAATTTTTAGAGAATGCTTTTGGGTCCCGTCTCGCAACGATGACGACAGTCCCACTAGCTGGTTTGAAGGCCAGAGCCTAACTGGTGCCGTTTTGAAGGCCAAAGCCGACGTCGGCTCTGGTCTTTCTTCCAAAAATGATTTTTGGACAAGTAGCCTAGGTGGCCGGCGCCGCTTGTGTTCTACAATAATTGGGTGATTCTTCAAAAACTTCCAAAAACTTTTTCTGGTGCTTTCTTCTTTTGCAAATTTTTAGTTAGAACAATTCTCAGCTGTATTTTCTATTTTGAAGCTATAAACAACAACCAATTTGTGTTTAAACAAAATCAAAAACGAAAAATTAAGATCAAACGGAGGACAACATCCATGTTGCAGAAAAACGTTTTTCTTGCAAAAATTTTCAGCACAAAAGAAAGCATCTTTTCGAAATACGCTGTAACTTTTACACAATCATATTGTGCTACAGACCCAACCCATATAGATCGAAACAATTTTGACTTGAGTGAAATCGATTTTAACAGCAAACAAAGACAAACATGAAAGCAGTTTTTCATGCTAAAACAATATCTGTGGACCACACATAGCATGTCTTTGATACCCTGCTGGTTATCTCGGGCTCATATCTTATATGGCGCAGTAAAAAATATAATGAGATACCCTCCCAGGACCTGTCTATGTGTGGAAAACAAGACATAAAGTGAGTAAATGTAACAGCTTTTACCTTTAGGTGATCGTCCGAAGAACAAAATTTTCTTCTTCGAGTTGAGGCACGATCTATCAATCCTCGTGATCAACCTCCACGTGAGTTGAACGTCTAACCAC
Organism: Voacanga thouarsii; assembly: GCA_026120185.1. Taxonomy (NCBI): domain Eukaryota; kingdom Viridiplantae; phylum Streptophyta; class Magnoliopsida; order Gentianales; family Apocynaceae; genus Voacanga; species Voacanga thouarsii. The sequence continues at coordinate 240,311 of JANUWF010002124.1, forward strand.
TATAATCACAGTGTGTGATTATCTCTAATAGAAATCCACACAGAGGATACACTAAAGCACCAAAATTTCCTGTGCTAGCAGAAACAATAATGGCGGATAGGGTTCTCTTTCAAGATCAAATCAAGAGAGAAGAAGAAGAGAAGGTTTATGTGGCTGTTATATCATCATAAAACCGAAAATTCACAGAAAATCTGGAATTCTAAAATTAATTGAGGTCCCTATTTTTAATTGGAAACATTAAGTTCTCACAATTACAACTTAGACCACAAATTATAACTAATTATAATTTATCCACACTACTTCTGTTTCTCTCAATTATCCCCACAATGTTATCAAATAATATCTTGAGTATATAATCCTCTATTGTGTGTGACCTATTAGGTTTCCCAGCCAATTGGTAGAGAACATGAATTAATTCAAACGTCTTTGAAATTAATAATACATAATTAATTATAATTAATCCTATTAATTCTAATCCAGATTTGTATATTAATTCTTCAATTAATAAACCCATATTCCCAGATCATGAGAGTTGTATGTCTAACCACTATAATCACGGTGTGTGAGTATCTCTAATAGAAATCCACACGGAGGATCACACTCAAGCACCATGATTTTCTGTGCTAGCAGAAAACAACAATGGTGGTGGGAGTTTATCTTATTCTTTGTATTTCCCAAAACCAGAGAAAGAAGAAAAAGAAGAAGAGTCTTGGTGTTCTTCTTGAGAACCACACAAAAGAGAGTGAGTGAAGAGAACAAAAGATCATCTCCTTCTCTCTTATGTGTTCATTGGTTTTATAGAGTTGTTTTCATGTGACTCTTTGTCTTCCACTAGGGTTATATCACATATAACCAAAAAGCCACTACAAAAACAAATATGAGAATTCCAAAAAAATAATTGCACCTCTCCAATTATAGAACACATCAAGTTCTCAGAATTACAAATTGGCCCAACAATTAGAACTAATTATAATTTCGCCACATCAACTTCTCTTCCTCGCTATAAACCCCACTATGTTATCAAATAACATCTTCAGTATATAGTCATCTTTTGTGTGTGACCTATTAGGTTTCCTGGTCAATTGGTGGCGAACATGAGTTACTCCAAACGTCTTTGAGATTAATAATCCTTAATTAATTAGAATTAATCCTATTAATTCTATTCATGATTGGTTTATTAATTCATCAATTAATAAACCCATATTTCTCACAATTACATCAAGTTCAATAATTGAAATTGGAAACATCAAGTTCTCACAAGTACAACTTGTACCACAAATTATAACTAATTATAATTTGTCCACAACTACATCTCTTTCTCTCAATTAACCCCACAATGTTATCAAATAACATCTTGAGTATATAATCCTCTATTGTTTGTGACCTATTAGGTTTCCCAGTCAATTGGTAGAGAACATGAATTAATCCAAACGTCTTTGAGATTAACAATCCACAATTAATTAGAATTAATCCTATTAATTCTAATCAAGATTGGTTTAATAATTTATCACGCAAGTGTTCATGAAGTTCCTAGTACAACACTGTGTTAAGTAAATCATGATAGAGATCATGATATGAGATTCCTACTACACTGTATATTGTTAGTACGTAAATAGTCCCTAGTCATAGTATTAATAAGACAGGACATCATTAATATGTTAAGACTAGCATGTGTTAAGACTTCCTGATTTGACCAGGCGGTGGTTCTCATATCCGTGAGTATTGAGATACTCAAAGTTAACACGTCGATGCTTGTTAGTGGAACAAGTTTATTGGATGACCTAGCTATGAGATAATCACAGGGATAATTATTTAGTGCTAGTGATATAATCTCAATAAAGCAAACGTGCAAGTATCCTTAGACTTGAGATCTCAAGGTACTTTATTGGCTGAGCCTTGTACTTTGATTCCAATCTCTGAAGCTCGATCGAGAGCTATATATGGGATGGATATTAGGTACATTGTAAGGTAAAAAAAAGTAGTTGAGAGGGTCAATAAAGGATTCACCACTCCAAAGAGTAGGGGTGAATATCTCACGGACACTTGTAGAAATTACTACTCAAGCAGTCCTTGGCCAAAGCGTATGGGTATTGGAAATAATTCTAATTGATGCACATCTAGAGTAGTGGGTTCTTGGTGCCGGTATAGTTGTATTCGTGCCAGAATTAATATATACTCTGGAGGGAATTGGCACTAATTCCGTACTCTAAACAGAATGAGATATTGTATGCTGAAATGAGTTAATTGCACTGTAGTTTGTTATTGAAGGGTTCATGTCAAGCCACTTGACTTCCAAGACTCTTAGGTGGTCATGATGTGTTGCTAGATACCGCTCATGATCTAGGAATATGAGTTTATTAATTGATGAATTAAAAAACCAATCCTGATTAGAATTAATAGGATTAATTCTAATTAATTAAGGATTGTTAATCTCAAAGACGTTTGGATTAATTCATGTTCGCTACCAATTGACCGGGAAACCTAATAGGTCACAAACAAAAGAGGAATATATACTGAAGATGTTATTTGATAACATAGTGGGGTTTATTGCGAGGAAGAGAAGTTAATGTGGCCAAATTATAATTAGTTCTTATTGTTGGGCCAATTTGTAATTCTGAGAACTTGATGTGTTCCAATTACAATTGGAGAGGTGCAATTATTTTTTTGGAATTTTCAGATTTGTTTTTGTAGTGGCTTTTTGGTTATATGTGATATAACCCTAGTGGAAGACAAAGAGTCAATTGAAAACAACTCTACAAAACCAAGGGACACACAAGAGAGAAGGAGATGATCTTTTGTTCTCTTCACTCTCTCTCTTTCGTGTGGTTCTCAAGAAGAACACCATGACTTTTCTTCTTTCTTTGGTTTTGGGAAATGCGAAGAACATGAAAATGTCCAACCACCATTGTTGTTTTCTGCTAGCATAGAAAATCTTGGTGCTTGAGTATGATCCTCCATGTGGATTTCTGTTAGAGATAATTACACACCGTGATTATAGTGGTTAGACATACAACTCTCGTGGTGATTCTTGAAGCGGATTGCTGGATCGCGCCACAATTATCATACTTGAAGAAGGAAAGTTTTATTTTACATAGAAACAAAGAAAGTTAAAAACTGTTATCTTTATTTCTTTGTTTTCATGTATATGTCTTGTTTTCCACACACATATATGCGAATCCTGGGATGGTATCTTATTTTAATTCTTCTGTTGCGCTGTATATGATACATGTGAGATACCCAACAAGTAGTTGAGTGTATCAATAAATAATTCACCTCTCCTAATAGTAGGGGCGAATATCTTAAGGCCACCTCTTGGAATTACTGCTCGTGAAATCCTTATCCAAGGTGATTGTGTATTGAAAACAGTTCTAATTAATACATATGTAGAATAGTGGATTTATGGTACAAGTACTACTACATTCGAGCCAGAATTAATTTATATTCTGGAGTGAGTTGGCACTAATTTCTACTCCAAACCGAATGAGATATTGTATAGTGAAATGAGTTTATTGTACTATTGATTGTTATTGAAGGGTTCATGTCAAGCTACTTAACTTTCTACACTCTTGGGTGGTCATGATGTGTTGCTAGATACCTCTCATAATCTGATGAGTATGGGTTTATTAATTGATGAATTAATAAACCAATCCTGATTAGAATTAACAAGTTAATTCTAGATTATTAAGGATTATTAATCTCAAAGACATTTCGATTAATTAATATTTTGCTACCAATTGACTGGGAAATCTAATAGGTTACACATAATAGATTATCATATACTTCAGATGTTATTTGATAACGTTGTGGAGTTACTTGTGAGATGTAGAAGTTTTTTGGGCCAAGTTATAATTGCTTATAATTTCTGAGCCAAATTGTAATTTTGAGAACACGTAGGTTCCAATTACAATTAAAGAATTCAAATTCTGTTAGAATTCACAAGACCTATGATCAGCCGTGATTTCTAGGATTTTCCTTGGAGAATATGACGTAGTTGTTTGATCTCAAACTTACATAGAAAAATTGTATCTCTCTCGAATTTTGAGACATATGACTTTTCCCTTCTCTTCTCTGTGAGATACCCTAGCCACCAAGAAATTCTCCTAGCAAAGAATTTTTGTTTCCTTGAGAGCAAACCTCGTGTGGATACTATTAGAGCTAACCTCACACTGAGATTGGAGTGGCTCGTCTTGGACGCTGGTGTAGACTTTTTTTGAACGAGTGTATCTGGATCGCGCATCAATCATTCAACAAGAAAGAAATATTTTGAACGACATAGGTAACACCTGTGGTTGTTCTTTTGCTCATTTAAATCATATGTATGTGATCATGTGCTGGGTTTTCTGTTTTTTTCGTTGCTATAATATTATCGCATTATTGAAATCCCTTCACTTTCGAAGATGCAGAACACTTGGGGAATTTTTCTCCCTAAAGCTGGGGCCAGATGAAGCTAGGTTGCAACTGGTTCACATTCTCCATGCCTTAGCCAATTTTGATGTTTGTTGTTCCTAAAGCCATGACCAATTCTAGTAGCTAGTGGTTTAGGCTAATTTTGCGAGTTTGGGTTCCAGTTCAGGAATCTTAGAGATAATTTAGTCCTTTAAATTTCCTTTTAATTTTTCTTTGTTTTGGGGTCCCATACCGCACGAGGTTATTTTCTTAAAATGGTTTATTTATTGTGATATTTAATTTTGCATGAAAAATAGTTTGTAAAAACCACCTTAGTATTAAACAAGATTATATTAATTTTATTTTGTGATGTTTAATCCACTACTTTTTCACATAAGAATTAAAGGATAGAAAGAGTATGTAAGTTTACTTTTGAAGCATGGCTGTTTTATTTAATTTCGTGATCAAATGCACAAGTATTTTGATAAGTAAATTTTTTCCTAGATAAAACAACTAAGAAAGAAGTTTTAAAATGTAACTAGGATATTTAAAATAAAATTTATGATTTATTATTCGAAAGGGTATTATCCTTGACATGGAGAATATTTTAAATTTTAGTGTTTTAAATTTATTTTCTAGAAAATGGTGTTAACTTAAGTAGTAAAAGTAAAAATTCATAGTTTATTCTCCTAAAGGATTTCATCGTTGACATAGAGAATAATGGTTGAATTTTTGGACTTTTACTAAAGTTAATGAAAACCAAATGTATTTTAAAGAACGCTTTTTTGACAACCTATTTTTCTTAAAAGATTAAATGCAAGAGGGATTCCAATAGACCTATGGCTTCTATCATGGATTCCTGTCAGAGATTGTGGTTATCCTCGTTGATGGGGCTAAATTGTGTCGATATTTTTCTAGTTGTTTGAGATTTTTTTATGATACTTTTCATACAATAACAAGTAAATTCACTTCCTACTTGATATTTTGCCTGTGGAAAGGGATTTTGGTGATTTTATGAAGAAATTATAGAATATAGAGCTGAATTATGCAAATTCAGATAAAATCCAGTGCTACCCATGATGAGGGAACCGGCCTCGGCTTAGTTCTGGAAGAATAGAGCAAAAATAGATAAGGAACTGGGCAAAAGAGAGTTGAACCAGGTGTGGTTGAAGCATGTAAACTGGCAACCGGCTCAACAAAAGAAGAAAAGAAGAAATTTTGTAAGAAAGCCGCAGGCGGCTAGGATCAAAGCCGTGACTGGCTTAGGAGGAAAATGTTAGAAAATCCACAACTGGCTTTACATAAACCGTGGCTAGCTTTCAAAGGAATTGAGACTAAAGCCACGGCCGGATTGAGGAAGAAGTCGGCTCAGGCAGTCGGCCTAGAGAAGGAAGATGAAGTTTTCACAAGGAACATGTCTTGAACAATGGCTCGGACTTGGGGCTGGCTTCAACAGCTTAACAAAGCAAAGAAATGGGTTCGTCTTAGCTTAGCATATTTAGTGCCTTAGGAAGGGCTCAATCAAAGAAGAGGCTTCACAGTAACTGGACTTCAGATGCGACTCGGCTCAATGGGTTTAATAGGCTTCAATACGGAAGAAAAAGACAATGGCTTGGATTCTACAATGTCTTGGTAGCTTCAATAAAAGCAACAAGGACTTATCTCTAGTAGTTCTTGCCATGACTCCTTCAGCTTGAAGGAATAAAAAGAAAGAAATCAATGGCTTACACGATTAAAAATGGTGAACTTTGTGGATTTGTGGAAAATATCAAAAGCCCGTTAGAAAATTACTTATTTTCATCGTGGAACTTTTAGGAAATCTCTATAGCTATAAAGACAAGCCAAAAACATTCAAAACAGAGATGTACACAATAGGGGCTAATTCTTTCAATCATGTAATATTTTTAGGTATTCAAGAGAGGCAGACACAAATATCGAAAAGATGAATCACTCACTGAAAAGGAGAATCCACCGAGAATAGGAGCATTGCACAAAGAAGGGTTTCAATTGAAGAGGAAGAAGACTTGTCTATAAGTTATTTTCTTTTCTTGAATGATAATGAGATTAATGTTTTAATTGTATTTAGATGTTCTTCTTAAATTCGTAAGGTTGTATTGACTTTAGTTTTTAAATTAATTGGTTATTATTTATGGTATTTGCTTAATTGATTTGACTGATAAATCGAATGAATGTTTTACCTTTTCAAATGAACTTGAAAAATACAGTTTAGGCTGAGTTCAAGTTAGTTGATTTCATACTTGTTATGTCTTAGCTGGATTGCGAAAGAAGGTTAAGAAAAAGAATTAAACTAATTTAAAGATTGGTTTATTTTGAAGGTTTAAAAAGGGGGGAAAGCAAAGCACGCAGCGGAAGCGAAAAACTTAAATTGGAAAAACTAAAGAACAGATGAATCTCGAACGGAGCCGGCGCCGGTTCTGGTAGCCTCAGCCGGCACCGGTCCCACTCTAGATGGATTCCGAGGTAAAAAAAAACCTAACCTTTTCTTCTTGTTCACAAAGATGGCTGGACCGAAATGTGTGGGACTGGGGTAGGTGCACTTGTGGAAACCCCTGGTGCTATTCTTGCAAGCCTTCTAATCTGTCTTTACATCTATATGAATGCCAATCTCTAGATCTTCCAGTATATGGCATACCTAATCCCATGTGGTGAACAACTCACAGGGCTAAGCAATATTTTTCAGAGAGAGAAAGAGGCTGTACGTTTTTCTTGCTCAGTGAAGAAGCAGTGAAAAATAACATTCGTTCCAGGCACAGAGAAGGGGCTGTCCAAAACCAATGTACATCTCTATTCTCCTATTTAACCTAAATAAAACTTTAGGTTAAACTGGATTGGCCCATTGGACTCTTAGTTTAGCCTTTTAGACTTAAATTAATTATTCTAATTAGAACCAAATAAATGGTCCAATAAATAATTAATTTTCCATCCTAAATAAACTAGTCCAATTAACAAGCCTACATTAGTTTTGTCCCAGGCCAATCTTTAATTAATCAAACTGGGCCAAAGCCCTGAACAATTAATTAACTCGCCAAACTAATTTAATTAATTCTCTCTCTCCATAGACCTTTATTTTATTCTAGCCTAATAATTAAATCAGACTACTTAAATAAAATAAATTCCTTTTAATTTAATTTAAGACCAATTCCTTACCCCTATATTTAATTAGTACTCACGGACTATACTAGGGACCAAAAGACACACTACCTTGGCTATTAAAATGACCAAAATACTCTTACCATATAAATAGCTGTATTTTGCATTTTAAATATTTCCTAATATCACCATAAGAAAATATTGACCCTAAGGACAATGTTGTGTTAGCAAAGTCTCCGACCTACAGGTGTAATGACTAAAATACCCCTCTATACATCGCCATACGTTTAGAGAGGAAGAAATGTACTAACACCTCTATAAATGACATCTACCATCCTTAGGCTTCTAGTCCAATGATTCATGACTTCCGAGCTTGCTTTCTCTTTCCAAAGGAGCTACCCTAAAGCAAACATCCAAGTCATGTTTCCCAGGGCCCTGGATATTTAGATTATTCAGACAACCTCAAGGGGCGATATAGTATAGAAACTATCTTGTACAAGTCTATCTTAACTGACTAGTCACACATACCTAACATGCGAGTATATTAGTCCTACGATAGAACCTCAACTATAGTATATCAAGGTACATGTTTCCAACTTCGTCAGACCACCAACTTATACTCATGTTGTAGAATACTAGTCCACATTGTATTAGTAGTAGTCTAGGTTTCTACCTTATAATACTTTAACAAACCACTACTACAGGTCCTATTCTATGTTTTTGAAATATGCTTATGTCGTGAGGTGAGTGGACTACTCATTGGCTAAACGTAAGCCATTCCTCATTTGGAATTCACAATATAATAACCTAGAAATGATGAGAATCTCATTCTCATCAATCAGTAAAGAACAAATGTTTATGTGTTAAGTAACCTATGATCCATACCTTATTGTAAAATGGTGACTATTTGTTGGGTATCTCAGGATCGTATCTTATACGACGCAGCGGAAAATAAAACGAGATACCCTCCCAGGACCCATCTATGCGTGGAAAACAAGATATAAAGAGACTAAAGGTAACAACTTTTTACCTTTAGGTGATCGTCCGAAGAACAGAATTTCTTCTTCAACTCGAGGCGCGATACAGTAATCCTCATGATCAATCTCCACGTGAGTTGAACGTCTAACCATTATAATCGCAGTGTGTGATTATCTCTAACAGTAATCCACATAGAGGAATACTCAAGCACGAAGTTTTCTGTGCTAGCAAAAATTCTAAGTGGTAGCTAGGGTTCTTTTTCAAGATCAAATCGAGAGAGAGGAAGAAGAAAAGAAGGTTTATGTAGCTGCAGTTTTTCTCACATGAATTACCCTTAGGGTTTTCGGTTATATCATCATAAAACCAAAAATTCACTGAAAATTTAGAATTCTAAAACAAATAGAGTTCCCTAATTGTAATTGGAAACATCAAGTTATCACAATTACAACTTGTACCACAAATTATAACTAATTATAATTTGTCCACAATAACTTCTCTTTCTCTCAATTAACCCAACAAAGTTATCAAATAACATCTTGAGTATATAATCCTCTATTGTGTATCACCTATTAGGTTTCCTAGTCAATTGGTAGAGAACATGAATTAATCCAAACGTCATTGAGATTAATAATCCATAATTAATTAGATTAATCCTATTAATTCTAATCAGGATTGGTTTAATAATTTATCAATTAATAAATCCATATTTCCAGATCATGAGTGGTATCTAGCAACACATCATGACCACCCAAGTGTCTATGAAGTCAAGTAGCTTGACATGAACCCTTTAATAACAAACTTTAGTGCAATTAACTCCTTTCACTGTACGATATCTCATTCGGTTTGGAGTACAAAATTAGTGCCAACTCCCTCCAGAAATAATTCTAGCCCAAATACAATAGTAGTTGTACCAGGAACCCACTACTCTAAATGTGTATCAATTGGAACTATTTCCAATACAAAATCGCCTTAGCCAAGGACTTTCAAGTAGTAATTCCTACAAGTGGCCGTGAGATATTCGCCCCTATTATTAGGAGTGGTGAATCCTTTATTGACACTCTCAACTACTTTCATTTACCTCACAATGTACCAAATATCCATCCCATTGGTGACCCTCGATCGAGCTTCGGAGATTGGAATCAAAGTACAAGGCTCAGCAAACAAAGTATCTTAGACATCTCGAGTCTAAGGATACTTGCTCGTTTACTATATTGAGATTATATCACTGGCACTAAATAGTTATCAATTTGAATATCTGAAAAGGTAGGTCATCCAATCAAATCAGGGAGTCTAACACATGCTAGTCTTAACGCATTATTGATGTCCTATCTTATTAATACTATAACTAGCGACTTTTTAAGTACTAACACCATACAGTGTAGTAGGAATCTCATATCACGATCTCTATCATGATTTCCTTAACACAGTGTTGTACTTGGGACTTTATCGAATAGTTATATTACTTAAAGTAAAGAAAAGAAACTGTAAGATAAATAATGTCTTTTATTAAAATAAAATGTGTCATATATAATGTACAAGTGATTGCCTCTACGGCAGAACAAAAACAAACTCTTACTTGCACTAGAGCCAATCATTCATGTATCTAATATCGAATGACTCAACATGGCAATCATGTTTCTTTTGGGATAGTACTTTCATAAGTGGGTTAGCGATGTTCTCAACTTCTGTAGGAACTTTCTCTATCTTTACTTCCTTAGCTGCTTCTAAAGCGGATATGTACTCAACTTCTGTTGTGGAGTTGGCAATAATCTTTTGTTTAGATCTTTTCCAACTTATTGCCCTTCCACATAACGTAAACACGTACCCGGATTTTGATTTGAAATCATCTTTGTCAGATTGAAAACTGGCATCAGTATACCCGTTTATATTAAAATCACCTTTTTCATATACTAAGAACATATCCTTATTCCTTCGTAAGTACTTAAGGATGTTCTTTACTGCCGCCCAAAGACCCTCACCAGGGTCAGATTAGTATCTATTCGTCAAACTAAGAGCACAAGATACATCAGGCCTAGTACATATCATAGCATACATGATATATCTAATTGCCAAGGTATATGGAATCTTACTCATGTGATCCCTTTCAACTTGTGTCTTGGGAGACATCGACTTTGAAAGGCTTACACCATGTGACAGGGGTAAGAATCCCGTTTTGGATTGATCCATGCTAAACCTCTTTAACACTTTATCTATGTATATAGACTGTGAAATACTAAGTAACATTTTGGATCTATCTCTATAGATCCTTATTCCAAGAATATAGGTTGCTTCTCCAAGGTCTTTCATGAAGAATTGTTTGGACAACCAAACTTTAACCGTTTGCAAGACAGGAATATCATTTCCTATTAGTAATATATCATCTACATAAAATAGTAAGAAAACGATTGTACTCCCACTAACCTTCTTGTATACACAAGGCTCATCCATGTTTTGAATGAAACCAAACTCTTTGATTGTTTCATTAGAACAGATGTTCCAACTCCTAGAAGCCTGCCTAAGTCCATAAATGGACCTTTGCAGCTTGCACACCTTTATGCTATCATTGGATGTGAAACCCTCAAGTTGTGTCATATGCACTTCCTCAGTTAGATTTCCATTTAGAAAAGCTGTTTTTCACATCCATTTGCCATATCTCATAATCATAATGAGCAGCAATGGCTAGGAGTATCCTAATGGATTTCAACATGGCTACTAGCGAGAAGATTTCATCATAGTCAATACCATGTTGTTGACGATAACCTTTCGCCACTAGCCATGCTTTATAAATAACTAAGTTACCATCTATGCCCGTTTTCTTCTTGCAAACCCACTTCCACCCACTACGTTTAATTCCTTTAGGTGGATCAACCAAAGTCCATACTTAGTTGTCGTACATGGAATCCATCTCTGATTTCATGGCCACAAGCCATTTGCTAGATTCTGAACTATTCAGAACATCCTTGTAGGTAGTAGGCTCATCTTCATCTATGAGCAATACGTCATTGTGGTCACTAATGAGAAATCCATATCTCTCAGGTGCCACACGTATCCAACTAGATCTACGAGGTTCTTGTGTATTAGAAGGTTCATCTATTATTTCAATAGATGTGGGGTTAGATGGTTGATCCTCGTTTGTTTGATCTTCATGAACTTCACTAAGTTCAATCTTACTCCCATTGTCCCCTTTGAGCATGTTCTCCTCCCCTAAGAAGACAACATACTTTGAAACAAACAATTTATTTTTGGAGGGTAAGTAGAAGTAATATCCGAAAGATTCTTTTGAATAACCCAAAAACAAACACTTGTCATACTTACTATCAAGTTTGTCTGACTATGGCCTTTTGACAAAGGCAGGACAACCCCATACTCACAAGTGAGATATCTTTGGTCTCTTACCAAAGAACATCTCAAATGGGGTTGTATCAACTAATTTTGTCGGAACTCTGTTTAGTATACAAACAGAAGTTTCTAGTGCATACCCCCAAAACGATTTTCGTAGGTCTGTAGAAGCCATCATGGTCCGTACCATGTCTTGAAGGGTTCGATTCCTTCTCTCTAATATACCGTTATATTGAGGTATATGTGGTGGAGTCCATTGAGATAATATCTCATTATCTCCAGGATAATTCAGAATCTTGGCTCAAGTATTCTCCTCCTCAATCATATCTTAGAATCTTAATACTTTTCAAAGTTATTTCTCTATTTCATTCTTGAAGTCCCTGAACTTTTCAAATGCCTTAGATTTGTATTTCATTAAATTTAAATACCTGTATCGTGAGAAATTATCGATAAAAGTTATGAAATAGTTGTAACCTCCTCTTACTTGTATTGACATTGGGCCACAAACATCAGAATGTATGAGTTCTAATAACTCTTTGGCCCATTCTCTTTTTCTTGCAAAAGAAGTTTTAGTCATTTTACCTAGTAAACAAGACTCGCATGTGCCATATGATTCATAATCAAATGACCCTAAGTCACCAAGCTTTTGCAACTTTGTAACGTGATTTTCATTTACATGGCCCAAACAACAATGCCATAAGTAAGAAGTGTTAGAGTTATCCATTTTAGGTTTCTTATTGTTTATATTGTGAATTGAATTATCCAAGTATAGAACATATAAACCATTAACCAAAGTTGCTGAACCATAGTAAATATCATTCAATGAAAAAGAACAACATTTAATCTTAAATATTAAATGAAATCCACAAAAGTTTAAACATGCAACTGAGATAATGTTCTTCATTAAAACTAGTACATAATAACAGTTTTGTAGTTCTAGAATTAATCACAAAGGCAGGTTCAGCTCGTATGTCCCCACTACAAGGCAGGTTCAGCTCGTATGTCCACATCACCTTTCTCTAGTCTTCTTCTGCTCCTTAGTCCTTGAAAGTTATTGTATAAATGAGATCCACATCCGGTATCTAATACCCACATCTCATTTCTAAAGGCAGTATTTATCTCAATTATAAACATACCTGGAGAAGAAGTAGAATTGTTTGTAAGCTTCTCCATCTGCTTCTTATCATTGATGGTCTCCAAGTAGGCTTTGCAATTGCGCCTCCAGTGGCCCATCTTCCCACAATGATGGCATGGGTCCTTGGTAGCTGCATCCTTCTTGTTCACACCACCTTTGGGCTTCATGAGAGCCTTCTTCTTCTTCTTTTGAACTTTCTTCTTAGAAGAGGAATATTCTACCATTAAAACTGCATTGGAATCCGTTTTTTATAGAGATTTCACAGTTTTGAGAAGATTGATCAATTCAGGAATGGTGGACTCAATCTTGTTCATCTGATAGTTAATCACAAATTGTGAGAAACTATTACGCAAAGATTATAGAATTAAGTCAACACTTAAGTCATGATCCATTGCAAACCTGAGAGATCCAAGCTTCTCGATCAAGCCCAACATCTTCAGCCCATAAGTGGCCACAGAAGAACCCTTTGCCATTTTGCAATGAAAAGTTACTTCGAGATCTCATATCTCTCAGTTCTGGCTTAGGCATCAAACAGATCTCGAAGATGTAAAATGATCGATTGAGCATCCATATGCTCGTGCTATTTTTGCAACTTAGGAGTCATGGATGCTAGCATAATACATGATGCTTTATCACTATCCTCCTTGTTCCTTCTATGGACAGCATGCTCATTAGCATGAGCATCTTGGGCTGGTGGTGGTGGAATAGGAGCATCTAGCACGTAGAGCAACTTTTTCGATTTGAGAACGATTCTCAAATTTCTATACTAATCGAGATAGTTTGATACGATTAACTTGTTGGTTTCCAAGATGCTACGTAAGTTCAAGTTCGTTGACATGATACAAGTGACCTAGATGTAAAGATAGAAAACATTAGCTACTTGTATATGCACACGATATGCAAATAATTAGGACTTTAATTAAACGCATTTTTAGTCCACTATTTTACTCAAACCAATAGCCCCTACTATTGTTTTGAGAAAGCCTGTTGGAAGCTTTCCTAGTGGACCGGTATCCAAATTCCTTAAGAATAACCTTGGGCTTGCCCAACAAGCCCTCCTTAAGTTCATTGGTAGGTATCCAATACCAATTACATCGTATGTAACTAACGGATCATTGGGTGATTAACAACTTTTAATCTTAAGGCCTTTTGGGCTTCCCCAACTTTTCCTCTAAATTTCTTTATGCTTGAGTTTGCCCAACCGGGATAAAGAATTTAGTTAAACCCAACTCATTAATCAGGAATTTAATTCCATAGCTAGAACATGCCCAATGTCAAGTATGCATGGGTTTGCCTAACAACTTGGTCTCAAAAAAGGACTCTCGTTCTTACTATATTAACGGAAGGAATTCGGTTTTATATTAATTGAGGGATTTGTTCCTTTTATTGATTTCGTTGATTGACATGCATAAAAATCAATAAATCACATAATTGTTAATCATGGTAATAAAGCGATTACGTGGTATGGTTATGGACTTTTACCCTAAATTAATTTCTTTGTGACATAAAAGAAATTAATATTGTTAACCCTATATGTTCATGCATGATTTAAGTAGAAGGTCTTACCTCCTCGCCTTGTTTTGGTTGCCATCTCTAGAATGGAATAATTCTACTCCTATCTAACCTATGTAAACTAATTACATAATTCCCTAAAGAGAGAAAACCTCGAGTTACATTCGAAGAGAGTTAGATGGTAAGAGAATTACACAAGAATTGTAGAGAAGGCAGGATACGCAAACCCTATTTCATAAAACCAAAACTATAAAACGAATGAACAGATATAATTGGTTTTACTCCATAACCATCCACCATGCCATTGACTATGCTTAAACAAAATAAACATATACTTTTATCATTCCAAAATCACTATTTTGGAAAGACAAAATAGAATTCTAAAATCACCATTTTAGAAAGATACACTAATTTTAGATTTTCAAAATAATTATTTTGAAAAATAAAACTGTTAGTCTCAAAACTAATTTTGAGATAATGCTTTTGGGTCCTGTCTCACAATGACAACGGCGGTCCCGCTGAAAAATTTTTATTTTGCCACCTCTTATCAAATGAGATTTTTCCCTTCCAAAATTCTGTTTTGAATTTAAAAAAAAAAATAAAATACCTAGAGGTTGCAAACAGAGCAGAACCGGCGTCGGTTTGGAAGCCGGCGCCGGCTCTATTCTGGTTTCCAAATAATTTTTCTTTTCCAAAAATGATTTTCAGACATCGCGAATAGAATGGAACCGGTGCCGGCTTGGATGCTAGAGCTAGCACCGCCTGTGATATACAACAATAGCGGCAATTTTTCAAAAACTTCCAGAAACAATTTCTAGTGCTTTCTTCTTCTGCAAATTTTCAGTGAGAACAATTCTCAGCTATATTTTCTATTTTGAAGCTATAAACAACAACCAATTTGTTAGTTTAACCAAAATCAAAACGGAAAATTAAGATGAAACAGAGGACAACATCCATGTTGCAGAAGAACGTTTTTCTTGCAGAAATTTTCAGCACAAAAGAAAGCATCTTTTTGAAATACGCTGTAACTTTTACATAATCATATTGTGCTACGGACCCAACCCATAAAGATCGAAACAATTTCGACTCGAGTGAAAACGATTTTCACAGCAAACAAAGACAAACATGAAAAAAGTTTTTCATGCCAAAACAAAGTCCTTAGACCACACATAGCATGGCTCTGATACCATTGTTGGGTATCTCAGGCTCGTATTGTATACAATACACAGCGAAAAATAAAACGAGATACCCTTCCAGGACCCATCTATGTGTGAAATACAAGACATAAAGTGAGTAAAGGTAACAGCTTTTTACCTTTAGGTGATCGTCCTAAGAACAAAATTTCTTCTTCAAGTCGAAGAGCGATCCAGCAATCCAAGTGATCAACCTCCACGTGAGTTAAACGTCTAACTACTATAATCGCAGTGTGTGATTATCTCTAATAGTAACCCACACAGAGGAATACTCAAGCACGAAGTTTTCTGTGCTAGCAGAAATTCTAAGTGGCAGCTAGGGTTCTTTTTCAAGATCAAATGGAGAGAGAATAAGAAGAAGAGAAGGTTTATGTGGCTACAGTTTTTCTCATATGAATCACCCTTAGGGTTTTTGGTTATATCATCATAAAACCAAAAATTCACTGAAAATCTGGAATTCTAAAACAATTAGAGTTCCCTATTTGTAATTGGAAACATCAAGGTCTCACAATTACAACTTGTATCACAAATTATAACTAATTATAATTAGTCCACAACAACTTCTCTTTCTCTCAATTAACCCTACAATGTTATCAAATAACATCTTGAGTATATAATCCTCTATTGTGTGTGACATATTAGGTTTCCCAGTCAATTGGTAGAGAATATGAATTAATCCAAACGTCTTTGAGATTAACAATCTATAATTAATTAGAATTAATCCTATTAATTTTAATCAGGATTGGTTTAATAATTCATCAATTAATAAACCCATATTCCCAGATCATGAGCAGTATCTAGCAACACATCATGACCACCCAAGTGTCCATGAAGTCAAGTGGCTTGACATGAACCCTTCAATAACAAACCTTAGTGCAATTAACTCATTTCACCATACAATATCTCATTCGATTTGGAGTATGAAATTAGTGCCAACTCCCTCCAGAAATAATTCTGGCCTGAATACAATAGTAGTTGTACAAGGAACCCACTACTCTAGATGTGTATCAATTGGAACTATTTCCAATACACAATCGCCTTGGCCAAGGACTTTCGAGTAGTAATTCCTACAAGTGGTCGTGAGATATTCGCCCCTACTATTAGGAGTGATGAATCCTTTATTGACTCTCTCAACTACTTTCGTTTACCTCACAATGTACCCAATATCCTTCCCATAGGCGGCCCTCGATCGAGCTCCGGAGATTGGAATTAAAGTACAAGGCTTAACAAACAAAGTATCTAGGAGATCTCAAGTATAAGGATGTTAGTGTTGTGCTCTAGAGGCAATCACTTGTGTCATGTATATTGCATATTAAATTAATAAGAGGCATTCTTTATCGTTCAATTTGATTGTTATATCTAAACATGTGTACAAACCGTTAGATAAAGTCCCTAGTACAACACAGTGTTAAGGAAATCATGATAGAGATCATGATGTGAGATTCCTACTACAGTATGCAGTGTTTGCACTTAAATAATCCCCAGTCATAGTATTAATAAGATGGGACATTATTAATACGCCAAGACTGGCACATGTTATATCTCTTGATTGGATCAAGAGGTGGTTCTCATATCCGTGAGTATTGGGATACTCATGATTAACGTGTAGATGCTTGTTTTGGAACAAGTTCATCGGATGACCTAGCTACGAGATAATCACTTGGATAACTATTTAGTGCCAGTGATAGAATCTCATTATAGAAAGTGTGCAAGTATCCTTAGACTTGAGATCTCCAAGGTACTTTGTTAACGAGCGTTGTACTTTGATTCTAATCTTTGGAGTCTTATCTAGGACTGCCTAAGGGATGGATATTGGGTACAACGTAAAGTAAACGAAAGTAGTTGAGAATGTCAATAAAGGATTCACTACTCCTAATAGTAGGAGAGTATATCTCAAGGCCACTTGTAGAAATCATTACTCATGAAGTCCTTTGCCAAGGCGACTATGTGATGGAAATGGTTCCAATTGATACACATATCGATTAATGGATTTCTTGAACAAGTACTAAAATATTCGGGCCAGAATTAATAATATTCTGGAGGGAGTTGGCACTAATTCCATGCTCTAGACCAAATGAGATATTGTATGGTGAAAGGAATTTATTGCACTGATAATTTGCTATTGAAAGGTTCATGTCAAGCCACTTGACTTTCTGGACTTTTGGGTGGTCAAGAGTCATTGCTAGATGTCGCTCTTGATATGCTAAATATGGATTTATTAATTAGAGAATTAATAAATTTAATCTTTTATTTTATTAAAGATTATTAATTCTAATATTGTTAGAATTAATTCGTATTATGCTACCAATAAGACCAGGAAACCTAATGGGTCATACACAATAAAGGTTTGAATGCTCAAATATATTATTTGATAATATTGTGGGGTTAATTAAGAGAAGGGAATATAATAGGTGAATTATAAGTTTGCTATAATTCATGGGACCTAATTATAATTAAGTAAACTTCAAGGATCAATTTGTTAACAATTGGATGTTGAAGGACTAAGTTACAATTTATGGTAATCATAAATCTATAAATATAAGAAAATGGTTTCCTTAGGGTAAGAGACACAGACTATTCACGCAATAACAGAGAAACCGTTTCTCGGCCTCTCTCTTGATCAAACCCTAGCCGTCTCTCTCTTATTAATCAAACCCTAGCCTCATAAATTCTACTAGCATAGAATTGTGAGATTGTGAGCGTTCGACCTTGTGTGGATTATCATTAGAGGGAGTTCTTTCTTGGACTTCAGTTGAGCTGTTGTGAACCGGTTTTGTGATCTGGATCGCGCCTGTGTTCTTGGAATAAGAAAAATTTAAATTCCGGCTTCAAGAGATAATAAGCGTGATCTTCTCTTTTTCCCGTTTCTACTGCAAACCCGTGATCTATAGCTTGGATTTCTTGCTATTTTCCACTGCGTTTAATCTGTTTAATTAATTTAGAAATCCTACAAAGGATACTTACACATTTGTTATATTGAGATTATATCACTGGCACTAAATAGTTATCCATTTGATTATCTCAAATCTTGGTCATCCAATGAACTTGTTCCATTAACAAGCATCCATGTGTTAACTTTGAGTATTTCAATACTCATGGATATGAGTACCACCACCTAATCAAATTAGGATGTCTAACACATGCTAGTCTTAACGCATTAATGATGTCCTGTCTCATTAATACTATGACTATGGACTTTTTAAGTACTAACACCATACAGTGTAGTAGGAATCTCATATCATGATCTCTATCATGATTTTCTTAACACAGTGTTGTACTAGGGACTTTATTAGCAACACCCTGCTACCTAGGCCCGCCAGGACCGGGGATGACGCCTCGTCCAAAGGACAAGGGATCTTTATAACTAGGTCATACAATTAAAATTGCGGAATAAAAATAATAATTTAACTTAAAATTTATTACAACCCAAGAATAAATCCACGAATAAAAACATGAATTCCCAAAAGAAATACAAATCCATAAATAAAATCATCCACTCTCAACTCCCCAAAGCAATACATAAAAGTAAAAGACAACATTCTCTTCCAAGGTAGATAACACAAGCTACTCATCCCCACTGCAGGATCGAGCCTGAAATCATGGTGAAAGGTGATGAGACAGAAGTCTCAGTAAGTCCGTGTGTGCTTTGGGTGTTCAGTGGAAATAGTTCGTGGATGCAGAGTATAAAAACTTTATAAGAGAAATATTGGCAAGCAATAAACATTAGTCAAAAGCAAGAGTGGCGTTTTGGCTTTTCTAGCCATACAAAATTTATAAGATCAACCACTCGAAGGAAAGGATTATGGGTTACCACACGTTGGGCCCCATAACCGGATGGGCAGTATACCGATACTTTGTGCATACTGCCGGTCAGAATGCCGACACTTTGTGCAGACTGACTAAAGGTAGGTGATCGACCTACCGGGCAAGATACTCCTCCTTCTCTATACCCAAACAACAACCGAGTGTCTATTCCGGCAAAATACAGTCACTTGACTGAAATAAAAACTGCTAGCTCGGACCGGCATGACTAAGTAGTACTGACGTTTCTCTAAGTTGAGTTCATCTTGTGGAGGAGACCTCCTGCCAAAAGACTCACTCTTACTCTTCAAAACTAGTACTACCAGTCTACCCCCATTGAGTACTCAACGTAACATATCCCACTTGGGAAGAAAATGAACAAAACACAGTTCCACTTGAAAATGGCAATTAAGGATTTCCAAAGTCTTTGACAAAATCAGTTTTAGAAAGAGTATGAGTTTGAGTAAATCTGCTCATTGGTTTTCAAAATAATTCAAATGTTTGAAATAAGAAAGGATTCCACCCACAATTTCCTTTACATAAACGAGTGCCCAAACACTCCACATTTAGCTTGCCATAAGGAAAACATTTCGCATCAAACAGGTTTTATGCAGGAGCTTACCCGATCCTTGCCCAAAACAAAGGTCTTCAACAGCTGACCTAACCCCGCATAGGGTAAATACAAACCATAGTCAAACTCAAGCCAAAGACTTACTTTCTCAAATAAAACTAACTCAACTTACTACAATCATATCCCTAGTGTCCCAAGCTTTAAGGCTCAATATTAAATAAAAAGGGTTCATAAAATAAATCTAGTTTGATATTAAAAGAACTAGAGTTTGGGAAATTAGGTACAATATGTTGAAGGTTTAAATCTTGCTAAAATAATTTATAGTTTATTTGATGAAAAGTCCTAGGTGGTACTAGGTAAAATAATAATTTATTAATAATTAATTGCTAGAAAATAATTGATAGTTAAAATTAGTTGAAAATAAATTTTAATGAGTCTTGCTTGAAAAATAATAAATAAATTTAAATAGGTTTGATTAAAAGATAATAATTAAATTTTAATAATAAATATTTTACATATTATGATTTTTTTCACAAAAGGCTTTATTTGATATTATAATATCTATATATTTTATTTTTCTAGCAAAAAACTATTATTTATTTGACTAAAATATCAATATTTTATATAAAAGACCAAATCCACATTTTCCCATGTTTTTCAAAATTTTACTAGAAAATTCATTTATTAAATATTTTATTAATGAAATAAAATTTAGCTTAGGGACAACTAGATCATGATCATATTCCTATAGCAAACCACAATCATGAACATATACAACCCTTCAATTCATCAAATCATCCAAATCATGCATACAAGCATAGATCTCAATTTATCAAAACATGATCTAACCCATACTAGCATAAATATGATCATGCCTTTAATAATCCAACATGAATATAAATCCCATTCACCAAAGGTGACATAATCTCTAGCATACTTCATCACAAATACTACCTATGACATGGAGACATGCATTAAATCTCAAATCATCATGAAATCGACCAAGATAATCCATCCATGCATAAATTAATCCCATCTCCTTCATATTCATACATACATTCATGCTTCAATCTCAACAATATATATATATACTTAAATCCTATCGCCATCCACCTACTGTCATCATCATCCTAGAGACATGAATCTAGAGTTTAAAAAGGAAGATTGAAGGTACTTACTTGGTTGATGAATGCCTTGAAGGAGTTTAGTATAGATCTCAACTCCTAGGTGTCTAACTTTGTCCATGGGAGATGGCGAAAGCATGTTCATGGGAGAAAAAGTCATCCGGCCAAGAGAGAGAAGTAGAGAGAGAGAGAGAGAGAGAGACACCATTAGCATGTTTATTCACACAGTCTCTCACTAGAGATCAAGATTGGAGAAGATGAAGTTGTTAGAATAAATTTACCTTGAAGGTGTTCTTGACCTTAACAGAAATTTCTGGTTTTTTATCCAAAAGTGCAAGTTGGATTTTGGAGTTTGATGTTAAAAATGGTATGGATGGACTCACAGCAATGAATAGATAAAATCTAGAATTTTTAGAGGTAGTTTGAAGTGATTTGGAGAGGTATTAGGTGAAAGGAAGGAGTAGGTGTTCTTGGTGTACTATGTGTTCTTGAGGTTGAAGAGAATAGACAGTTCTTGGATGGAGGCTGCCGAAATTCTGAAGAGATTAGGGCTGCCAAACTGTTTGTAGGGTTTAGGAAGATGGTTTTTATGGTTTGGAAGGAAAAAGGAAAGGCTAGTAGTGAAAATCCTTGAAGAATATTTTTGAGAAGCAAATTTGGAAGCTAGATATCACAAGAATATCTTTGATTGTTGGAGTACTTTTGGAGATCTGCCGTGGACGAATTTCTGGGCAGTGTCATGGTTGAATGAAAGCTGGTTGAAGGAGGCTTAGGGTGGCCAAAATTATGGAGTATAATGGTGGAGAGAAGGTCTGGTTGTTTGAGGTATATTTTATAGAAAGTTGTTAAATCATGGTAGCTGGAATTTTGGTATCCAAATCAAGGAATGATTGCAGAATTTTTTTGGAAATCTTTTAGGCATCCATGGCTGGATTTTCGTGCATAAAATTGGGAGGACAATGGAGTTCTATTAATGGAGGTTTAAGGGTGGTTTTTGCAGAAAAAGGATCTAGTTTCGGCTAGGAGAGAATTAGGAAACAAAGCTGGAAAAAAAAAACCACTGCACAGATTTTTGCAAGGCTGGAATTTTCTGGGCAGTTTTCGGCTGCCCTTTTCCAGGCGATTTGCAGAGGCTTTGAAGGGAAATTTCTGGGGCTTTCAATGCTGGTTTCCAGCCTACTTCATGGAGGAAAAACATGGGTAGGGTGCTGTACAAAAACTGGAAGAAAACAGCTTGGTTTTGGACCTCCAAAACTGCGATTTGTACAGGATTTTTTTCTGCTTTTGCACCATCTCTGTGCAGTCCGAAAATAGCCATAAAAATCCAGATGCTAAGCTGATCAAAAGGGCCATTTTCTGGCAGCATTTGGGAGGGAATAATGGTCAAGAATTTCGACACCTTGAAGGCACACAATGCTGGAAAAATTTCAGTTTTATGTACAAAGGGAAATGAACCTAGCTTGAGTGAATTTTTAGATAGTTCACTAAGGAATTTAATTCACTTGAAATCTTTCCCCCTCATCCATTGTTTCGGTCCATATGATGTCTTTTACTAAGAAATTTTGAACCTTCAAAGCCACAACACATTGCTGGAATTTTTCTAGAATAAAATTAGCTTGAACACAATGAACAAACTAATGGAATGAGAATTAGGAAAAACTAAGGATCAAGCGGAAATGAATTCCCCTTAGAACTTTTGTATAGAGCAAAAGAGTAGGATTTGAAGACTCCTATCATGTCTCTCATAGGACAACATCTCTACCCTACTCCAAACACCACTAGGGCCGAAAATAATACTTCCCAAGTAAAAATAAAATTTAACCAAGCTAAAGCTCCTATGATGGAATTTGAACCCAAGACCTCAAGAATTAATTCCAAAGCTCCAACCACTAAATCACAATAACTCTTATTCTTATTTTTCCCTTAAAAGGATTTTCCTATTCAATCCTCAAGCTATCTCCCTTTTTCCACCTCAAGCAAAAATTACCATTTTGCCCTTTTCACTCAATAATCATAATCAAGCCCTCTAGACTATAAAACACAAATTCGAAGCACATAAATTCATACAAATATATATTTAAACATGCAAATAAATATGCTATGCATCCCAACCCCCGTACTCTAAGGTTGGTTTTGACTGGGCTTTCACATCCTCCCCTCCTTAGAAGAATTTCGTCCCCAAATTCAGGCATACTTCTCATTCAGATCAGGAAACTTCCACTTAATCCACTCTTCTAATTCCCATTTGGTATCTCACGTGCCATGATCCCACTTAACCTTTAGCATCAGTATCTGCTTGTTCTGGAGATTCTTGATACTGTGGTCTAAGATTCGCACGGGCTTCTCCACATAGCTCAGATTGGGTTGCAACACCAATGGCTCATTATCCAGAACATGATCGATATCAACATTGTACTTCTTCAATTTTGACACATGAAACACATCATGAATTCCCGTCAACCTAACTGGTAAATCGAGTCGGTATGCTATCGGTCCAATCATTTCCTTTATCGGGAACGGCCTCAAATACCTCGAATCCAAATTTCCACACTTCTACCCAACACATCCTGAACCACTTGAATCTCCTACACTCTTAGTCTGGCCATATCGACTTTTCTGCTCAGTGCATCAGCAACAATGTTAGCCTTCCCGGGTCTCCTACTCCTGGTTGGTAGGGCGCTTGTTAGATTGTTGCCTCTGGAAAGGTCCTTGCAGTTGTCTTGGCGATTGGAAAGGCCTCGTTGCCATTCTGTTGCGGTCCTCATTTTCTATCCGGGTAGTTGCATCTACGGGCCCTGAATGGGTCGTTGGAGGAGAACGCGCTAACCCCTTCCTCAATTCTGGCCTCAATCCTTTAACAAACTGCCTTGTCCTACTCTGCTCGGTGTCCACTAATCTCTTGTAGTACTTCGACAGCTGGGTGAACCGTGCTGCGTACTAGGCCACTGACATGCCTCCCTGCTTCAAATTCTGAAATTCGTCCTCTCGCTTTTCCACTACCCACTGAGGGATGTACTTAGCTCTGAAGGCTTCGATGAAACTGGACCATGTCCATTCCTACTCGACCATTTTCCTGTCGTCTTGAATCTACAGCCACCATTCCCGAACTGGGCCTCTCAAATGGAATGCAGCAAATTTAACCATCCGCTCCTCAATGTGTTGGAGCGTTGCAAATATATCCTCCATCTACTCGATCCATTGCTCTGCCTTCTGATCTTGTTCAACTTCGCCCAAGAAGACTGCGGCTGAAACTTCAAAAACCGCTCTAATTCCTCATCTTCCCCCTTAGAGACCCTCCACTCTGTCAGGGTTTGCAGAACCTCAACCATCTTACTGAATGCATGTCCCATCGACACGTCATCCGGTGCTTCATATCCCCATTTTGAATCTGGCTCATTCTCATCCCCCCAATTTGGTGACGGGATTTGAGTCATCTCATACTCCGGTGCAACAGGCTCTGCTTCCGAAACTCTTCTGTTGATGTGGTTACACGATGCTCAGGCGCCATCCTCAGTCAAGCCCAGATGATGAGTTTATGCATGCAAGTTTAAAATATTTTGAGCATGCATTCACATTCAGGTTCAGGTAAAAGAAAATCATATGCAGGTTTTTGTAAAAGGAATTGCATAAAAAAAAAATTTCTCAAATCTTAGAGTACTCTATGTACTCCTATTTGCATAAATTTTGAAATGAAAGTAGTAAATAGAAAGGAAATTCCTTAACACAGAAGTTTACGAAAAGCAATAAATAAGCATCCTGATCATATCAGCTCTTAGCATCTATAGTCCTCATCAGAATCTTCAAATTCGACCTTATATAACCATTCCCCAGAGTTCTTAGAGAAATCTACCCAATCCTTCTAGCAAACCCCTCTATGGGCTCCTTCCCGGGGTGCTTAGAACTCTCTCCAAGCTCAATTCGGTGGGAAGGAGAAATGAAGGAAGGAACGAAGGAAGGCCTAGGTGGAGACTCATAATCTATCTCCCTCGGGTCATCACTATCTGCCGATAAATCCACTATGGGACTAAGAGGGTGGGGAACATGCTCTACGGCTATCTCCTCATCTTCACTATCAGATCTTATATCTATTACCAGGATTGGGGGTGGCTTAAGGATTTGGACCTCATCATCACTGCTATCCTCCATAGGAACAACTGGCTGAAGGGCAGGCTGGGGAACTGGAAGGTCCTCCGGGTATATAGGGATAGGCGGGTGCCACTGCTGCCCTTTCCCCGCGATTTTAAGCATTCTAACCATCCTACGGCATCAACAAGATAGGTTAAATAAAGATTTAACCTTAAATAAAGAGAACATATACTATGAATAATTGCCTAAACCAAGGCTCTGATACCACTTGTAATACCCCGCTACCTAGGCCCGCCAGGGCCGGGGATGTCGCCCCGTCTAAAGGACAAGGGGTCTTTATAACTAGGTCACACAATTAAAATAGCGGAATAAAAATAATAATTTAACTTAAAATTTATTACAACCAAAGAATAAATCCACGAATAAAACCATGAATTCCCAAAAGAAATACAAATCCATAAATAAAATCATCCACTCTCAACTCCCCAAAGCAATACATAAAAGTAAAAGACAACATTCTCTTCCAAGGTAGATAACACAAGCTATTCATCCCCACAACAGGATCGGGCCTGAAATCATGGTGAAAAGGTGATGAGACAGAAATCTCAGTAAGTCCGTGTGTGCTTTGGGTGTTCAGTGGAAATAGTTCGTGGATGCAGAGTATAAAAACTTTATAAGAGAAATATTGGCAAGCAATAAACATTAGTCAAAAGCAAGAGTGGTGTTTTGGCTTTTCTAGCCATACATAATTTATAAGATCAACCACTCGAAGGAGAGGATTATGGGTTACCACATGTTGGGCCCCGTAACCGGATGGTCAGTATGCCGATACTTTGTGCATACTGCCGGTCAGAATGCCGACACTTTGTGCAGACTGACTAAAGGTAGGTGATCGGCTTACCGGGCAAGATACTCCTCCTTCTCGATACCTAAACAACAACCGAGTGTCCATTCCGGCAAAACACAGTCACTTGACTGAAATAAAAACTGCTAGCTCGGACCGACATGACTAAGTAGTACTGACGTTTCTCTAAGTTGAGTTCATCTTGTGGAGGAGACCTCCTGCCAAAAGACTCACTCTTACTCTTCAAAACTAGTACTACCAGTCCACCCCCATTGAGTACTCAACGTAACATATCCCACTTGGGAAGAAAATGAACAAAACACAGTTCCACTTGAAAATGGCAATTAAGGATTTCCAAAGTCTTTGACAAAATCAGTTTTAGAAAGAGTATGAGTTTGAGTAAATCTGCTCATTGGTTTTCAAAATAATTCAAATGTTTGAAATAAGAAAGGATTCCACCCTCAATTGCCTTTACATAAACGAGTGCCCAAACACTCCACATTTAGCTTGCCATAAGGAAAACATTTCGCATCAAACAGGTTTTATGCAGGAGCTTACCTGATCCTTGCCCACAACAAAGGTCTCCAACAGCTGACCTAACCCCGCATAGGGTAAATACAAACCACAGTCAAACTTAAGCCAAAGACTCACTTTCTCAAATAAAACTAACTCAACTTACTACAATCATATCCCTAGTGTCCCAAGCTTTAAGGCTCAACAATAAATAAAAAGGGTTTATAAAATAAATCTAGTTTGATGTTAAAATAACTAGAGTTTGGGAAATTAGGTACAATATGTTGAAGGTTTAAATCTTGTTAAAGTAATTTAGAGTTTATTTGATGAAAAGTCCTAGGTGGTACTAGGTAAAATAATAATTTAATAATAATTAATTGCAAGAAAATAATTGATAGTTAAAATTAGTTGAAAATAAATTTTAATGAGTCTTGCTTGAAAAATAATAAATAAATTTAAATAGGTTTGATTAAAAGATAATAATTAAATTTTAATAATAAATATTTTACCTATTATGATTATTTTCACAAAAGGCTTTATTTGAAATTATAATATCTATATATTTTATTTTTCTAGCAAAAACTATTATTTATTTGACTAAAATATCACTATTTTATGTAAAAGACCAAATCCACATTTTCCCATAGTCTTCAAAATTTTACTAGAAAAATCATATTATTAAATATTTTATTAATGAAATAAAATTTAGTTTAGGGACAACTAGATTATGATCATATTCCTATAGCTAACCACAATCATGAACATATACAACCCTTCAATTCATCAAATCATCCAAATCGGGCATACAAACATAGATCTCAATTTATCAAAACATGATCTAACCCATACTAGCATAAATATGATCATGCCTTTAATAATCCAACATGAATATAAATCCCATTCACCAAAGGGGACATAATCTCTAGCATACATCATTACAAATACTACCTATGACATGGAGACATGCATTAAATCTCAAATCATAATACAATCGACCAATATAATCCATCCATGCATAAATCCCATCTCCTTCATATTCATACATACATTCATGCTTCAATCTCAACAATATATATATATACTTAAATCCTATCGCCATCCACCTACTGTCATCATCATCCTAGCGACATGAATCTAGAGTTTAAAAAGGAAGATTGAAGGTACTTGCTTGGTTGATGAATGCCTTGAAGGAGTTTAGAATAGATCTCAACTCCTAGATGTCAAACTTTGTCCATGGGAGATGGCGAAAGCATGTTCGTGGGAGAAAAAGACATCCGGCCAAGAGAGAGAAGTTTCGGCCGTGAGAGAGAGAGAGACAGAGAGACCATTAGCATGTTTATTCACACAGTCTCTCACTAGAGATCAAGATTGGAGAAGATGAAGTTGTTAGAATAAATTTACCTTGAAGGTGTTCTTGACCTTAACAGAAATTTCTGGTTTTTTATCCAAAAGTGCAAGTTGGATTTTGGAGTTTGATGTTAAAAATGGTATGGATGGACTCACAGCAATGAATAGATGAAATCTAGAATTTTTAGAGGTAGTTTGAAGTGATTTGGAGAGGTATTAGGTGAAAGGAAGGAGTAGGTGTTCTTGGTGTACTATGTGTTCTTGAGGTTGAAGAGAATAGAGAGTTCTTGGATGGAGGCTGCCGAAATTCTGAAGAGATTAGGGCTGCCAAACTGTTTGTAGGGTTTAGGAAGATGGTTTTTATGGTTTGGAAGGAAAAAGGAAAGGCTAGTTGTTAAAATCCTTGAAGAATATTTTTGAGAAGAAAATTTGGAAACTAGATATCACAAGAATATCTTTGATTATTGGAGTGCTTTTGGAGATCTGCCATGGACGAATTTCTAGGCAGTGTTATGGTTGAATGAAAGCTGGTTGAAGGAGGCTTTGGGTGGCCAAAATTATGGAGTATAATGGTGGAGAGAAGGTCTGGTTGTTTGAGGTATATTTTATAGAAAGTTGTTAAATCATGGTAGCTGGAATTTTGGTATCCAAATCAAGGAATGATTGCAGAATTTTTTTGGAAATATTTTAGGCATCCATGGCTGGATTTTCGTGTAGAACATTGGGAGGACAATGGAGTTCTATTAATGGAGGTTTAAGGGTGGTTTTTGCAGAAAAAGGATCTAGTTTCGGCTAGGAGAGAATTAGGAAACAAAGCTGGAAAAAAAAAAAAAAACCACTACACAGATTTTTGCAAGGCTGGAATTTTTTGGGCAGTTTTCGACTGCCCTTTTCCAGGAGATTTTCAGAGGCTTTGAAGGGGAATTTCTGGGACTTTCAAGGCTGGTTTCCAGCCTACTTCATGGAGGAAAAACATGGGTAGGGTGCTGTACAAAAACTGGAAGAAAACAGCTTGGTTTTGGACCTCCAAAGCTGCGATTTGTACAGGATTTTTTTCTAGTTTTGCACCATCTTTGTGCAGTCCGGAAATAGACATAAAAATCCAGATTCTAAACTGATCAAATGGACCATTTTCTGGTAGCATTTGGGAGGGAATAATGGTCAAGAATTTCGACACCTTGAAGGCACACAATGCTGGAAAAATTTCAGTTTTATGTACAAAAGGAAATGAACCTAGCTTGAGTGAATTTTTATAAAGTTCACTAAGGAATTTAATTCACTTGAAATCTTTCCCCCTCATCCATTGTTTCGGTCCATATGATGTCTTTTACTAAGAAATTTTGAACCTTCAAAGCCACAACACATTGCTGGAATTTTTCTAGAATGAAATTAGCTTGAACACAACGAACAAACTAATGGATTGAGAATTAGGAAAAACTAAGGATGAAGAGGAAATGAATTCCCCTTAGAAATTTTGTGTAGAGCAAAAGAGTATGATTTGAAGACTCCTATCATGTCTCTTATAGGACAACATCTCTACCCTACTCCAAACACCATTAGGGCCGAAAATGATACTTCCCAAGCAAAAATAAAATTTAACCAAGCTAAAGCTCCTATGATGGAATTTGAATCCAAGACCTCAAGAATTAAATCCAAATCTCCAACCACTAAACTACAATAACTCTTATTCTTATTTTCCCCCTAAAAATATTTTCCTATTCAATCCTCAAGCTATCTCCCTTTTTCCCCCTCAAGCAAAAATTACCATTTTGCCCTTCTCACACAATAATCATAATCAAGCCCTCTAGACTATAAAACACAAATCCGAAGCACATAAAATCATACAAAAATATATTTAAACATGCAAATAAATATGCTATGTATTCCAACCCCCTTACTCTAAGGTTGGTTTTGACTGGGGTTTCACACTATCGAACTGTTATATTACTTAAAGTAAACAAAAGAAACTGTAAGATAAATAATGCCTTTTATTAAAATAAAATGTGGCATATGCAATGTACAAGTGATTACCTCTAGGGCACGACACTAACACTATTCACATGGACCAGTTACTTAAACATAATGGGTCTTTTCTAATCGTAATTGTGCACAAATAAAAATATAAATTCACAAATAATTTCTGAAAATAAATTCTTTTATTAAAACATTCGATATTTATATCAAAAACCTAGTCTAAGAGGGCATATTTCCCAACATATTTAACCTAGAATATAGGGCTATTGGCTTATTTCATGATTACATCACCTAGACTATAGGGGTATTGGTGAAGACTAAGTTTAATGCATCTTTTAAGTAAGATTAGTAGGATAGAAAATATCCATTAAGTTACTTATAAGGTACGAAATCATGGATTGAAAATGAAGTGATTCTATGTTGTTCTTTCAAGATGCCGGAATAATGATTGATTAAGATATTTGCTAGTCAATCAATGTTATGTCTCTAATAATTTCTGTCTATATTCTTCACTACTCTCCTATACTTTTGTAAGAACTTAGTGTGCTATCTTTTTAATCAATTTTGTTACAATGGTAAGCAACATATGAAAAGTTACTAGTGTGTACTTGTTCTTTAAGGATCGATACTCGTTAATTTCCTATACTATGCTTAATGATGGGTATTCTTGCTCATATGCATGATTTGGGAATCGATGTTTAAATTAAAATTTCATTGGAAATGGATTTTAAACTGCATGATTTTTATAACCCAAATCTGAACATATCAAGTTTTTGGTGTCGTTGTTGGGGAACAATTTCATTAATGCTTGGATTTTATTGATTTAGCTATGCAAATATGTAAATAGGAAGATACATGTCAATATGTACTAGCTTGTCGTATTTGTATGTTTATAGATCTTGTATATTTATCTATTTAATTTTATTAACCAGATATTAATGTAAAATATGTTTATCAATTGTATTTGAATATTTTGTAATTTTGAGTCATAAATTTTAAGTCAATACTAATTTTCTTTATTTTTCAGGTTTTGACCCTTATTTATGATACACCGAACTTACACGATATTTTGGATGACAAGAATTTTTTGTTTTAATTTTAGATAATTTTTACATTTTAATTAAAATTTTATTTTGTGTATTCTTCTTTTAAATATATTATGTTCATGCATTAATTTAGGATAACTTCTAATTATTTTTAAAAAAATTAAACTAATCACTTGCGGGCCATGGCTATCATCAAACCTGGCCCGGTTTTATTATGTGGGGCATGCCATTTTGATTTGTTTTTTGGTGAAAAAAAAAATAAAAAATTTGTCCAAGGTAACTGTGACACCCAACCCTTTTTCGTTTCCTTTTTCTCATTTTCCTTATCTATCTCAGATTCTTATCTTTTTCCTTTTCTTCTTTTATTTCTTTTTGCTTTCCTTTTACTTGTCCTATGTCTTTGTTTCCTATCTTGTTCTAGTTGTGGGTGTTTACTTCTAACCGGGCCGGTGCTTTTGTGTTTTTTCTTTCTTCTTTTTCTCTTTTTCTTTGTGTCTCTTTCTTCTTTGATTCTTCCACCCCTATTCTTTCAGAACTTAATTTCTTTTTCTCTATTCTTCACCTTGTGCCTTTTTCTTCTCTAGTCTTCTTCTTAATTCCTTCATTATCCTACCAATTTCCCCCCAAAAATTCACATTTTCGAGCAGTAATGCTAAAATTTTCTTCATGTATTGGTAAATCCTTTCATTTTTGAATTTGTTGCCATTTATGGAGTGTTTCATTTGAATAAAGAATTACTCAGCTTGGACTTATAATTCCTAAATTTATTTGGAGCCAAAAGTATGTATGGCATGACTTGTTAGTGATTTTGTGCTTCTAATGTTGCTTAGATAATTTTTTGGAATGGTGAAATTTGTTAATATTGTGAGTGATATGTGGAAATTAGAAATTGTGCAAGAGGGGAAATGAGCTATTCTGGGGATCATTCTTGAAAAAAAGAAAATTCAGACCGATCATTTACTCGAAGCATATTTTGAGAATTGTGTTTGTTCTTGGGATAGCTAAAATGCCTAGAACTAAGCAAGTTTCCAAACCTTCTAAACGTTCTAGACCATATTCATCCCATGATCCTTCATTAGAGGTATTCTCTTTACATCCTCGAACTTTTACTAACAAAAAATGTAAGGAATGGTATGATGTAAGAGCTTGAAACAAAATTATTGTTGAGAGAACAGTCAAGTCTTCTCTTGATAGATCTTTGCATATCATTAACATGTTTAGAACGGTTGGTTGGGTGCCCATTGTAGAATTGTGAGGTGATTTTCATCCTATCCTTATGAAAGAATTCTATGCAAACATGGAAAACAATAAGAGAGGAAATCTTAGACAAATAGAGACATCAGTAAAGAGCGTCCCAATAATTCTGACTAGGCATCAATTGGTAACAATTTTGGGTATTAGTGATGATGGTCATTGGGCAGACATTGATCACCACAACAAATGAATCTCTTTTGAGCTAACATGGGATTTTAATGCCGTGTGTCATCATTTGGGCTTAGAATAGAAATCATCTACCTATGGTTATTTTGTTCTCTCCAACAATGATCTTGTTCCTCAATTAAAGGTTATTTTGTATCTTTTGTTCTTCAATATGTTCCCTCGATCGAGTAGTTTGAATGATGTTAGGGTGATTGATGTTTACATTTTGTATAATGCTTCACGAAGATTCTATTCCCCTTTTTTTTCTATATTACTGCATCTGGATGGATTAATCACATAGGGTCTGAGTGGGTATACAAGAGAAAGAGAGGTGTGGATGGAAAGGTGAAAATCCTTAAAGTAAGATTGGTCGCAAAAGATTATACTCAGAAAGAAGGGATCGATTATAAGGATACCTTTCCACTTGTTGCCATGCTTAAGTCCATATGGATTCCCTTGGCCATTACATGTCTCTATGACTATGAGATATGAGAAATGTATGTTAAGATACACTTTCTTAATGCCTTCTTAGTGAAGATATCTATATATGCTACCCTAAAGTCTTTGTTGAGAAAGACCAAGAACATATGGTCTACAAGCTTAAAAAGTCCATATATAGTTTTAAGCAAGCGTCACGAGCATGGAACATATGTTTTGATAAGACTTTGAAGTCTTATAGGGTTATACAAAACATGGATAAAGTTTGGGATCTTTTCACTGCACCACAATAAGTGAATCTCTTTTGAGCCAACTTGGGATTTTAATACTGTGTGTCATCATTTGGGCTTGGAATTGAGATCATCTACCTATGGTTCTTTTGTTCTCTCTAGTAATGACTGTGCTTCTAAATTAAGGGTTATTTTGTATCTTTTGTGCTTCAATGTGTTCCCTTGATCGAGTAGTTTGAATGAAGTTAGGATGATTGATGTTTACATTTTGTATAAAATGCTTCACGGAGAATCTACTCCCATTTTTTCTTTATTACAACACCAGAAGGGATTAAACCCATAGGGTGTAAGTGGGTATACAAGAGAAAGAGAGGTATGCATGGAAAGGTGGAAACCATTAGAGCAAGGTTAGTCACAAATGGTTATACTAAAAAAAAAGGAATCGATTATAAGGATACCTTTTTAGTTATTGCCATACTTAAGTCCATACGAATTCTATTGGCCATCGTATGCCACTATGACTACGAGCTGTGACAAATGGATGTCAAGACAACATTTCTTAATGGCTATCTTAGCGAAGATATCTATATATCCTAGCCTGAAGTATTTTTTGCGAAAGACCAAGAACATATGGTCTACAAGCTTCAGAAGTCCATATATGGTTTTAAGAAAGCATCACGAGCATGGAACATGTGTTTTGATAAGACTTTGAAGTCTTATAGGTTTATACAAAACATGGATGAAGTTTGGGATGTTTTCACTGCACCACAATAAGCGAATCTCTTTTGAGCCAACTTGAGATTTTAATATTGTATGTTATCATTTAGGCTTGGAATTGATATAATCTACGTATGCATTTTTCTTTCTCTCCAGTAATGATCTAGCTTCTCAACTAAAGGTGATTTTGTATCTTTTGTGCTTCAATTTGTTATCTCAATCGAGTTGTTTGAATAAAGTTAGGGAGATTGATGTTTACATTTTGTATAAAATGCTTCATGGAGAACCTATTCCTATTTTTTATTGATTACTAACTACTATGTGAGACCTAGAGGCTTGTGGCCTTGTTTTCGAAGCATTTATGCTTCCCTTGGTTATTTCATTGGTTTTAAATGCTATTGATGATTGCACAAATATTGAACTTATGGAAAGTACTACTAGGCATCATGTTGTCATTGAACAAGTCCTAAATCACTGTGGTTATAAGTAGAGTGACACAACATCTGTATGGTTGAGGTCAGGAGAAGTAACTCAAACTTGAGTTTCTAAGCTCCAAGATGAACACGACGAAAAGGTACCTACACCACCAAGATATTCTTGAAGACCCTCAAATATTAGTGATAATATTCTAGCTGGAGTCCATACATCCTTGCGGTAATTAAGGGTTGAGATGTCTGGGTTGTGAACTATTCAGAAAAATCAAAATCAATGGCATGATCGAATTGAGAAAAGTCAGCAACAGCATGGTGACATTTTGCGACATCTTAGACTCAATCAAGATGTCCATAGCAATCATTGAAGACATTTTTGGGATTGTTTTGGAGTATCTAAAGGTCTATTTGGGGGTCGTGGAGGCCCATGTAGTGGCCCATTTGGAGTCTTTCATTCAAAAGATTTTTAAGTGTTTTGTTTATTTTCCTATTCTTCCTTTTCAAGTATTTTTTGTTTGCTCCTATATTTTTTATTAGTTTTCTTTTAATTTCTTTTTCTATTTTTACTTGATAACTTTGTTTTTTTCTTTTTATCGATTTGACCACTCTTCTCTTGATGGCAATACTTCTTTCAACTTTTGTAGGGTGTAATTTTTTCTCATTCAAGCTAATCTGCCCTAGGAAGTGTTCTTCTCTTTTCCTTTTTTTCTTTTTTGGTCCCTTGGATATGCTTTATTGTGATATTTTAGACCATTGAGGACAATTTCCAGTTTAAATGTGGGGGAGAGAATGAATTTAATATTTTAGCAAGTGAATTTTTAATCTAGATTCTAAATTTGATGAATTTTTTTTAGATATAATGAAGTTGTGATATTCTTTTTAGGTTTAAATATGTATTTGTCATTCACTTTTGGTAGGTTTTTTGTTTAAAGTAAACTTGTGTATTAAGTTGGATTTTGCTAAGTCTTGAGAACTTAAGTTAACCAAGGTTAAATTTTGGTATTAGAGTTTTATTTTATTCCTTAAGTTTAAATGTGGATAATGTGACGAAATATGGGTATAGTTGTTGATTAATTTTTATGCTATGGATTTATAATTTGTTTAACTTTGAGTTGTGAATAAGGAATGTGTGTTGAAAAGAATTTAGTTGAGAAAAGAAAAGAAAAGAATTGAGTGGAGAAAAAACTAAATGAAGAAGAAATGCATTTATTTTCTTGGATAACTTCTTTCTAAAAAGAGGTTCAATATGGAGAGAAGTAGAAAATATTGTTAGGTGCACTCTCTTGAAGCTATACCAAAGATAAAAGAAGGTAGAAAAGAGGGGGGGGGGGGGGGGAAGAGTAAAAGGAAAGCTAGAAAAAAAATGATGATTAAAAGGGGGCCAATACGATGCATGAAGAGGAATCTATTTATTTGAGGCTATCAATTCCCTAAATCATTGAAAAAAAGAGTGGAATGTTTCCTTATTTTGCTACTTAAAATTATGTGAATTTGAGTTTAAGATGATTGAATTGGTTAAATGGCTTAACCAATTTGATTTGTGTTGTCTATATTTTTACACAAGGGGTAGAATAATTTTTTTGTACCGAGTATGAGCTTGTTTAACTTAACCTTGATGGCCTTGGAATTATTTGGTTTAATACATGAGCTTGCAAGGTTTTTTATAGGGTTGAATGAATGATGAGTTTGTCTTTAAGGTTGGGGGAAAGTTATAACTTTGTTGTAGTTGAATTTGTAATGAGCGAGTATGATAAGTTGATATGATTAACCTTGTTTTAACTATTTGCTTGGGGACAAGCAAAGCTTAAGCGTGGAGGAATATGATATGACTAAAATGTATCTATATTTTTCTAGTAATTTAAGGCTATTTTGTGATGCTTTTGATACAATAACTAGCCAAATCCCTTTCTATTTGATATTTTGCTTATGGAAATCATTTT
This sequence comes from Voacanga thouarsii, assembly GCA_026120185.1. Taxonomy (NCBI): domain Eukaryota; kingdom Viridiplantae; phylum Streptophyta; class Magnoliopsida; order Gentianales; family Apocynaceae; genus Voacanga; species Voacanga thouarsii. The sequence continues at coordinate 276,446 of JANUWF010002124.1, forward strand.
TGGTGATTTTATGCTGAAATTGTAGAATATGGAGTTAAATTATGCAAATCCAGATCATATACAATGCTAGCCCAAAATGAGTGAATCGGTCTTTGCTTGATTCTGGAAGAACATAGCAAAAACAGAGAAGCAGCTGGGTAAAATAGAGTTGTACCAACTATGGTTCAAGCTTGAGAATCAACGACCAACCCAACAAAAGAAGAACGGAAGAAATTTTATGAGAAAGCCACGGGCAGATAGGATCAAAACCGTGATAGGCTTAGAAGGAAAATACGAGAAAAGTTATAGCTGGGTTGCATAAACCGTGGCTAGCTTTCAAGTGAATTAAGTGTCAAGTAGTGGCCGGCTTGAGCATAATTTGCAACCAGCTTGAGGAGGAAGTTGACTCAAGTAGCCGACTTAGAGAAAGAAGATGCAGCTTTGACAAGGAACATGGCTCGGACAACGGCTTGGACTCGGGATTGGCTTCAGTAGCTCAGCAGAGAAAAAAATTGGCTTGGGTTTGGGTTGTTATCTTTAGTAGCTTGGGAATGGCTCGTTCAAGAAAGAGGCTTCACAACAACTCGACTTTAGATTCGACTCAGCTCAGTAGGTTTAGTTGGATCCATTAAACAAGAAAATGGCAATGGCTTTGATTCTTTAACATCTTGGTAGCTTCAATAAAAGCAACAAGGACTTATCTCCAACAATTCTTAGTAGGGCTCGCTAGCTTAAAGGAATAAAAAGAAAGAAGTCAGTGGCTCACATGATTAAAGGTAGTGGACTTTGTGGATTTGTATAGAATATCAAAAGCCCGTTAGGAAAATACTTCTTTTCACCATGGAACTTTTAGGAAATCTATGTAGCTATAAATACAAGCAAAAAACATCAAAAATGGAAATGTACATAATATGGGCTAATTCTTTCAGCCATGTAATTTTTTATGGAGACAAGAAAGGTTGATACCAATATCGAAAAGAAGAATCACTTACCGAAGAGGAAAATCCACTAAGAATTGGAGAATTGTTGAAGGAAAGTTTCAATTAAAGAGAAAGATGGCTTGCCTATAAGTTCTTGCCTTTTGCTTTGTTTTCTTTTTCTTGAATGATGACGAGATTAATGTTTTAATTGTATTTTCATGTTGTTCTTGATTTCATGAGGTTGAATTGACTTTAGTTTTTAAACCAATGGGGTATTATTTTTTGTATTTGTTTACTTGATTTAATTGATGAATTGATTGATTATTCTTCTTTCTAATGGGCTTGAAAAATGAAGTTAAGAGTGAGTTCATTTTAAATGATTTCATATTTGTTATTTTTTAGCAAGATTGCGAAAGAAGATTAAGAATAGGAACTTAAGTAATTCAAATATTTGTTTATTTCAACTAAAATATAGGGATATTAGCTAATTTCATGTTTATATCACCCAGAATATGGGGGTATTTGTGAAGAGTATATTTAATGCGTCTTTTAAGTAAGATTGCAGAGATAGAATATATCCGTTAAGTTACTTATAAGATATGGAATTGATAGAGGCTAAATTAGTCATATTTTTTCTAATTATTTGAGGCTCTTTTGCGCTACATTTTGTTCAATAACTAGTCATATTTCTTCATATTAGAGATTTTACCCTTGGAAAGGTATTTTTTTATTATTACAGATTTTTAGGGTAAAAAAAAAAACGTTGCAAAATAGAGAAGATATGGCACTGGCTAGGGTCCTAGAACCAGTGTCGACCATGCACTATTTACACGAACTTCGAAATGACTGAAAAATTAGCAAAACAAAAGGAAACAAAGTGGAACCAGCACCAGCTCCAAGAGTCAAGGCACCGCCGGTTGCATTCTGGTCTTCATCGTGTGAAATTCGGAGAAAAATCAGCAAACAAGTAGAGAGGTAAAACACAACTGGCGCCGACTCTGAGAGCCTAGGCGGTGCCGACTGTACCTTGAAGATAAGGTTGTGCTTGATTTTTTTCTACGCAGTTTTTGGTAATTTGTGTAGTTTATTATCTTCCAACTTCTACTCGGCCAAGAACTTTGTACCTATGAGTTTAGGCACTTCCTAAACCTATAAATAGATGAAAAACACAAGGGAAAAGGGGGAGAATTCAATGATCATCATAGAAAATCACTCAATCAAAGGAGGAATTCTTCAATTCGAGGAGGGTTGTGTATGAGTGCTTTCTTTTACTTTGTTTTCTTTTTTCTTGACAATGATATGTTAATTATTTTATTGTAATTCAACATAGTTTAGATATTCATGATTTCTAGAGTTGTCTGATATTTTGATTGACTGGTTATTATTCTTAGTATTCAATTACTTGTGCTTATTACGAGATTAGTTGTTTAGTTCTTTCCATTAATTTGCTGGACCAAAGGGGGTTGATGGTAGTTTCAATTAAGTAATTTCATATTCTATTGGCTATTGACTTGCTGGACCAAAGGGGGTTGATTGCTTAGAACTGGTAATTAAAGGTTAATTAATGTCTTCCGAGACCAGGGGAATTTAACTAAGGCTTGTGTTTAATGCATCTTTTGGATGAATTAGTTGAGACGGACCAAGTGATTCTAATTCATCTAGAAGATAGTGATTTCATGTACTGACTATCGAAATGAGTCTACCTTCATCCTTCATGATGCCACGAGAATAATTAGTTATGATAAAGGTTGGTTACTTTAATATCATGGTTATCTAAACAATGGTTTAAATTGCATAATTCTCCATCCTTAACATGTGTATATTTTTAATTTTCTTTTCTTTTGTTTGGTTTTATTTATTTTAACATTATTAAGTCAGTTAAACAATGAAAGAAAGGTGATTAATGTCTACTTGTTCTTGGAGGATCGACACTCGTTTGAACCCTATGCTCAGTTAATGATGAGTACGCTTGCTCATATGTGTGATTTGGGGTTAACGTTTTAATGTAAATTTGATTGGGAATGTACTTAGTTTTTGTATGATTTTTATACCCAAGTCCGGATACATCAAGTTTTTGACACCGTTGCCGGGGAACAATAGCATGAAAGCTTGGATTTTGTTGATTTAAATATGTAAATATTTAAAATATGTATAATTGTTCTCTTCGCAAAATGGTGCTATCCTATCTTTTGTATTTCATGTATTTTTGTACAACCTTGTAACCTACTAACTTTGACTATGCTCTTTTAACTAGCTTTGTAACCATTTTAATTTTATTTTAATAATTAATTCTATTATCTAACTTGCTTCTCATTTTTTAGGTGTTATCCTTGGTACATGACCCCAAAATCCAAAGGCGAGATAGTTGATTTGGACCCTGAAATCAAAAGGACATTATTAAAAATTCGCCGGATAATCCAAAGGAACTTAATCGTCGAGATGGATGGTGCTCAATAGAACAATGCTGGGAATAATAGGAGGGTTATGGATGACTTTGTGAAACCCATAATCTCGGGCACAGGCTCGAGTATTGCTAGGACTAGGGTCGATGCTAACAATTTTGAAATAAAGCTCAACATTATCCAAATGGCTAAAAATATGGTTCAATTTGATGGGTTACCTGAAGAACATCCCAATACTCACTTAGCTAGTTTTCTTGAGATTTGTGATACTTTCAAGATGAATGGTGTTTCTGAGGATGCCTTTAAGTTAAGACATTTTCCTTTTTCCTTGAGAGATAAGCTAAATATTGGTTAAAGTCTTTACCTATAGGTTCCATCACTACTTGGAATGCCCTAGCTGAAAAATTTTTGGCCAAATATTTTCCCCCAGCTAGGACAGCCAAACTTAGGAATGAAATCTTCGCCTTCCAACAATTAGATTCTGAGCCCTTATATGAAAGTCGGGAGAGATTTAAGAAAATGTTAAGAAAATGCCCACACCACGGATTTGAGCTGGGAATGCAAATGCTTATCTTCTTGAATGGCCTCACATTCGCAACACGGTAAGTGGTGGACTCTTCTGCAAGGGGTTCCATCAATCATAAGACCCCGGAACAGGTATTTGAGCTTATTGAAATTTTGGCTTCTAATAACTATTCTTGGGGGAGTGCAAGGTCAAAAGCTCGTGTACAAAGAGTGCACAAAATGGATTCTATGGCAGCATTGGAGGCTAAGGTGGATGCCTTAACTCAAAAGATAGAATAGATGGCGATGCCTCAAGGCTAGGTACTAAACATGAGTTGTGATTTCTGTGGAGAAGGACACCCTAACCATGAATGCAAAAATATGGGGTCACTATAAGAAACGTCAGAACAAGCGGCTTTCACAGGTAATGTCCGGCTAGGTAACAACCCTTATAGCTCTACCTATAATCCTGGTTGACAAAATCACCCTAATTTCTCTTGGAACAACGGGAATCAACCTAGGTAAGAGTCTTTCAATTTTGGAAGTAATCAAAGGAACCAAAACCCCATGAACAACAATGTAGCATCTTCAAAGCTACCATTGGAAGAGTTGATTGGCCAATTGGTAAGTACCACGGAGGCTAAATTCCAAGGAGTAGATGCAACAACAAGGAACTTAGAGGCTTCCATGCCCAATTTGGAGAACCAAATTGGTCAACTAGCTAAACTTTTGGGAGATCGTCAAGCGGGGACATTACCAGGGAATACTGAGGAAAATCCACGAGATCACAGCCATGGGAAACATTGAAGCAGTGTTACTTTTCTTTACTTTCAATTTTTGTGATTGAGACAATTTTTATTTCTGTCATTTTGATTGATTAATTAGATTGCATTATTCAGCATTATTGTATGTTTCGCATTGTTAAAAAAAAAATAGAAAAACCCCGGACAGAACCAAGCCAGCGCTAGCTCCAAGCGCCCGGACCGACGCCGGTTCCTGTCGGGTGAAGCATAATTTAAGGGCCATTTTGGCCACTTTTTCTTCAAATTCTCCAATCTCCCTCTCATTTTCTCTCAAGCCCGCACGAGCTTCACATCCCTCATGATAGGGGCTAAATTGATTATACTTTGCTTAGTTATTTGAGGCTCTTTTGTAATACATTTTGTGGAATAACTAGTCATATCCTTTCATAATTGAGATTTTACCCTTGGAAAGGTATTTTGGTCATTATCTCAGGATTTTGGGTAAAACAAAGCAAAACCGTCGCGAAACAGAGCAGAAGTGGCGCCGGCTGTAAGGCTGGAACCGGCGTCGGTTGCATTATGGAACATATGCGCGCAATACAGAGAAAAATCGGCCAACGAGTAGAGAAACAGAACACAGGCAGCGGCAGCTCTGAAGGACCAAGGCGGTGCCGGTTGTGGTCTGTCCCTGAGGAGGTGTTGCGATCTTTCTACGTGTTTTTAGAAATCTGAAGAGTTTTAGCAGTTCCCAACTTCTACTCGGCCAAGAACTTGGTACCTATGAGTTTAGGCACCTCTTAAGGCTATAAATAGATGGAAAACACAAGGGAAAATGGGGGAATTCATTGATCACCATAGAAAATCACTTAGTCTAAGAAGGAATTCTTCAAGTTCAATGAGGGTTGTACGAGAAGGTCTTCAAAAGAAGAAGAATGAGGCTTGTCTATGAGTTCTTTCTTTTACTTTGTATTCTTTTTCTTGAACAATGATATGTTAATTGTTTTATTGTAATTCAACATTGTTTTAGATATTCATGATTTCTAGAGTTATTTGATCTTTTGATTAACTGGTTATTATTCTTGGTATTCAATTACTTATGCTTATTACGAGATTAGTTAGTTGATTCTATCCATCGACTTGCTGGACCAAAGGGGGTTGATGGGTGTTTCAATTTATTAATTTCATATTCTATTGGCAATTGACTTGTTGGACCAAAGGGGGTTAATTGTTCAAGAACTGATAATTGAAGTCTTCCAAGACCAAGGGTTCATTGATTAATTTCATATTCTAAATTTGCCGAGACTAAGGGAATTTAATTAAGGATTGTGTTTAATGCGTCTTTTAGATGAATTAGTTGAGACGGACGAAGTGATTCTAATTTATCTAGAAGATAGTAATTTCATGGATTGACCATTAAAGTGAGTCTACCTTTATCCTTCATGGTGCCAAGAGAATGATTGGTTATGATAATGGTTAAGTTTTTTAAGATCATGATTGTCTAAACAATGGCTTGAGTTACATAAATCTACATCCTTGACATATACATATTTTTATTTTCTTTTTAATTTTCCTTTTTATTTATTTTCACTTTATTGAGTTGGTTAAACAATAAAAGAAGGGTAATTAATATCTACTTGTTCGTTGAGGATCGACACTCGTTTTAACCCTATGCTCAGTTAATAATGAGTACGCTTGCTCAAATGTGTGATTTAGGTTTAACGTTTTAATTTGAACTTGATTGGGAATGTGCTTAGTTTTGTATGATTTTTATACCCAAGTCTTGACGCATCACCTCACTTCCCAAAAATTTGATTTTGCAACTCCTAAACACTTCTATAACATCTATTGGCTTCTCTTTTGATGATCCTACGGATCAAAATCCTCAAAATCTTCAAATTTTCATAACAACATCACATTCATTCCATGAGTAAGGAGCTTAGATTTCTACAAAAAGCTTGCATCTTTTGCTTGCCCATACATACAAGAGCACAAATGTATATTTTTTATTTAATTCCTACGGTTAAAACGTTGTAGATGATTTTGTCTAGTTTTGGGAACAGTTTTGGCTGGAAAACAGGATTGTGCATGCCTTCTTGACTTATGCATTACTCCTTGAGCTTTATGAATTGAATTGAGTTAGAAGTTATTGATCCTTCAGTACTTGATTCATACTTATGATCAATAGAGACTTCATATAGCTAAGGCTAGAATTGTGGCTGTTTGTGATACTTGAATATATGAAACATGCATTGTTTATAACATAATACCATAATGCTGCCATCATTAACATGATCATGTCTACTTGCTTGCATTGAGGATAGTCAACACGTTTATGCTTTATAGTGAACTTTACATCTATTGTGCAGGGTGTTGAATTAATTGGAGATGATTGATTGAATTGGTTGTTGAAGTTGATATCTTGAAGGAGTTATGGTGTTGTAGATTGTGAGACTAGTTGAGGGTTGCCCGAGATTTGAGGAATATCTTTGAAAGGGTAGTGCCCCTGTTGTCAGACTTGGAGCTTACTTGTTCTCTTTTCCTATTTTCCCCATTCCTTACTTGACCATGTCTAGAGCAAGGGGTCAGTATTCAAAAAGTGCGAGAACTTCTTCTTCCTCATCCCCATTATCTATTCATCCTTTGTCCCTTAGACCTACTGCGTTTATTGATGCATCTTGTGAGGAATGGTACAGTAGGGGAGCATCTAATGAGATTATTGTCGAGTGTACTTTCTCACCTACCTTAGACCATGCACTCAAATTGGGCATGATGTTTAGAAGGCTAGGATGGGGGTCAATAGTACAATTGAAAGGGAAGTATTGTCCCATCCTTATTAAGGAATTCTATGCGAATATGACAGATAAGGGCAACAAACATCTTCCACATATTGAAACAAGTGTGAAAGGAGTTCCCATTGTCATCACTTAAAACCAATTAGCTAATCTTCTTCAGGTTTTTGATGAGGAAACTTGGTAAGGGATTGATGTGAATAATCAAAAGATTCCGTCTAACCCGAATTGGGATGCTAGCAGGACTAGAGCCCCCTTAGGATTATATAAGCATAATGCCTTCCAAGCTAATAGTTTCTATTCCAACAATGATCTACTAGCCAACTTTAGAGCTCTAGTCTACATTTTGGGTTCAATGTTATACCCCGTGCTAGTGGTTTCAATGAGACTAGACTTATTGACACTTATATTTTGCATCGGATGATGAACACATTACCTATCCCTCTTACACCTTTGATTATCCAATCTATTAGGGAGGTTGTTCATCACTGGTTCTCCACAAAAGCCTTCATTTTTCCCTTGGTTATAATGAAAATTCTGAAAAACTTTGGGGTGAGTCTTGAGGGTGAACTTATGGAGGCTACCACAGAGCACGATATGGTCACTGAGCAAACTCTTATGAGTTGTGGGTACAAGTAAAGTCAGGAGTTGAAGAAGTGGCTAACACCCTTCAAGGTCAAACATCTCGGGCAGGTTAGGCCACCCACAGTGGAGGAAGAGCAACCACCACCACCGGCATGTGCTAGAGCTAGCAATTCTCAATCCCACTCCCAGACTGACTCTGAGACTACCGTGCTGGGATGAATCAATTAGCAAATGGCGGTGCTCCTACACTTGCAGGGTACTATAGACGACCTGGCGAGACGGCAAGCTACTATAGAGCAGCAGTTGGCCGAATTGAGGCAGCATTTTTCTAGGCCACATGGTGGTGCGGGCACCTCTACACCAGCTGATGATGATGAGGATGATGATGATGAGGAGGACTGATGCTGCTTGTCTACATTTTCTTAATCACTCTTGTTTCTCCTTTCTCTTTTGATGTTTTTTTCGTTAGGGTGTTTTCCTGTGTACTATGTTCTTTCTTTTGTTTTTGGTTTATTTTCTTTTCTAGTTTTTATGCTTTGGTGTGTTTTCTTTTGTATTTTTCTTTTTATGTACTTCGCCAATTTCTTATTCTTCAAGCATTCAGATCTTATACAGCACAATGCCAAACGAATGGAAGTTTACTTTTCTTATCTCTTCTCATTTATTTATTTATTTTTTTTGGTCCTATGGTATTATTTATTTTTGTTATATTTATTTGGACATTGAGGATAATATCCAGTTTAAGTGTGGGGCAGTGATTTGATTGACAAGTCTTCTATACATATACTTTTGCCTTCTTGGGAGCAAATTTTGAGCAAAATTTTCAAAAAATTTTCTGATTTTCTGAAGATTTCAAGCTATATTTTTAGTGCATATCTTTATGATGGATTATAGAGCATATGTTCTAGATCATTTATGGCTTATGCATGACTTTTTGCACACACTTGGACGAAGCAGTTCTTGATCTAATACTTTACATTATTCTTAAACCTATTTTTTTTTTTACTAAAATTCATGGAGTATTCTAGAACTTACTTGAATATCTCTCGAGGCGAAATAAGAAAGACAGTCATGATTTAACTTAGGGATGACGGTAATAGGCTTTCTTTGGAGAGTTTGAGTTTTCTAGCCTACCTATTGTCATATTATCCCTAGTGCCTATTTTAAGCATAAATGAATGATTTCTTTCATTAAAACCCGTCACAATATTTTTTGTCCATTGCTTGTTGCTGAGAGTTTGAATAATTTTCCAAATATTTATGCTCTTGAAGGATGAAAGTATGTGGAAGAAAATGTTGAGAAAGAATGTTGGGATAAAGATCATGACTTGTTACTTTCAATCATGGATCAATACTGAGTTGAGCTGGAAAGAGGAAAGGAAGCAAAGAAAGAGAAGAAAAAGAATAGAGGGATTGAAAAAAAAAACAAAAAGCTGCTAGGAAGAATTGAAAAGAGAGATTGAAAACAAGTGAGAAAAAACAAAAAAAGTAGCAGTGAAAGAAAAGAAAAAGAAAAGACAAATTCAAAGAAGTAAAAGAAAAGATCACAAAAGGGATGGTGATTGACCTGTAAAAAGTTAAGTTCATATTAAATCTTTGAAACCATTTCTAGAAATTTAAGTGATCATGTGAAATGAATAAACAAGAGTTGAGAAAGAAAAACAGAAGAAAAAATGCAGGATTTACTTGAGTAGAGTTGTAATTGTTGAATAAGGTTATGGTTTGATTGATTCTTTGAATAGGATAGCAAGAAGAGTTGAAAATTATTGATTCATTTTGTTTATCCTTTTCTTGCGAACTCTCAGTTTCTTTGATATTTGATTCACCTATATCCTTCATTTGATAAGCTACATTACATGCCTTTAGCCTTACATTACAATCTTAAAAGTCCTACTTGATCTAAGTAGAATCATGATATGTCTCGAATTAGTGGAGAGAATATATGAAAAGTAAGCCTATGGAATGTATATTCTTTTTGAACTAAATTCTTTCCAATGATTTGAGAATATTGTGAAGTATTGTGATAGTTCTACTGAATCATTTATCACTAACACAAGTCTTGCATTTGTTGTGAATGATGTAGTAGCATGTGTTTTATCTTCTTGAATGAAGAAAGCATTGAAGATATTGTTTTGAAATTGATTGAGTGATTTGGTAAACCTTGTGTTTTCCTACTTGTTCTTGATACTTTACTTGGGGACAAGCAAAGAGCTACGTGTGGGGGAATTGATATGGGCTAAATTAGTCATATTTTTCCTAGTTATTTTGAAGCTCTTTTGCGATACATTTTATTCAATAACTAGTCATATTCCTTCATATTTGAGATGTTACCCTTGGAAAGGTATTTTGTTTATTATTACAGATTTTTAGGGTAAAACAAAACAAAATCATCGCAAAATAGAGGAGAGGCAGTGCCGGCTAGGGTCGTAGAACCGGTGCCAGCCATACACTGTTTACACGTACTTCGAAGTGACGAAAAGTTGGCAAAACAAAGGGAAACAGAGTGGAACCGGTGCCGGCTCGAAGAGTCAAGGCAGCGCCAATTGCGTTCTGGTCTTCATCATGTGAAATTCAGAGAAAAATCAGCAAAAAAATAGAGAAGCAGAACACAACTGGCGCTGGCTCCGAGAGCCTAGGCGGTGCCGGCTGTTCCCTGAAGATATGGTGGTGCTTGATTTTTTTCTATGCGATTTTTGGTAATCTGTGGAGTTTTAGTATCTTCCCACTTTTACTCGGCCAAGAACTCTATACCTACGAGTTTAAGCACTTCCTAAACCTATGAATAGATGAAAAACACAAGGGAAAAGGGGGGAGAATTCATTGATCATCATAGAAAATCACTCAATCAGAGGAGGAATTCTTCAATTCGAGGAGGATTGTACAAGAAGGTCTTCAAAGGAAGAAAAATGGGGCTTGTCTATGAGTGCTTTTTGTTACTTTATTTTCTTTTTTCTTGACAATGGTATGTTAATTGTTTTATTGTAATTTAACGTTGTTTAGATATTCATGATTTCTAGAGTTGTCTGATATTTTGATTGACTGGTTATTATTCTTGGTATTCAATTACTTGTGCTTATTACGAGATTAGTTGTTTAGTTCTTTCCATTAACTTGCTGGACCAAAGGGGATTGATGGTAGTTTCAATTTAGTAATTTCATATTTTGTTGGCTATTGACTTGCTAGACCAAAGGGGGTTGATTTCTTAGAACTGGTAATTGAAGGTTAATTGTTGTCTTCCGAGACCAAGGGTTCATTGATTAATTTCATACTTTAAATTTTTCGAGACCAAGGGAATTTAACTAAGGATTGTGTTTAATGCATATCCAAACAATGGTTTGAATTGCATAATTCTCCATACTTGACATGTGTATATTTTTATTTATTTATTTATTTTTGTTTGATTTTATTTGTTTTAACATTATTGAGTCAGTTAAACAATGAAAGAAATGTGATTAATGTCTACTTATTCCTGGAGGATCGACACTCGTTTCAACCCTATGCTTGGTTAATGATGACTACACTTGCTCATATGTGTGATTTGGGGTTAACGTTTTAATGTAAACTTGATTGGGAATGTGCTTAGTTTTTGTATGATTTTTATACCCAAGTCCAGAAACATCAGGAACCAATGACTAAAAAAGAAGTGATTCAAAGTTGTTGTTTTGTGATGCCAAACTAATAATTAATTGAGATATTAGCTAGTCAATCAATGTTATGTCTTTAATAATTTCTGTCTGTGTATATGACTCCTCTCCTATATTTTGTAATAGCTTAGTTTATTTCTTTTTAATCAATTTTGTTACTAGGGTAAACGACATATGAAAAGTGACTAGTGTCTTGTTCTTTAAGGATCGATACTCGTTAATTCCCTATACTATCCTTAATGTTGTGTATACTTGCTCATATGTTTGATTTAGGTGTTGATGTTTAACTTAAAACTTGATTGGAAAAGACTTTAAATTGCAAGATTTTTATGAAATAAGTATGAGCACATCACTTGTATTTTTCTGAGCATAACCCCTATAGGATGGATTTTCACGAGAATCTACAAATAACGAAGGAATTATAATTAAAGCCAATGATATATGTTTCTATCGACCAGCCAACATTGGAGGCATTAACATTAAATTATTTCTAGTAATGTGAGTAGTGGCCATTGTATCGATAGAACTATCTGTAGATCACTAACTCTTAAGACGGTTTTATTTTTGATTGCTATATTCTTAGCTTAGAAAATTATTAACCTTCCTACAAAGCACTGTCAATATTTCTAAGAGCTAAAATTGTCATATTTATTATAAGGGTTTTAATAGGTTAGCCATATTATGGATATAATATAATATTTGAAATGTGCATTTCTTATATGCTTTTCAAAACAAACATTTTTCTAAATGTACTTTTTACCAAAATAATAGAAATATCTTGTTTCAGTCCATTGTCAATTATTATCAAGGATAATCAGTTAACTATACCTAAGCATGTGGATTGGAAAAGGAATCTGTATGTAATACTCACTGCCGAGGAGTATAAGTATGCTCTAACCGACCCCTATCCTAAAATTGGAAAAGATTCTACGAACTAAGATCATGAGGCTGAGAAGGTATAGAGGAAAACTGATGAGATAACAAAATGCTATATATTGGCCTCCATGTCTAATATTCTCCAGTTTGTGCACAAAAGCATGCCTACTATTTATGATATTGATATATTGTTGTGCACCATGTTTGTCGACAAGAGTCGGCCCACAAGGTAGGAAGCTCTTAAGGTAATTATGAATGCTAGGATGGCTGAGAGGACATCGGTTCGTGAGTATATGCTCAAGATGATTGCACATTTCATGTCGGACGATGTTCTAAGGGCAATAATCGATCCTCAGGGCCAAATTAACATTGTTTGTGAGACTTTACCAAATTCATATCCTCAGTTCAAGTAAAACCATAACTTGAACAAGATGGATATGTCCTTGACTAAGTTAATAAAAGAACTTCAGCCTGCTAAAAAAATTATGAATCCTATGTCAAAGTCTTTGGTTACTCATTCTAGTACATCCTCTAGAACTACGGCATAACCTAAGAAGTTCAAGAAGAAGGCCTAGAAGAACTTAAGGTCCCAGCCCAAATGATCTAAGCCAAGTCCATCCAAGCCTAATATGAAATTTAAGGGCAAGTGTTTCAAATGTGGCGAGAAGGGGCACTTCAAGAAAGATTGTCTGAACTTCTAAGCCAAGTCCTCTTTAGGTATTACAGTTTACTTGGAGTCTATTTTAATGTTAGATCATTATCCACTTGGATTGTTGATTTTTGAGTCACTAACCATAGTTGTAACTCCTTGTAAGAGTTCAGCAATATAAGACAACTTAGTAGAGGAGAGCATAGACTTAGAGTGGGTAATGGAGTATAAGTGTGGGCCGATGTACAGGGAGACTTAGAACGTTTATTTGATTAGACTAGGATTATAGTTTTGAAAGATATTTTATACATTTCTAATTTTAAATATAATTTGATTTTAGTTCCAAGATTGATTAATCAAGGTTATTCTATTTCTTTCCATTTTAGTATTTCAATCAGTAGAAATGGAAAATTTATTTGTTCTGGAAATATGTATTACAATCTTTTCTATGTTAATCATATTAGTCATCGAATAAATAATACTCAGACGAGACTTAATAATAAAAAGAGAAAGGCCACATTAAATAATTTATATTTATAGCACTTAAGATTAGGACATATAAATCTTAATTAGATTCCGAGATTAATCCTAAACAGATCATTGGGATCACTGAGATTGAAGGAATCACCTCGGAGTAAATCTCATCTTATGGGTAAAATAACCAAATGGTCTTTTACTCAAAAGATGGGAAGGCCCAAAGAAATATTAGAGTTAATTTATAGTGATGTCTATGGTCCAATGTTTATACCTACTATAGGAGGTACGAATATTTCATCACGTTAAAAAATGATCACATATGTTTTGATTATGTTTACATGATGAGGTGCAAATCTAACTCATTTGATAAATTCAAGGAGTTTAAGGCTGAGGTAGAGTGTTAAATAGGAAAACTAATCAAAAAGCATAGTTCAGATCATCATAGTGAGTATCTCCTTGGTGAATTCAAAGACTACTTAGCACATCAGGGAATAGTCTATCCATTAACTGCACTAGGGACTTCCCAGCAGAATAGAGTATCACACAGAAGAAATAGAACATTGATAGAAATGGTCAGAAGCTTAATGAGTCATACAACTCTTCCTATTTCTTTGGAAAGAACAACATAAATTGTGAACATAATGCTTTCCAAGTTAGTTCGTAGGACATAGTATGAGATGTGCACTAGACACAAGACTAGTATAAATTATCTAAAGGTACAGGGTTGTCCAGATTATTTACTAAATGAAGTGAGATAGGCCCAAGAACAGAATTGTACTACTTCATAGGGTATTGAAAAGGAGTAAGAGGAGGATACTTTTACCATCCTCAAGAGTAAAAGGTAGTTGTTAGTACTCATGCTAGATACTTAGAAGATGAACAAAGTATATCCACTAAGGTTTCGAGTAAGATGGAATTAGAAGAAAATTTGAGTAACATTTTAACTTCTAATACACCAGTTAAGGAACCAAAAACAATACTACTATATATTTCTATACAGACTGAGCCACGTCGTAGTTGGTGGATATCTACAGCTCCAGAAAGATGGACTAGAAAGGCTTTTGTGCTAGTCTATAACCATCAAGAACAAGATCATACTAGATAATATGTGGCCATTGCAGACGTTGATGCAGACAAATAGCAAATAGTAATAGATGCTGAGATTAAGTTTATGTATCTCAATCAAGTCTGGGAACTTATCACTACACCTGAAGGGATGAAACCCATAGGATGCAAGCAGGTATACAAGATAAAAAGAGGCCCAGATGGAAAGGAAAAAACTTATAAATCAAGGTTGGTTGCAAAAATGTATACTCAAAAAGAAGGAATCAATTATAAGGAGACCTTTTCACATGTAACCATGCTTAAGTCCATTCATATTATCTTAGCCATCACATGTTATTATGACTATGGGATATGACAAACGGATATCAAGATAGCCTTTCTACATGGCTATCTTACGAAAAACATCTATATGACCTAGACTGAAGGGTTTATTACGAAAGGCCAAGAATACATGGTTTGCAAGTTTAAAAAGTCCATTTATAGACTTAAGTAAGCATCGCGTGCATAGAGCATATATTTGGATGAGACTGTAAAGTCTTATAATTTTATACAAAATGTGGATGAACTATGTATGTATAGAAAATCAAATGGGAACAATGTCTCCTTTATGGTACTATAGGTAGATGACATTCTACTAATTAGAAATAATATAAGGATGTTATTATCTATAAAGGTTTGGCTCTCAATTCTAGCTACATTCTTGGCATTAAACTTCATTGAGATAGAAAGCAAATAATGTTAAGTTTATCCCAATCTACTTATATTGGCAAGATATTGGCTAACTTTAGGGTGGATCAATGTAAAGAGACAAGCATACTATTTAGGCACAGATTGACCTTATCTTCCAAAGAATGCCGTAAGATACAGGAAGAGAAAGAAAAAATAAGTAGGATTCCCTATGCTTTAGTGGTGGAGAAGTCTTATGTATGCTATAATTTGTACAAGGCCATGTATCCATTATGTTATACGTATGGTTAGCTGATATCGGTTAAACCTAAGAAAATAATACTGCCAAGCTGTAAAGTATACACTCAAGTACTTGAAAGGAACGAGAGATTATATGCATGTCTACAGAGCCAATGAATTGATTTCTATCGATTACACTGACTCAGACTTCCAAACGGATAAAGATGAAAGGAAATCCATTAGTGGAAACATTTAAACTTTATCTGGAGAGGATATTTTTATGGAAAAGTGTTAAGCAATCTTGTGTTGTTGATTCTGCCAAGGAAGTTGAGTATATGAAAACTTCAAAAGCCTCAAAAGAGGTGGTTTGGCTTCAAAAATTCCTCATAGAACTTGGAGTTATGTCACAAATAGACATACCCATTTACCAAGCCTTTCACAGAAAAGGTGTTCCAAAGACACTTAAACATGATTGCGGTAGGCACATATGGACTCTCATAGTCTATTTAGTACAAGTGAAAGATTATTGAAATGTATGACCAAAATGTATTACATATTTCTATATTTTATAAATAAATAAATATTTTATTCATTAATGGTTGCTTTTTTACATATATTTGCATATTAAAGGGTTAAGTACATTAGTAAGTAATCTACGTGATTTGGTAGTGCTTTCACAATAAGGTGTAGATTATGGGCTATTGACACATAAACGAAAGGTTGTTCTTAATCAATTGATAAAGCTAGGCACTTTTTCAAAGTATAGATTATCATACTATGGTTTGTAAATGGGAATGGTTTACCTTTAACCAGTGAGTAGACTGCTCACACCAATAGTACAAGTATATTCAAAAGATGTAGAACTGTACCATAGGATAATTATCTTTATAAATGTACTGCAATAAATAAAGATTAGTCTATCACTGCTACCACATGGAAGATTACCCTAAAACTTGGGTATAAGTTGGTGGTCTAGTGAAGCAGGACTTGTGCACTTTGATATATGATGTGTGAGGTTTTATCGCAAGCCCAATAACCTTGTACATTAGGTATATGACTCAAGGTAATTAAGATAAACTTATAGAGTTTCTATGCATCACTTTACGAAAACATTATCCCCTTGTGATTATCCAAAATAATCTAAATAATCTTGACCCCTAGAAAACGTGACAAAGTATGAATGTTTTGATAGCTCTCTGATATAAATGAGTATATACTGAAAGTCATGGATTATTGGACTATTAAAATATGGTGGATATTATTAAGAAAATTGTTAGTATAATTGTCGTATCTCAATGATAGTTGTTACATAGAATAGTATTCTCGTCATTATACCTAGAGGTCGAAGACACTATATTTGTAATGTTATTCTTGGGGTCAATATTTCTATTTGGTGATAAATAGAATATTTAAAATGATAAAATACAACTTTTTATTAGCAAGGGTATTTTGATCATTTTAGTAGCAAAGAATAATATATCTTTTCGTCTCTAGAGTAGCTCAAGTAACCTTACCAAATTTGTTTTACTATATGAGCTTATTAGGTGAATTTATTATTAGAAGTATTATTATTCTTAAAGTACAATTACTTATTTATTTTGGCTAGACTAATAAATTAGGCAAATTTTATTAAATTGGTTTATTAATTAATTGTCTTAAGTAATGTTATATTTGGTCTAAGTGGATCAATTAATTAATATGAGAGCTATTTAAATAGCCTTAGACTAATTAAGATAACCCAGGGCCACCATGGTTAATTAGGTGACAAAGGGTTTCAAGAAAACCCGGGGTGGCACCTCAATTAATTAAAAAACAAAAAAAGGAAACGAAGTTAGAGGTGGTGGTTGTTTTGGAAAAGGAAAACGAAAGCTATTGTTTTGTAGGGTAGGGTTACCTGTGACTAGTATCCATCTTAGTTCATGAAAAGCAACAGAGAAATATAGCTTTCGATTTTCTTTAGAAGGCAAACGGGGGGGGGGTTTCTTTTGTATTTGTTTGTCCTTTATTCTTTTCCAATAGCTCTTTCGATCTTCCTCTCAATTAAATTCATCCTATTCTACTTTCACCGGTACTAGTCCATAGGAGGTTTGAGAATACTCTAGAAGGTCAAGAGCTAGCAAACATGATACGTGTTAGTTACGAATGAGCTGATGGTTAGATGGAATTCCTATGACATAAGTGAACGTTCTAACGCAGGAAGCTCCATCGAACCCGAATCTGACATCGTTAATACAACCTAAGAATCCAAGAATTAAATACTCCAAGTCTTTCACTCGAAAAAAACTTAAATTTAATATCTTTTGCACCGTTTTATTTTCCAACAGTCCTTCAAATTACCTAAGATAATTAATTAATAGACCAATTTAATTAAACTAGCTCAATTAATTATTCTAGCCTAAATAAATAATTAATTAGACTCCTCGAATAATTATTCTAATATTAATTTCTTGTATGCACAAATCTCCTATAGGCATTTAATAGATTATGAGAGTCCATATTTGCCTACCCCTACAATGTCTAAATATCTTTTGAACACCTTCGTCATCAAAGACATGGTAAATGGGTCTGCCAGATTGTTGTAGAGGAAATTTGGTCAACCACTTTCTCCCATTTCTATAAGAACTCCCGGATCAAACAATATTTTCTCTCAATGTACTTGCCTTTGTATGGTTCCTTAGTTCCTTACATTTTGACACAACTCTGGAATTGTCGCAATATACAGTAATAGGCCTATCCATTTATGACACAGATCTAAGTTTTGTGAGAAACTTTTGAGCTAAACCACTTCTTTTAAAGCTTTTAAAGCTATAGCATGCTCGCTTCCATGGTAGAATCAGTAATACAAGAATGCTAAACACTCCTCCAACAAATAGCACTTCTAGATAAAGTGAAACGAATCTCAGTCAGTGTAACTGGTAGGAATTAATTTATTAGTTCTGTAGACCAGTATATAATCCCTCGTTCCCTTTAGGTACTTGATTTTATACTTTACAGCTTGCTAATTTTCTTCGTTTGGGTTTGACTGATATTTGCTAACCATGCCTACAACAAAACAAATATCTAGCATTATACAAAGTCTAGCTGATATGTAAACTTTGGGTGTATAAAAATATTAAATTTAAATCTATCCCTTAGTCAAGTTTTAATTAAAACATTAATCCCAAATTACACATACTAGCAAGTATACCTATCGCAAGCATAATATATGGAATTAACGAGTATCGATCCTCAAAGGAACATGTACACACTAATTACTTTTCATTTATTGTTTAACCGACCTTATAAAGTGATAAGATGATGAAAAAAAATAAAAAAAAAAATGTACATCTTAAGGATATAGGAATATGAAATTTAGATAACTATCCTAGAAACCATGATAATGAATCATTTTAGCAACTATTTCAATTAATCATCATCTTGGAATTATGAAAGAATTAAAATAGAGTTCAATCATTTCCCAAGTCATAAACTTACTATCTCATGATTAAATTAGCAGATTTCCCAATCAAACCAACATAGCCAAAAAAATGCATTAAACTCTTCCTTCAACAATTATCCATATGCCTTAGGTGATAGTAAACATAAAATTAGCCAACAACCTTATACCTTTGGCGAAATAAACTAATTTTTTATTACTTCGGTACATTGTCATAACTTCATTTCCTATGTTCGTTAAGAAATAACAGATATGGAATTAAGAAATTTTAATCAATTCCTGACATCATTTCCCAAGTCAATTAGAAGTAAATCTAACTTCATCAACTCTTCCATAATTACAAGTAATCAAACACCAAGAATGATAAAAAAAAAAAAAAGATCAAATAGCTAAATTAATCCAAAAATCATGAATCCTAAAATAAAAATCAAATTACATTGAAAACATCAATAAAATCATTATTCTATAAAAAGAAAATAAAGGCAAATGAAAGAACTCATAGACAAGCCCTCATTCTTCTCTTTGAAAACCTCCTTGAATAATGCCCCTTGAATGATGAATATCCACTTCTTGTGAGTGATTGCCAATTTTAATCCTTAGATTCACACATTTCTCCTATATTTTTCTTGCCTTTCTAAGCTCCTTTAATACCAAAATTCATGTCTTGAGAAGTCTTGTCCGACTCGAATTCAAAAAATACCAAAATCCTTTGCAAAATACCAAATTTGTGCACAACACTGCCCCTGTACAGATTGGACTAGATGCCAGGTCACTTAAGCCTACATGGCACCAGGTACATTCTAGTTTGCTCCTCAACTTATGCTCTATTTTTCCAAAGCAGAACTGGTGCTTGATGTTTTATTTTGGCCTGGCACTCGGTTAAGTCTGGAATTTTATACTTTTAGCTCAAAATCTATTCGATCCAGCACAAATTCATAAAAAAACACTTTTCACAGGAAAAAAATATCAAATAGGAAGGAATATGTCTAATTATTACATCAAAATTATCACAAATTAACAACAAATAACTAGGAAATTAGTGATGAATTTAGCCTCGATCAATCGCAGACATGGGACTTCCCACTACTAAAGCATAGGCAATATAACTCATTCTTTTCCTTCTTTTCTGTATTTTAGGATATTATTTGGAAGATAAGGTCAATCCATTTCTAAAGGGTATGATTGCCCCTTCATGCTGATCCATGATAAATTTAGCCAATATCTTATGAATATAAGCAAATTGGGATAAACGTAACATTCTTTACTTCCTAAAGATTAATACCATGAATGTAGCTAGTTTTTCCAATATCCTTGATGCCAAATTGATTTGACAGCCAAACCTTTATAGATGTCCCTACATTATTTCCAAAGAGTAAAATGTCATTTACATAGAGTACCATAAAGGACACATTGTTCCTGTCTGAGTTCCAATACAAACATAGTTCATCCTTTTTTTATGTGAAAACATAAAGCTTTACACTCTCATCAAAATGTTTGTTCGATGCACATGATACTTACTTAAATCTGTAAATAGACTTCTTAAGCTTGCAAAATATATGTCCTTGGGCATTCGTAATAAAGCCTTCCGGATGGGTCATATAGATATCTTCGCTAAGATAGTCATTTAGATAGGCTATCTTGACATCTATTTGCAATATCTCATAGTCATAATAATTTGCGATAGCCAAGATAATGCAAATGGATTTAAGCACCGCAACAAATAAAAAGGTCTCCTCATGATCTATCCCTTCTATCTGAGTATAACATTTTGCAACCAACCTTACTTTATAGGTTTCTACCTTTCTATCTATGTCTCCCTTTCTCTTTGCATACCTACTTACACCACATGGGTTTAATCCCTTCAGGTGCTACAACAAGATCACAAACTTGATTGATATATATAGACTCAATCTCAAACCCACTACTATTTACCATTTGTTTATATCGACATGAGCAATGGCCTTGTCGTATCTTGTGGGATCTTATTCCCGATGATCGAAGACCACCTCACAAGCCTCTCCAGTCCATCTTTTTAGAGCCCTAGATATCCTCCTACTATGATACGGCTCAATCTGTATATGAATATCTGGTAGTGTCTTTTCTGGTTCCTTAACCGGGGTACTAGAAGTAGAAGTGTACCTCTACTTCTTTTCCAATTCCACTATCTCAAAATCTAAGTGGACATAAATTGATTATCCTCTGAACACCTAGCATGAGTACTAAAAAATATATTTTACTCTTGGGGATGATAAAAATATCTACCCATTGTTCCTTTTGGACACCCTCCAATGTAGCACAATTCTGATATTGCGTCTAACTTACTTCCTTTATTTAGTACATAAGTTGGATAATCTGATACCTTGAAATGATTATTACTTAGCTTACGTGCAGTCCACATCTCATAGGGTATCCTAGGCATCGACTTAGAAGATGCCAAGTTTAGAATATATGATGCTGTTTTCAGAGCATATCCCAAAAAAAAAAAAAAAAAAAACAGAGGAAGAGTCGCATAACTTATCATGCTTCTGACCATTTTCATCAATGTTCTGTTTCTTCTCTTAGCTACTCCATTCTACTGGGGAGTCTTAGATGCAGTTAGCTGAGATACTATTCCTTGATATGCCAAGTAGTCCTTGAATTCACCAGAAAGATACTCTCTAGTATGATCCAATCTTAGCATTTGAATAAGTATAACTATTTGACGCTCCATCTTAGCCTTAAACTCCTTGAATTTATCAAAGAAGCCAAACTTGTGCTTTATCAAGCAAACATAACCAAAATGCATATGATCACCTTAAAATGTGATGGAATATTCATAACCTCCTCTAATAAATGTAGGCACATGACCACAAACATTATTATTAACTAACTATACTAACTAAAATACCAGAATAGAAAGAAACAAAATATTTTTGTTTAATCAATCTTGAAACTGAAATAAAATTCTATTTAAAACTAGAAATATATAAAATATCCTTCAAAACTAAAATCCTATTACAATCAAATAAAAGTTCCAAACCTCCGACTGCTTTGGCCCACACTTGTGCTCCATTGCCTATTCTAAGTCTATGCTCTCCTCTATTGAGTCACCTTATCTTACTAAACCATTGTAAGGAGTTACAGATGTGGTCAGTGGCTTTGGAATAAAAAATCTAAGTGGATAATAATCCAACCGTCAAAATAGATTCTAAGTAAAGAGCAATACCTGAAGAGAACTTAGCTAAGAAGTCCAGACAATCTTTCTTGAAGTGCCTTTTCTTGCCACATTTAAAACACTTGCCCTTAGATTTCGCATTGAGCA
This sequence comes from Voacanga thouarsii, assembly GCA_026120185.1. Lineage (NCBI taxonomy): Eukaryota > Viridiplantae > Streptophyta > Magnoliopsida > Gentianales > Apocynaceae > Voacanga > Voacanga thouarsii. The sequence goes on from JANUWF010002124.1 coordinate 298,721, forward strand.
TGGACGAAACAGGCTTAGATTCTTTAGGCAGGGCTGCTACATTATTTTGGCCCGTCTTCTTCTTAAACTTCTTAGATAGGCCTTTGTTCTAGAAGATGAACTACAATGAGTAACCAAAGCCTTTGACATAGATGTTATCATTTTTTCAGTAGCCGAAAGTTCTTACATTATCTCAGTCAAAGACATATCTGACTTGTTCAAACTATAGTTTAACTTTAATTGAGAATATGAATTTGGCAAAACCTCAAGAACTATGTCAATTCTCCCATTTAATCTTTTAAGAAAAATAGGTTTTTTAGAAAGTGTTCTTTACAATACATTTGGCTTTCATTAACTTAGGTAAAATTCCAAAAATTCAACCATTATTCAATATGTCAAGAATGAAACCCTTTAAGAGCATAAACCATGAATTTTTATTTTTACTAGTTAAGTTAAAACCATTTTCTAGGAACTAAATTTAAAATATTTAAATTCAAAATAATCTTCATTGCAAGGATAATACTATTTGCAAGAATAAATCAAGACTTTTATTTTAAATATCCTAGTTCTCTTTTAACAATGTTTTCCTTAATTGTTTTATCCCAAAAAAAATTAATTTCTCAAAATCATTCTGCATTTGATCACAAAATTAAATCAAATAGCCATGCTTGAAACGAAAACTTTATGCATTCTATTTCTTTCTTTTAATTGTTATATGACCAAATAGTAGATTAAACATCACAAAAATAAAATTAAAATGATCTTATTTAATCCAAAGGTGGTTCCTCCTTTACTAACCATTTTCATGCAAAAGTATTTATTACAATAAATAAACCATTACAAGAAAATAACCTTGTTGATATGGGACTCCAAAAGAAAAGAAAATTACAAGAAAATTTGAAAACCAAATTATCTCCAAGATGCCCGAACTAGAACCCGAAACCGCAACATAAACTAGCAAAAATAAGCCAGAACCGCTAGCTACCAAAATCAGTTACAGCTTTAATAAAGTTGGCCACAACATCAGGAACAACAAACATGAAAATTAGTTGGGGATTATAGACTTTGAACTAGCTACGGCATGCCTTCATATAATTAGTGCTTCAAGGTGAAAACTTCCATAAGTTAGCCGTGGCATAGGGCTTCAATTGACCAAACAGGCCGCAGTTTGGAGGCAATTCGGCCACGGTTTTCTTCTGTTCGAATTTTTGTGAATTTTTCATTTTTGAATTTCCTCTTGTTTTTTCTTCAAGGATTTTTCCAATGTTGATTCAGTACAAATATTGTTTCAAAAATTCAACAAATTCAATTTAAATAAAATCACAATCACCTATGCCTTTCAAAATGAGGCGTACACGAATTCTATGGAAAGAGATTACTAATAAATTATTTATGTCTATGGCTCAACATGAAAGGTGTACACAACATCTACACATATAAAAAATCATAAGTGATCCATACAATTATAAAAATTTAAATTTTATTAGTAAAGGAACCATTTTTTTCGGTTATTAACCATAGGAATGCTTCTATATTTTAGCCATTGCTCTGATACAACTTGAAGGACTGTGGGAAAATAAAAATATAGTGGAAGATTGCAAATTAAAATTTTTTCCGAGCCAAAGTCTATGAGTACTTACTTCTTGGACACATAGGTTGAACAACCAGTGTCAGATATAGGTTCAATGTCGCTTCTTTGGAACATTCACTCATTTCGTAAGAATTCCAGCTAACTATCGGCTCCTTCACAACTAACACTGGTATGGCCTAAATTAATATATATATTCCTTGTTGTTCAAGGATATTTTATGATACTTTTGATGTAATAACTAGTCATATTCCGGTTTAATATTTGGCTTATAAAAATGTTTTTCTATGATTTGATGCAAAAATTGATGAATTTGGAATTTAATTGTGCAATTCTGGTAGAGACTTGATGTCAGCCCAAGAAGATTGACCAAGCGCTGACCTATGTCAAGAAAAAATAACATAAAATGGGGAAAATTGGTCAGAAATAGAGTAACCAAGCCACAAGTGGCTTCACATGAACCCCGGCCTAATTTGTGTGCAAATGGTGAGAGAACCCACAGGAGGATGTAAATGAGCTATGGGAGGCTTGCAGTCGGCTCGGGCAAGTTGACTTCAAGAAGAAATAAGATGGTTCGGTGGTTTCGGCTCGGCTCAACAAGAAAGAAATATGCTTAGCGGCTCAGCAAAGAAAAGGAATGGCTCGAGCAAGCTCGTAGCTTGAAGACTAGCTTCACTTAGCTCGGTCAATGAAATAAAGGAAAAAGTAAATTTGGTTTGGGATTGGGATCAGGATCGAGATCGGCTTGATTGAAGAAAAAATGAAATGGCTTGAAGTCTTCAGTGGCTTCGGTGGCTTCATGTTTGATTTAAGTATTTTAACCAACTAAAGGAATCTGGTCTCAAAATCAATTTAAGTTAGTGGACCTCTATATATTATTAGAGTCCTATTTTTAAAGCTTTTAGAAAATGTGTATGCTTATAAATAGAGTCTATTCATGTAGGAAAGAGTGGTGCACACATGGAGAGTTAGACAAATATATAGAGTGTACCCATGTAATATTTTCTCTGGAAAAATTTACCGCTTAAGAAGCATTTTTTTTATAGGAGTTTTCCTTGGCAGTTGATGGCTTGTCTATAAGTGCCTATCCCTTTCCTTTCTTTTCTTTTTGTTTAATTAACAATGGGATTAATGTTTTATTTGTAATTGAGTATTATTTCCAGATTCTTGATACTATAATTTACTTAATTTTTGATCAATTGATTATTATTCTGGTATTTGATTACTTGATTTTATTTGATAGGTTGAAGGAATTAATTTATGTCTAATGGACTTGGGAAATGAAGTTAGATTAAGTTTAATTCTATGTATTTATTATCATTAAGTTCAATTTACTCAATTCTATGAATTTGTTATCTTAACTAGACTGGGAAAGAAGGTTCAGAATTGAACTTAAGTAATCAAAAACTAGTTAATTTCGCATAGAGTATAGGGTTATCAGCTAATTTCATGTTTATATTGCCTAGAGTATATGGATATTCATGATAAAGGAGTTTAATGCATTTTTTTTTTTTTGTTATGTTAGTTTGATTGGAAAATTTGCTAATTTAATCAAGAAATAGTAATTTCATGGATTGGGAAAAAAGAGGTTTGTATTTTTATTCCTTCATGATACTAAGACAGTGATTGATTGTGATAAGTAATAGATGATTCATGTCATGTTTTTTACAATAGCTATTTAATTACATATTTTTCTATTCAAGAGTTATATATATATATATATATATATATATTGATTTTTATTTATTATTCATCTAATAGATAGGTTAGACAATGAATAAGAAGTAACTAATTGTAATTGTTCCTTAAAGATCGATAGTCGTTAATTCTCTGTATTATCCTTGTGATGAGTATACTTACTCATATATATAATTTGGGGATTAATGTTTTAATTAAATCTTGGCTTGGGATGGATTTAGAATTGTAAGATTTTTATACACTCAAATCTTACGCATCAAGTTTTTGGCACCATTGCCGAGAACAATACCATGAAAGCTTGGAATTCATTGATTTAGCCATGTAAATATGTTAATATTTTTTTTTATTTTGCACAATGTAAATATTTTTCTTCTTATATTATATATATTTATGTATTTGAAAAAAAAATGTTGTGAATAAACCATTTATTAGTGTACTATAATAATTGTTTTTTTACTAGTTGTTAAATATTTCATATTACTAATACTAACAGTAATAGTATTTATACTTGTATTCTATAATTACAATATATTGTTGTATTTATTTTCTTAGCATTATCATAATTTTTTAATTATTTCATATAATAATAATAATAATAGTAATAAGAGTTGTAATACTAATTATTTGTAATTTTTGTTGCTATATCATTGTACAATAATTCTTTTGTATGCTTGTAGCTGTTTCATTGTTTTTATTTATTATTGCTGAAAAGAAAAGATTTCCGTTTCTTCCATAATCAAGCTAGCACTGGCTTAATCAAGCCAAGCCATCTCTGGCTTGGTTCTGGCTCGGTTAACATCTGCAGACAAACCGAGCTCACCACTGCATAACTACATCTTCAGCTTTCTCTTTTCCACACACGAAGACAACCAAATTCACATGTTCTTCAGCTCTCTTGTATCACAAGATTGGCGCCTATTTATTTTTCTTCTTGTCTTTTGTCCTTTTCCGTTTCACACCCACCTAGACGTTTTCCTTTCTATCCACCATATACCTATTGCTTGTTCTTCCGATTTCTCCAGTAAGCCGTTGGTGCCTTTCTTCTCCTTCCTTCTTCTTCAACATTATCCCTTTCTTCCACTAATTTTCTCACCAAAAAATCACATCTTGAAGCTTAAACGTTGGAAGAACACATCCGTGTGCAAACTTCTTCAAGTCACGGTGAATGCTTTCCAAATTAGGGAATGAGTTATTTTGGAAAAAAAATAATTAATGGAGCTTTTAATTGAGAAAAGTCATGCATGAGATGAGTTTATTTAGAAATGGTCTTGTTGAGTTTCTTAGGAGTTGGAAATGTGCATGAGATGAGTGGGTAGTGATTTTGGTGCTGCAAATATTATCTACATACTTTGCTAGAATTTTCGAATTTGTGGATATCATGGTTAATTTTCAAAGCATAACAATGCTAATTTTCGTGTGATTGTGTGGTACACTTGTTGAGGTTTAACATTGTGCTTCTACTCTTTGAATTGGAAATTGTTAAAGGAGTTATTTTGAGAGTTGTGTTTGAAAACTAGAATTTTGGGAAAACTAGTTTTTAACTAAGACCATCCTCATCTTTTGATCTTTCATTAGAGCTACCTTCTTTCCATCCTAAAAATTTCACTGATAAAAAATGTGAGGAATGGTATGATGCTAAGGCTTTGAATAGAATCATTGCTAAAAAAATAATCAAGCCTTTCCTTGATAGGTCTTTTCATACAACTAAGATGTTTGGAAGGATTGGTTGGGGTCTAATTTTAGGATTGAAAGGTAATTTTGTCCTACCCTTCTGAAAGAAGTTTATGCAAATATGAAAAGTAAAAGCAAAGGACATTTACAACAAACCAAAACATCTATAAAGGGCACATCCATAATTTTGCCTTGGGCTCAATTAGCTACCATTTTAAGTGTTAATGATAGTGGCCATTGGATAGAAATTGACCACCACGATAAGATGATCTTTTCTGAGCCAACTTGGAATATTAATGTTGCTTATCACTAGTTAGGTTTGAAACCAAAATCATCTACGCATGGTTCATTTCTCCCTAGTAATAACCTTACTCCTTCATAGGGGCTAAAATCACTATTAGTTTCCTAGTTATTTGAGGTTGTTTTGAGATGCTTTTGTTGTAATAACTAGGCATATTCCTTCCTATTTGACATTGTACTTGTAAAAAGTGTTTTTAGTGAATTTGTGCATATTTGAGTTGAATTTGAGCAAAAAGAGAATAATTCCAGAATGCACTCAGCGCCAGGCCCATTAAAAGGACACCAGGTTCTGTGTCCATTCTAGAAAAGTAGAGGAAATTGAGCTAACTTTCCAAAAAAAAAAAAAAAAAAAAAAAAAAGAATAGACCTGGCGCCAGGTCTGGCTAGTGGACTAGGCACCGGGTCCATTATGTTCGGGAAGTAAAAACAGAGCAAAAAGCAAGATGAATAATAGATTGTACCCAGCGCCAGGTGGGTCGAAGGTACTCGGCACCAGGCCCGCTCTGGAGGGCGAAAATCCTCTGCACAAATTCGGAAATTTTCCAAAGACTTCGGTATTATCTAATTATTACTCGGCCAAGATTCTTCAAGCAATGAATTTAGCATCAAAGAGGCCTATTAAAGTAAGAGAAAACACAAGAGAAGAAGAGATAGGGAGAGAGAGGCGGATCCAAGAGCATAAATTCCAATCACTCATTACAGGTGGGATTCACCTAATTAAGGAGAATTGTTCAAGAGAGTCTTCAAGGGTGAAGAAAGAGGCTTGTCTATTAGTGTTTTCTTTTAAATTATGTATTCAATGTTTTCATTATAATTTGACAATTTTTTGGGATTCATGACTTATGTATTAACTTCGCTACTTGATCAATTTTCTATCATTCTTGGCATTTTATTACATGTGATCATGGAAGAATAAAGGAAGTTGGTTTTGCTTCTATTTGACTTGGGAAGAAATGTTAGGAGTTGATTTAATTTTATTAATTTTATATTTTTTACTACATAACGGACTTGGGAAACGAAGTTAAGATCAATGAACTTGAGTAGTCAAAGGTTAGTATATTTTGCTTAGAGTATAGGGTTGGCTAATTTCATGTCGATAAGGAATTATGTTTAATGCATCTTTTGGTTACGTTGGTTTAATTAGAAAAATTCTAATTTAATCAGGGGATAGTGATTCCATGGATTTGCAAAGAAGTGGAGTCTATATAAGTGAATTCATGACCTGGGAAACGATTGAACTTTATTTTATATTCCTTCATCATGACAAGAGGATGATTAATTGAGATAGTTGTTAAGTGATTCTTTATCATATTTTCTAGAATAATTGTCTAAATTGTAAAATCCTACCTCCTTGAGTTGTACATATTTCTTTATTTTTATTTTTTTCTCAATTTGTTTGGGTCGGTTAGATAATGAATAAAAAGTGATTGTTGTGTACTTGTTCCTTTGAAGATCGTTACTTGTTAATTCCCTATACTATGCTTGCGATGAGCATACTTGCTCATATGTGTATTTTGGGATTAATTTTTTGATTAAAACTTGACTAAGGGATGGATTTTAATTTGATAATTTTTATACACCCAAAATGTACGTATCAAGTTTTTAGCGCTGTTGTCAGGGAACAATATCTTGAAAGGTTGGATTTTGTTGATTTAACAATGTTTATATGCTTACATGTCCATATTTCTATATGTAAATATGTATATATGTTCTTTGTATAAATTGGTATTCTATCATGTTGTTTGTAATATTGTGTGACTAAATTGACCAGTTTACTTCATGTTGTACTGTAAATACGTCTAACTTTTTGTTTACATAGTTTCTGAATGCGTGTGTTTTTCTTTTCTTTGTTTTTTTTAATTATTTTTATTTGTTTTTATTTTTGATTTGGTTTTTTTTTTCTTTGAGCGCGCGATTGACATCATCATGGACAGCTACTTTTGGGCATAAGATCAATGGAGCTATAACAACGAGAATTTGCCAAATTTGCAAACTCGGATTGACGCTTTTTGTGAGACATCACTTGAAGCCTCAATGCAATATTTTGTCGCTAATACAAATTCCTCCATTAAGTGGCATAAAGAAGCATCCCAACGTATGAGCCCATCATAGAACACAACTAGCCAAGTTGGTTAAGGATGCGATAAAAGTCCATACATTTGAACAAGAGAATCCCCAAGGAAAGGAGATAGGATATGAGGAATAGTTATCCAATGTGAAAGGATGGTATTCAATTCTCTTCTATGTGCTAATAATTCTAATATTTCTTTACGACATAATTTTCTAGGTTCTTCTCAATTCTTGGAGAACAAGGAGTCCAAATGAGGATGTGTTAAATTTATCATACCTGAAGGAGTTGGATCTTTCAACGCTACATCATAAGAAGTCGTTGGATGGAGCTAGTAATTTCTACCCTTTACCCTAATTTCATGGAGGTAACTTAGCATTTGTAGACCATGCATTGAAAAGTAAGGATTTCTTGATCCCAACTTTGAAAACCAAATGCTATGTTTTAAGGGGAGTTTTCATTGTGACAAATCTTTTGAAGGGTTAAATGGGGATTTCATGTTTGATGCATTCTTTAGAGACCATATGCATTTATCCGTTCAGAAAAATATTTGTGTGTCTAAAGGAATATTAGGGAATAAGGTTCATGTGTTTTTTCTTGTTGAGAAAAAAATATTTTTATGAACTTTCTATTTTTCAAAAACCTTCAATCTTTCTACATTCATCTTGCTTATTTTCTACTTTGAGCTTAAACGTCTTTAACAAGGGTTTGATAAGGATGCATGATGAGTGAAAAAAGTGTTTTTTTTATATGTTTTGGGTTTGTTTTGAATTTGGGTTTATTTATGTCTTTTGGTCATTCTTTTGTTTTATCTAAGTTCTATTTTTAGTTGTTAGGTGTTATTTCCCCAAAACAGGGAAAATATTTTCCATCTTATGTGTGGGGGAGTAAGTCGTGTCTTTATTTGCTTTCTTAGGAGTTTTAGGATTTTTCTTTAGTTTGTTTTCTTTTATTTAGGTGTGTTTTCTTAGTATTGAGCTACTTTGGAAAATTTTGGTTTAAAAGATTTTGATTGAAAAATAACTTTGTTGCAAGTTCCTTGAAAGTTGAGAACAGTTGAATATTTAAAAGTTTGGAAAGCTTGGAACTAATATGCAATGGAAGTATTTTCTTTTCTCTATTCTTCCTCTTTATTTATTTTAGTCTTCTTGGTTTTGCTTTTATTATTCTATCTTTGGCCATTGAGGACAATATCCAGTTTAATTGTAGGGGGGAGAATGAGGTTGAAGATAAATTTTCATATTATTTTTGTGAAAAATTTTCCAAAAATTTAGTAGTTTTCATTGATTAGTAAGGTTGTAATTATTTTTATTAGTTCGATATGGTTTTTTGTCATTCATTTGGTGGATTTTTTGTGAAATTGGTTTTGTTCGATGGGATATTTTTCAAAACTTGAGAATTTTGATTGATCTTATTTATGCATTAGTGTTTGAATGTTATTTGATTCATCTACTTGAAATCTAAAGGATATGATAAATATGGGAAAAATTTATTAGCTAACTCTTGTATTGTGAGTTTAAATTTTGCTTAGCTTTGAATTGTGATGAGGAATGTGAGTTGATAAAAGATCTTTGAGAGGAAGGATTGTGGCAAAATTGTGAAAAAATTCATGAGGTGAAAAGTGAAAAAATGAGTTGTTATTTCCTCTATGAAGATGAGAAAACAAATTGTTTTTGCTTGGTATGGGGGCCTATGAAGAGAAATCCACTTTTTTGAGGATATGAATTCCCTAAAGCAAAAGAAAAAAAGAATTGTTTATAGGAAAGTTGTTAAAAAAAATAATGAGTGATGACTAAAAGGGGGCCAATATGGTGTGTGAAGAGAAATATATGCACTTAAGGCTATCAATTCCCTAAGTAATTGAAAGAAATTTTGAAGGAAAAAAAATTGGAGTGCTTTCCTTATATCATGACTTGAGTTGTGCAATTTTTAGATTTATAATACTTGAGTTGGTAGATAGCTTGACTGGTCTGATTCATGTTATCTATATTTTAATTTGAAGGGTAAAATAATTTTATTAAACTAAGGTATATACTTGATTAATTTGACTTCAAGAGTTTTGCGGTATCTTGTCCAAAGTTTTAAAGTTTGCATTGTTTTCAAAGTGTATGAATGGTAAGAGTTGTATCTTAAGTTTGAAAGAAAGACATAATCTTTGCTATGGTAAAGAAATTTTTGAATAAGAAAGAACTTGTTTTTTCTTAATGATTTTTCTTGATCAAAGTGCTTTGCTTGAGGACAAGCAAAAGTTCAAGTGTGGGGGCATGTGATAGGGGCTAACATCACTATTATTTTCCTAAATATTTGAGGTTGTTTTGAGATACTTTTCTTGTAATAACAAGGCATATCCTTCCTATGTGAGATTATACTTGCAAAAAGTGTTTTTAGTGAATTTGTGCCGATTTGTGTTGAATTCGAGGAAAAAGAGAACAATTCTAGAATGCACCTTGCGCCAGGCCCAGCCAAAGGACCAGGCGCCAAGTCTATTTGGGACCAGTAGAGGAAACCGAGCCAACTTTTAGGAAAAAAATAGAACAGACCTGCTGCCAAATCTGGTAAGTGGACCAGGCACCGGGTCCATTTTATCCAGAAAGTAAAATCAGAGCAAAAAGCCAGAGGAAGGACAGATTGTGCCTGGTGCCAGGTGGGTCGAAGGTACCTGATGCCAGGCCTACTCTGGAAGATGAAAATTCTATGCACGAATTTAAGAATTTTCCAACGACTTCGGTATTTTCTAATTCTTATTCGTTCAAGATTCCTCCAGCAATGAATTTAACATCAAAGAGGCCTATAAAAGTAAGAGGAAACACAAGAGAAAAAAGGATAGGGAGGGAGAGAGGCGGATCAAAGAGCATAAATTCCAATCACTCATTAAAGGTGGAATTCACCCAATCAAGGAGAATTGTTCAAGAGAGTCTTCAAGTGTGAAGAAAGAGGCTTGTCTATGAGTTCTTTCTTTTATCTTTGTTTTCTTTTCCTTGGACAATTATGTATTCAATGTTTTCATTGTAATTTAACAACATTTTGGGATTCATGACTTATACATTAACTTCGCTACTTGATCAATTTTCTATCATTCTTAGCATTTGATTACATATGATCATGGAGGAATTAAGGAAGTTAGTTTTGCTTCTATTTGACTTGGGAAACGACATTAGGAGTTGATTTAATTTTATTGATTTTATATTTGTTACTTCTTAACAGACTTGGGAAACAAAGTTAAGATCAATGAAGTTAAGTAGTCAAAGGTTAGTATATTTTGCCTAGAGTATAGGGTTGTTGGCTAATTTCATGTCGATAAGGAATTATGTTTAATGCATCTTTTGGTTACGTTGGTTTAATTAGAAAAATGCTAATTTAATCATGGGATAGTGGTTTCATGGATTGGCAAAGAAGTGGCGTCCATATAAGTGAATTCATGACCTGGGAAACGATTGAACTTTACTTTATATTCCTTCATCATGACAAGAGGATGATTAATTGAGATAGTTGTTAAGTGATTCTTTATCATGTTTTCTAGAATAATTGTCTAAATTGCACAATCCTATATCCTTGAGTTGTATATATTTATTTATTTTTCTTTTTATTCTTTTCTGGCTTAGTTTAGGCCAGTTAGACAATGAATGAAAAGTGATTAGTGTGTACTTGTTCCTTTGGGGGATCGTTACTCGTTAATTTCCTATACTATGCTTGTGATGAGTATACTTGCTCATATGTGTATTTTAGGATTAATTTTTTAATTAAAACTTAATTAAGGATGGATTTAAATTTGATGATTTTTATACACCAAAATGTACGCATCACTCCTTAATTAAGGGTTATTTTGCATCTCTTGTGTTTCAATATTTGCCCTCAATCGAGTAGTTTAAGTGAGGTTAGGGTGATTGATGTTGACATACTTTCTAAAATACTTCATGAAGAACCTATTCCCCTTACCCCTTTGCTACTAACTTCTATGTGTAATGTAGTGGCTTATGGCCTTCATACCAAAGCTTTTGTTCTTCCCTTGGTGATTTCACTAGTTTTGAATTCTTTTGATGTTTCAAAGGAGAATGAACTTGTGGAACCTACTACTTCACATAATGTGGTTACTGAACCAATACTAACTCATTGTGGCTATAAGTTTAATGATACAACATCTACATGGTCACGACCAAGGAAGGTACACCAAAAGAGCATTCTTGAGCTTCAAGTTGAGCAAGAAGAGGAACCTCCCCAACCACAAAGGCATTCTGGGTGACCATCAAATGTTAGTGAGAATATTCTAGCCAATATTCATACATCCTTGGAGTAATTATGGGACGAAATTGCTGGAATAAGGGTAGATATAGTTGATATAAGGGTAATGTATAATCAAATGTTTGATAGGATTAAGCATACTCAGTAACACCACGATGATATTTTGTGCAATCTAGGGCTCAATCAAGATATTCAGAGGTATTACTGGCAACATTCTTGGGAGAAACAAGGAGGATCTTGTGGTCCATTTGGAGATCATAGTGGCCTATTTGGTGGTCTATTTGGAGGACAATTTGGAAGACTATCTGGAGGCTCTCCTTCAAGGGGTTCTTAAGTTCTTTGATTTTATATTCTTGTTTTTCATTAATTTTTAGTGTACTTCTATTTTATTTCCTTTCAATTCCTATTATGCTTTTACTTAGTGTGTTTATTTTTCTTTCTATAGATTTGATACATCTCCTATTGCTAACATTGCTTTTTTTAAATTTTGGGGAATGAATTTCACTCTTATTGGAGCATACCGGCCTCGGGGAGCATTGTTTTCTCTTCCCTCTTTCATTTTTTTGGTCCCTTGGATATGTTTTATTGAGATATTGTAGGCCACTTACTATAATATCCAATTTAAGTATGGGGAGGGATTCAATACTTTAGAAAGTACATCCTTTAAAATTTATAATCACCCATTTTATTTTTTATTTTTACATAATTAATTAGTTATTGGTATGAGGTTGTTTTGCCTATGATAAGGTTAGGATTTTCTTTTTTGCCGTTGGATACGATTTTGTTATTCAATTGGTTGGATTTCAGTGGAGTAAATGATGCATAAATTTTGAGTGTATATAAATCATCAAATTTAAATCTATCCCTTAGTTAAGTTTTAATTAAAATATTAATCCTAAAATATATATACGAGCAAGTATATTCATCGCAAGCATAGCATTGGGAATTATTGAGTATTGATCCTCAAAGGAACAAGTACACACTAATCACCTTCATTCACTGTTTAATCGACCAAATAAAGTGAAAAAATAATAAAAATAAATAAAGAAATATATACAATTCAAAGATGTAAGGATATACAATTTAAATAATTATCTTTCAAATCATGATAATGAACTAACTAGCAACTCTCTCAATTAATTATCACCTTGGCATCATGAAGGAAGATAATGAAAAATTCAATCGTTTCCCAAGTCATGAATTCACTTAATTAGATTCCACTTCTTTCCCAATCTATGGAATCAATATTTCTTGATTACATTAGTAGATTTCCCAGTCAAACTAACATAACCAAAAAATGTATTAAACACAATCCCCCATAAACATAAAATTAGTCAAAAACTATATACTCTAGACGAAATTATCTAGTCTTTGATTGCTTAAGTTCTTTGGCTTAACTTTGTTTTCCGAGTCTATTAAGCAATAACAACTATAAAATCAATAAAATTAAATCAACTCATAATGTCATTTCCCAAGTTAATTAGAAGCAAATCTAACTTCATCAATTCTTCCATAATCACAAGTAATCAAACACCAAGAATGATAGAAAATTAACCAAATAGCTATATTAATACAAAAACCATGAATCACATAATATTGTCAAATTCTAATGGAAACATTGTGTAACACCCCATTGCCTGGGCCCAACAGGGCCGGGGATGTCACCCCGTCCAAAAGGACAAGGGGTCTTTATAACTCGGTCACATATAATAAAATAAAATAAATACTTTAAAATTAAACTTATTACAACCCAAAAGAGAAACACAGGAACAAATCAAAAATAAATTATGTGCAACATTCTCTCAAAACCTCCATAAAGAAAATAACATAAAGTCTTCAAAACATAGGCAACAAGTTTAGCTATTGACCTCCACAGCCGGATCAACCTGAAAACATGGTATAAAAGGTGATGAGATAAAAATCTCCGTAAGCCCGTGTGTGTTTTGAGTGTTTCAGGTAAAATAATTCATGTATGCAAGTTGTAACAGTTTCATAAGAGAAAGTGCTGGCAATCATTAAATAAGTAATGAAAATAAAGAGTGGTGTTTTGCTTTTTAATCCACACAAGTGCACAATAAATATAACCACTCAAATAGGTAGCCATGGGTTACCACACGTTGGGCCCCATGACTAAGAAACAGTCAGAATGCCACACTTTGTGCAAGCTGACAAAATGTAGGTGTATGGCCTACCGGGTGAGATACTCCTCCATCTCTACACCCAAACTTACTGGTTGTCCACTCCGGAAACACACAGTCCACGTGACTAAAAATTGCTAGCTCGGACCGGCATGACCTACTAGACTGGCATCCTCTCCAGGAAGGACTCACCCCTCAAAGGTGACCACCTACTGAGAGACTTGCTCTAACCCTTCAAAGACTTGTCTTGGTGGTCTACCCTTATTGAGTACTCAACGTTGATTGTCCCACTTGGGAGAAAATTGATCACACATTGTTTTATTTGGAAATAGCAATTAAGGGTTCTAAAATTCTTGTCAAAGTTGGGTTTTAGAAAAAGTTTAGCATTTTGTGTAAAATCGCTTGTTTGATTTTCAAATGATTTGCTTGACTGAAATAAATAGGAAAAAAATAATCCTTAATTGCCTTTACAACATGAATTTCCATACACATCGCATTTAGCTTGCCACAATAATTTTTGGTCTTCACAAAATTCCATGCAGGAGCTTACCTGATCATTTACTTGCTCAAATTCAAAAGTCTTCCAAGGCTGACCTAACCCCGCCTGGGGTAAACACAAGACATAAGGTTATGCTCAAGCTATATTCACTTATACAAATATTCCTAGTTTAACTTATTACAATCATGCCCCTATTGTCCTAAGCTTTAAGGCTAGCTGGTAAAGGATTTTATAAAATAAGTCTAGCTTGATAAGGTAAAATAAAAAGGGGTTGTAAAAATAATTGCTGATAAGTTATAGGCTCAAATAATAAATCTTGGGTGTTATTATTAATAAATAAACTAAGGTTTGAATTTTGAATAATATTAATAAATGGTAATTTAAGAATAGCTTTATTGTAAATAAATAATAAATTAAAAATAATTTTAATTATTTTTTAATAGATAATAAATAATTAGTAACAAATAAAATTAATAATAGTTGAAGTATATTAAATATGTTTTAATTAGTAAATAACAAATAGATTTTAATATAAATAATATTTAGGATTATAGGTAAAAGTTTGAACTAAAGTTTACAAGGTCAATAATTAATTCTAATATTTGATTTATTATTATTTATATAAAAGATTTATTTATTATATATATATATATATTATTTTTAATAAAAGATTTTATTTTTTTGATAATTAAAATATTAATATTTTAATTAATAATCCAATCCAAATCTTCCCAGAGTTTTGAATTTTATAGAGAAAAATATAGTAGTAATTCTAATTAAAGTAATAAAATTTGTTAATAAAAATAACCTAGACGTAACCAGAAAATAATCTTTCACCATGATTTTCCTGCTGCTAGAAAAGATTCATAAACACGTTCTCCAGCATCAAATGATAAACCATTCACGAAGATATGCTTGAATTATCACCTACTATCACAAGGCTAATTTCCTTCTAGGCATAATCATCATTAATGGCTTCAATGGAAAATAGAAACATAAGAGCCTAATCACCTTTGGTGTCATAATATCTAACATGCTTCAAACATCCACAAAATTCATTAAGCACGAAGAACATACATTGATTCAAAAGGAAAATACATACAACTTAGCCATATACATCAATCCTTATGTCTCAACTCCACCCCCTTCCTTCACATACATATCCCCAATCTCCTATTCATATCCATTCTTCCTATCAACGTCTAAGAGACATGAATTCAGAATTAAAAAGAAAGGTTAAGGAGAAATACTTGGTTGATGATTACTTCGATGAAGATTTAAGAAGGTCCACGCGAGTGAGGGTCTTGAATTATCCTAAAGTAAGAAAATAGCTATGGTTGTTGATCAACCATTTCGGCTAAGAGAGAGAGAGAGAGAGAGAGAGAGAGAGAGAGAGAGAAAGAGAGCATTAGAATGGTATATCGAGAATTGAATGGAAGAGGATGAACAAGAAGGTTGTTCTTGACTTACCTTGTTGATGTTCTTGATACCTTCAAGAAAAAGCTGATTTTGATCCGATTGAAAATTCTTGTTTGTGTGTTTTTGTGTTATAAATATCAGAAATGAAAAGGCTTCACGAAATCTGGAATGATGTTGGCTGAATGGTCTATGATAGATGGGAGTTTTGGTCTTAGCTAGAAAGAGAGAGAATGATCAGATTTTATTTGAATTTTAGATGGAGAAAATTGTGGAGTTGCTTGAGGTAGGAGATTAGCTAACGGTGTTCGATTAAGGGAGGTTTCTTTGCTCTTCAATGGTGCCGGCTGGTTTGTTTTGCTTTGCTGAAATGAATGAGGTCTGATAAGGCTTAAGGCTAGCAAAAATTCAAAGCTTAAATGGCAGAGGAATTCTGGTTGTATAGCTTAATATAAGGGGTGTTTTCATGAAGAAAAATTCTGGAAATTTTGAAGTTCAAATGTAGTTTGAATGGAGTGATCTTAGGAGATGTTTGAGGTGTGGTTATGGAGTCCAAGTGTTCAAGGTAAGCATGGAGGTTAATGGTGTTCAGTCCATGGCTAAACAAGGTTCAATTTTCAGAGGTTTGAGGATAGTTTCCTCGGTCTATGGCTAAGGGAACAAGGCTGGAAATTTCTGGTTTCATAGTGCTCATGTTTCGAATGTGTGCTGCAAATTTTCCTGTGCAGTTTTCTGCAATTCTTCAGCCCGTTTTGCAGAGGGTTTGAGAGATGTTCAAGGGTCCTTTAAGGCTGGTTTTTCAGCCTTATTTATGGGGAAAAATAGAGAAATTTTGCTGGCTTGAAGGTGGATTAAAACAGCTTCATTTTCTTGGTTGAAAGTGGCGAAACTGCCCAGAATTTTTTTCTGGTTTTGTGCAGTTTGTGCAGTCCGAAAATTGCACAGAATTTTCCGCCTTCAAGCCATATGAAATGACCATTTTTCTGGCAGCAAATGAGTAGGTTTACTGGCTGAATTTTTTGAAAAGCTGGTCTACAAAAATTCTGGAAAATTTCCAGATTTTCTTCACTAAAAATATGAACAACATGAAGGTAGGATTGAAGGTATAATCATGGTGATTTATTCCTTTTGGAAACTCATCCTAATTTCTCTTCTATTTTCAGCCAATCCTCTATCTTTTAAGACTGATTTTTGAAATTCAAGGTCGAAGAATTATCACATAATTTTTTTGGAATTTAAAAGAATAGATTTAATGGATTTTGGAGTATTTAAATTGTGATGATGTTAGGACAAAGCTAGAGGTAATATAAAGGACAAGAATTCCTCTAGAATTCTTTGTAGGACATAACAATAAGATTAGGACATTTTCTTCATATCTCCCCTAAGACAACATTCCTATTTTTATGGAATGCAAGAAAACAAAAATTCAAACTTAATTAAGATAATCATGATAAAAACTTAGATGATGGGATTTGAACTCATGGCCTTAGAGATTAATTCCAAAGCTCTAACCACTAAACCACAACAACTGTTGTTCTTATTTTCTCACCCACATATTCCTCTTATTTAATCCTCAAGCTAACTTCCTATTTTGACCTCAAGCAAAATTACCATTTTACCCTTCCTACTCAATAAGCATATCTAAGCCTTTTAACCTATAAACTACAATTCTAAAGCACATAAAATCATTCAAAAATGTATATATTTCATGCAAAATAATATGATATACATCCCGATCCCCTTACTCTAGGGTTGGCTTTAGTTGGGGTTTCACATCCTCATCTCCATAGGAGAATTTCGTCCCGAAATTCAGGCATACCTTTATCTCAGATCGGGATACTTCCGCTTTACCCACTCTTTTGTTTCCCATGTGGCATCTCGCGTGCCATGATGCTCCCACTACACCTTTACCATCGGAATCAGCTTGTTTCGGAGAGTCTTGATACTTCGATCCAATATCTTTACGGGTTTCTCCACATAGCTCAGGTCGGGTTGCAACACTAACGGCTTATCATTCAATACATGTCCGGGATCGGCATTGTACTTCTTCAGCTGGGATACATGAAATACGTCGTGAATTCCTGTCAACCCATCTGGCAGATCCAATCGATACGCTATCGGCCCAATCCTTTCTTTTATTGGAAACGGTCCCAAATACCTCATATTCAGCTTTCCCTCTTTCGGATGCTTCAGAATTCCCCTATTTGGTGTCAGTTTTAGGAACACACCATCTCCCACCTGAAATTCTAACTGTCTCCACCTATTATCTGCATAACTCTTTTGTCGGCTCTGGGCTGCTTTCAACCTTCCCCTAATTAACTTGACCTTGTCCAACATTTCTTGAACACATACTTCTCCCGATTTGCTTATGTGACCGTCCTCTGATCAACTCCAGTAAAGAGGTACCTGACACTTACGTCCATATAGAGCTTCATACGAAGCCATT
Organism: Voacanga thouarsii; assembly: GCA_026120185.1. NCBI lineage: Eukaryota > Viridiplantae > Streptophyta > Magnoliopsida > Gentianales > Apocynaceae > Voacanga > Voacanga thouarsii. Next base: position 316,763 of record JANUWF010002124.1, read on the forward strand.
CCAATCGAAGCTTGATAACTGTTACTGTACGACAATTCTGCATACGGCACATATTCGATCTATTTATCCCCGAAATCCAATACACAGGCTCTCAGCATATCCTCTAATATCCGAATAACCCTTTCTGGCTGTCCATCGGTCTGTGGATGCGCCACCGTACTGAACTTCAGACTAGAACCCATCGATTCTTGAAACTTGCCCCAAAATCGGGATGTAAATCTTGGATCACGGTCGGACACAATACTTGAAGGCACTCCATTCAGTCTGACTATTTCCCGCACATAGGTCTGAGCCAACTTTTCCATTTAATCCCTTACATTCACGGGTATGAAATGTGCCGACTTGGTCAATCGATCCACCATTACCCATATGGCATCCTTTTGGGTCCTTGCCATAGGGAGTCCGGTAACGAAGTCCATGGTCACCTCTTCCCATTTCCATTCCGGTACTGGCAATGGTTGTAATTGTCCTGCCACCTTTTTGTGCTCCGCTTTGACTTTCTGACAGGTTAGACATGTTGAGACATACTTAGCCACGTTTCGCTACATCCCGAGCCACCAATAAGTCATTTTTAAATCTTGATACATCTTGACCTCTCCCGGATGAATGGCGTACTTGCTCTTATGCACTTTTTCTAAAATTCTGTCCTTCAACTGGTGCTCCTCGGGTACACACAAACGATCTCGGAAGTACAAAACTCCTGCTTCATCCTGTCAAAATTCACTGTCTTGCCATTTAAGTTCCTTGTCCTTGTAAAGCTGAAATTCCACATTATTCTGCTGGGCCCCAACGATTTCCCACCTTACATCTGGCATCAACTTTAGGTTGCTAATAATAATCCTCTCTTCGTGCACTTCTGCTCTTCTATCTAACACATCCTGAACCACTTGAACCTCCTGTACCCTTAGTCTGGCCATTCTGACTTTCCGGCTCAAGGCATCAACAACGATGTTGGCTTTCCTGGGATGGTAGTTGATAGGACAACGGTACTCCTCCAAAAATTCCATCCATCTTCGCTGCCTCAAATTCAAGTCTTTGTGGGTGAAGATGTACTTCAAGCTCTTGTGATCAGTGAACACTTCATATTTCACTCCATACAAGCAGTGCCGCCATTTCTTTAAAGCGAACACAATGGCAGCCAGCTCCAGATCGTGGGTGGGATAATGGACTTCATGCGGCTTCAATTTTCGAGAAGCATAGGCGATCAACTTCCTATCTTGCATCAAAACTGCTCCCAAGCCTTCCTTCGAAGCATCCGTATATAATGCGTAAGGCTTATCTACCTCTGGCAGACTCAACACAGGCGCTGTCATTAACCTTTGTGTCAACGCTTGAAAACTCTTTTCACATTTTTCATTCCAAACAAAGGGTATGTCCTTTCTCAGCAGCCGGGTCATTGGAGATGCTAGCATTGAAAACCCCTTAATAAACCTCTTGTAGTAGCTAGCCAATCCCAAAAAGCTTTGAATCTCTGTGATGTTCTTGGTTGCTTCCAGTCTGAAACTGCTTCAACCTTCGCTGGGTCTGCCTTGATCCCATCCTTGGTCACCACGTGACCAAGAAATACCACACTATCCAGCCAAAACTCGCACTTGCTAAACTTGGCGTAAAGCTTGTGCTCCATTAGCTTTTCCAGTACCAACTTCAAATGTTCTGCATGGTCCTCCGGGCTCCTGGAGTATATGAGTATGTCGTCGATGAAGACCAGCACGAATTTGTCCAAGTAGGGTTTGAACACTTGATGCATCAAATCCATAAATACCGCAGGTGCATTAGTTACCTCGAAAGGCATCACCACAAACTCATAGTGACCATATCTTGTATTAAAAGCCGTCTTTGGAATATCTTCCTCCTTTATCCTCACTTGATAGTAGCCTTACCTCAAATCCAGTTTGGAGTAACAACTGGATCCTTGCAACTGGTCGAATAACTCGCCAATTAACAGTAGGGGATATTTATTCTTGATGGTCAGGTTGTTCAAGCCTCAGTAGTCAATACACAACCTTAGAGTCCCGTCCTTTTTCTTCACAAATAGCACAGGTGCTCCCCAGGGTAACGTGCTAGGTCTGATATAGCCTTGTCTCACCAACTCTTCTAGCTGCTTCTTCAATTCTTCTAGCTCCACCAGTGCCATCTGATACGGAGTTCGGGACACCGGTTTCGCTCCTGGGACTAGATCAATGGTGAACTCAACTTCTCGATTGGGAGGTAGAGACGTGAGTTCCGCAGGGAACGCGTCGGGAAAATCCTTTACCACCTCAGTATCCTCTAGAGTGCACTGGTCCTTCGGCTTGTTTATCACATAAGCCAAATATCCTTGACATCCTTGCCTCAACAATTTCTGGGCTTTAGCCCCAGCTATCAAAAACTTCAATGCTTTTACCTTTTTTGCCATTGAACTCTAACACATCACATCCTGGTCTAATGAACTGAACTGACTTATTCTTACAGTCTACTCTAGCCCCATGCTTCGCTAGCCAATCCATTCCCAATATCAAATCATAATCATCAATAGCTAAGACTATTAAATCTCCCTCCAAACCTTCTCTTCCTACTTCAATTTTACAATTCTGCACAAACCGATCCGCTTGTACCATTTTCTCCAAAGGCGTACTCACTAACAAGGTGAAAGGTAGTTCTACTCCATCCCAACCCAAATGATATGCACAATTCTTATTTAAATAGGAATGGGTAGATCCAGGGTCTATCAATGCATTAACTGAATGACCTTGGATAGTAAACGTACCTTCCACCACTGCTGCATCAGCTCCAACCTCCTCCTGGTAGAGAGCGAAAACTTTTGCTTTCACCTGCGGCTTCTGCGTTCCACTCCCGGAAGCTCCCGTGGTATTAGCTCGATTGGGCCCCGGGATCTGAGTTGGGTTCCCTTGTCCGACCCGGAGAAGTTTGGAGCAGGCGTTCCGCAGATGGTTCGGGTTTCCACAGTTGTAGCATTTCCGCTCACCTCCTCTCGACCAACAATTTTTCTCAGTGTGGCCCATTTTCCCACAGTGCCGGCATAATGGAAGATTCTGCGCAAGACCAACCGGTGTTGTTTGGGCTTGTTTTCCTCGATTCTGCCACTACTGGTTGGCAGGACGCTTATTGGGCTGTTGCCTCTGAAAAAGTCTCGGCGGCTGTCTTGATGGTTCAAAAGGTCTTAGTACTATTCGGTTGCAATCCTCATTCTCAGTACGGGTAGCTGCGTCCACAACCCCCGAATAAGTCGTCGGTGGAGAGAATGCCAACGCCCTTCTTAACTCCTACCTTAAACCCTTAACAAATTGCCTCGTTCTATTCTGTTCAGTGTCCACCAACCTCTTGCAGTACTTTGACAGTTGTGTGAACCGTGCTGCATATTGAGCTACTATCATACCTCCTTGCTTTAGATTCTGGAACTCATCTTCCCACTTCTCAACTATCCACTGGGGAATATACTCCGCTCAGAATGCTTCCACAAAATTGGCCCATATCCAGTCTTGGTCAATCATCTCCCAGTCATCCTGAACCCGTTGCCACCATGCCCGGGCTAGACCCCTTAGTCGGAATACAACAAACTTCACCATCCGCTTCTCAGTATACTGGAGTGTAGCAAAGATGTCCTCCATTTGTTCCACCCATTGTTTCACTTTCTGGTCTTGCTCGGCCTCTCCCAAGAAAATAGGAGGTTGAAATTTCAAGAACCGCTCCAATGCCTCATCTTCCCCTTTCGGATTCCTTCGCTCGGTCCGGGTTTGCAGAATCTCGGTCACCTTGTGGAACGCTTGTGTTATAGTTACGCTAACCGGTTCCTCTGATCCCATTTCTGGCTCCAGTTTGTTCTTATCTCCCTGGTTTGGTGATGGCATTTGAGTTGTATCAAACTCTGGTGTCACGGGTTCTGCTTCAGGAACCCTTCTACTGGATGTGGCTGCACGACGTTTGGGTACCATTCTAAACCATGCCCCAGATAATGAGTTTATGCATCAAAATTTAAAATATACAAATTGAGCATGCATTCACATTCAACTTTAAGTGGAAGGAAAATTAGACGAAAATTTTGTATAAAGAATTGCATATAGATTTTTCTCAAGATTTAGAGTACTCCAAGTACTCTTATTTGCATAAATTCAGAATTAAAGCAGTAAACATGAATAAAATCCTTAGCATATGAATTTATGGAAAGCAATAAATGAAACATCCCAATGGTAGCAACACTTAGCCTTGCTAGTCCTCATCAGAATCTTCACAGTCGGCCTCATATAACCATCCCCCAGAACTTCTAGTGAGGTCTATCCCAGCCCCATTTGCAAACCCATCTATTGGCTCCTTCTCGGGTCTCCTAGAACTCTCCCCGGTTTCAAACTGATTGGGTAAGGTTACAAAGGAAGGTCTAGGTGGAGATTCATAATCTATCTCTCCTGGGTCATCACTATCAGCTATCAAGTCAACTATGGGACAAGGAGGGAGGGGAACATATTCCATGTCAATCTCCTCGTTTTCACTGTCAATAACCAAGTCGATCACGGGTATTAGGGGTGGCTCAATGATCTGGACCTCATCGTCACTACATCATCCAGGGGAATAATTGGCTGCGGTGTAGGCTGAGATACAGGTTGAGGCACTGGTAGGTCTTCTGGGTAGATAGGGATGCAAGGATGCCATTGCAGCCCTTTTCTTACGGTTCTAATCATTATAAGCATCCTACAGCATAAACAAGACAGGTCAGATAAAAGATTAGAACATAATAAATCAAAACATACACTATCAATACTTGCCTAAACCTAGTCTCTGATACCACTTGTAACACCCCACTGCCTGGGCCCAATAGGGCCGGGGATGTCGCCCTGTCCAAAGGACAATGGGTCTTTATAACTAGGTCACATATAATAAAATAAAATTAATACTCTAAAATTAAACTTATTACAACCCAAAAGAGAAAAACAGGAATAAATCCAAAATAAATTGTTTGCTACATTCTTTCAAAACATCCATAAAGAAAATAACATAAAGTCTTCAAAATATAGGCAACAAGTCTAGCTATTGACCTCCACAGCCGGATCAACCTGAAAACATGGTATAAACGGTGATGAGATAAAAATCTCCGTAAGCCCGTGTGTGCTTTGAGTGTTTCAGGTAAAATAATTCATGTATGCAAGTTGTAACAGTTTTATAAGAGAAAGTGTTGGCAATCATTAAATAAGTATCGAAAATAAAGAATGGTGTTTTTCTTTTTAATCCACACAAGTGCACAATAAATGCAACCACTCAAATGGGTAGCCATTGGGTTACCACATGTTGGGCCCCATGACTAAGCAACGGTAAGAATGCCACACTTTGTGCAAGCTGACAAAAGGTAGGTATACGGCCTATCGGGTGAGATACTTCTCCATCTCTACACCCAAACTTACCAGTTGTCCACTCCAAAAACACACAGTCCACATGACTGAAAATTACTAGTTCGAATCGGCATGACCTACCGGACTGACATCCTCTTCAGGAAGGACTCACCCCTCAGAGGTGGCCACCTACTGAGAGACTTACCCTAACCCTTCAAAGACTAGTCTTGGTGGTCTACCCTTATTGACTACTCAACGCTGATTGTCCTATTTGGAAGAAAATTGATCACACATTGTTTTATTTGGAAATAGCAATTAAGGGTTCTAAAATTCTTGTCAAAGTTGGGTTTTAGGAAAAGTTTAGCATTTTGTGTAAAACCGCTTGTTTGATTTTCAAATGATTTGCTTGACTAAAATAAATAGGAAAAATAGTCCTTAATTGCCTTTACAACATGAATTTCCATACACATCGCGTTTAACTTGCCACAGTAATTTTTAGTCTTCACAAAATTCCATGCAAGAGCTTACCTGATCCTTTGCTTGCTCAAATTCAAAAGTCTTCCAAGGCTGACCTAACTCCGTCTGGGGTAAACACAAGACATAAGGTTATGCTCAAGCTACATTCACTTATACAAATATTCCTAGTTGAACTTATTACAATCATGCCCCTAGTGTCCTAAGCTTTAAGGCTAGATGATAAATGATTTTATAAAATAAGTCTAGCTTGATAAGGTAAAATAAAAAGGGGTTGTAAAAATAATTGTTGATAAGTTATAGGCTCAAATAATAAATCTTGGGTGTTATTATTAATAAATAAACTAAGGTTTGAATTTTGAATAATATTAATAAATGGTAATTTAAGAATAGCTTTATTGGAAATAAATAATAAATTAAAAATAATTTTTAATTATTTTTTAATAGATAATAAATAATTAGTAACAAATAAAATTAATAATAGCTGAATTATATTAAATATTTTTTAATTAGTAAATAACAAATAGATTTTAATATAAATAATATTTAGGATTATAGGTAAAAGTTTGAACAAAAGTCTACAAGGTCAATAATTAATTCTAATATTTGATTTATTATTATTTATATAAAAGATATATTTATTATATATATATATATATTATTTTTAACAAAAGATTTTATTTATTTGATAATTAAAATATTAATATTTTAATTAATAATCCAATCCAAATCTTCCCAGAGTTTTGAATTTTATAGAGAAAAATATAGTAGTAATTCTAATTAATGTAATAAAATTTGTTAATAAAAATATCCTAGACGTAACCAGAAAATAATCTTTCACCATAATTTTCCTGCTGCTAGAAAAGATTCATAAATACATTCTCCAACACCAAATAATAAACCATTCACAAACATATGCTTGAATTATCACCTACTATCACAAGGTTAATTTCCTTCTAGGCATAATCATCATTAATGGCTTCAATGGAAAATAGAAACATAAGAGCCTAATCACATTTGGTGTCATAATATCTAACATGCTTCAAACATCCACAAAATTCATTAAGCACAAAGAACATACATTGATTCAAAAGAAAAATACATACAACTTAGCCATATACATCAATCTGCATGTCTCAACTCCATCCCCTTCCTTCACATACATATCCCCAATCTCCTATTCATATCCATTCTTCCTATCAACATCTAAGAGACATGAATTCAGAATTAAAAAGAAAGGTTAAGGAGAAATACTTGGTTGATGATTACTTCGATGAAGATTTAAGAAGGTGCACGCGAGTGAGGGTCTTGAATTATCCTAGAGTAAGAAAATAGCCATGGTTGTTGATCAACCATTTCGGCCGAGAGAGAGAGAGAGAGAGAGAGAGAGAGAGAGAGAGAGAGAGAGAGAGAGAGAGAGAGAGCATTAGAATGGTATATCGAGAATTGAATGGAAGAGGATGAACAAGAAGGTTGTTCTTGATTTACCTTGTTGATGTTCTTGAGACCTTCAAGAAAAAGCTGATTTTGATCCGATTGAAAATTCTTGTTTGTGTGTTTTTGTGTTATAAATATCGAAAATGAAGTCTAGGGATTAAATAGAAGTGATCTGGAGTATTTGAGAGTGATTGGAGGTGTTTAAATTAGGTTTAGGCTTGAAGAAAAGTAGTGTGTGTTCTTGGTGTTTTGAAGAGAATTGAGAGAAAAGGCTTCATGAAATCTGGATTGATGTTGGCTGAATGGTCTAGGATAGATGGGAGTTTCGGTCTTAGCTTGAAATAGAGAGAATGATCAGATTTTATTTGAATTTTAGACGGAGAAAATTGTGGAGTTTCTTGAGGTAGGAGAATAGCTAATGGTGTTCGATTAAGGGAGGTTTCTTTGCTCTTCAATGGTGCCGGCTGGTTTGTTTTGCTTTGCTAAAATGAATGAGGTCTGATAAGGCTTAAGGCTAGCAAAAATTCAATGCTTAAATGGCAGAGGAATTCTGGTTGTATAGCTTAATACAAGGGGTGTTTTCATGAAGAAAGATTCTGGAAATTTTGAAGTTCAAATGTACTTTGAATGGAGTGATCTTAGGAGATGTTTGAGGTGTGGTTATGGAGTCCAAGTGTTCAAGGTCAGTGTGGAGGTTAATGGTGTTCAGTCCATGGCTGAACAAGGTTCAATTTTCAGAGGTTTGAGGGTAGTTTCTTCAGTCTATGGCTAAGGGAACAAGGCTGGAAATTTCTGGTTTCATAGTGCTCATGTTTCGAAGGTGTGCTGTAAATTTTCCTGTGTAGTTTTTTGCAATTCTTCAGCCCATTTTGCAGAGGGTTTGAGAGATGTTCAAGGGTCCTTTAAGGCTGGGTTTTCAGCCTTCTTTATGGGGAAAAATAGAGAACTTTTGCTGGCTTGAAGGTGGATTAAAACAGCTTCATTTTCTTGGTTGAAAGTGGCGAAACTGCCCAGAATTTTTTTCTGGTTTTGTGCAGTTTGTACTGTCCGAAAATTGCACAGAATTTTCAGCCTTCAAGCCACATGAAATGACCATTTTTCTGGCAGCAAAAGAGTAGGTTTACTGGCTGAATTTTTTGAAAATCTGGTCTGCAGAAATTCTGGAAAATTTCCAGATTTCCTTCACTAAAAATATGAACAACATGAAGGTAGGATTGAAGGCATAATCATGGTGATTTATTTCTTTTGGAAACTCATCCTAATTTCTCTCCTATTTTTAGCCAATCCTCTATCCTTTAAGACTGATTTTCAAAATTCAAGGTTGAAGAATTATCACAGAATTTTTTTTGGAATTTAAAAGAATATATTTAATGGATTTTGGTTTATTTAAATTATGAAGATGTTAGGACAAAGTTAGAGGTAATATAAAGGACAAGAATTCCTCTAGAATTCTTTTTAGGACACAACGATAAGATTAGGACATTCTCTTTATGTCTCCCCTAAGACAACATTCCTATTTTTATGGAATGCAAGAAAATAAAAATTCAAACTTAATTAAGATAATATGACAAAAACTTAGATGATGGGATTTGAACTCATGACCTTAGAGATTAATTCCAAAGCTCTAACCACTAAACCACAACAACTGTTGTTCTTATTTTCTCACCCACATATTCCTCTTATTTAATCCTCAAGCTAACTTCCTATTTTGACCTCAAGCAAAATTACCATTTTACCATTCCTACTCAATAAGCATATCTAAGCCTTTTAACCTATAAACCACAATTCTAAACCACATAAAATCATTCAAAAATGTATATATTCATATAAAATAATATGATATGCATCCCGACCTCCTTACTCTAGGGTTGGCTTTAGGTGGGGTTTCACACATTGAATACACCATTATTCTAGAAAAGGAAAATAAAGGTTAAAGAAAGAACTCATAGACAAGCCTCCTTTTTCTCCCTTGAAGACTCTTTTGAACAATGCTCCTTGATGTGATGAATTCTCCTTTAATGATTAATTTACTGAATTGATTCCTTGAATTCACACTTGTATCTTGTGTTTTTCTTGTTTAAATAGGCTTCCAAGATGCTAAAATTTTTCTCCTAAGAGTTCTAGGCTGAGTAGAGATTGAAAATTTCCAGAAATCTTTGAAATTACTAAATCCATGCAAATTTTGGAAAGTTCATCGACATTGCACAGAACGCAGCCAGCACCAGCTTGGAGGGTCACAGCCAGCACTGGCCGTGTTCTGGTCTGCCTGACTGCACTTTGATTTCGTGCCAAAAAATTTCCTTATTCCAGATTAGGGTCAGTGCCAACTCTATGGGTCATGGTTGGGGTCGGCTACGCACTGACAATAACGGTTTATTCGTTTTTTCATCGTTTTCTGCAATAAAATTCCAAAACACATTTCCAAGTTAAAATATCGAACATGAAGGAATATTTTTAGTTGTTACAACAAATGTATCCCAAAACACCGTTAAATAACTAGGAAAATATAGATGAATTTTGCCCCTATCCCATTCCTCCACAATTGAATCTTTGCTTATTCTCAAGCAATGCCCTTAAACAAAGAAAAACAAGACACTATTTCAAAAAGATTTTCCTTAAAACAAAGTCACAATTACCTTTCCAGCTTTAGATATGTTCATATGATCTTGAGTGGGCTTTTTCATGGTGTTATGGGTGGTTTAGTTGGTTATGAGTTCCACTTAACCCAAGGGGCCAAAACAGAGAATTCCTTGAGACAAATAAGGAAAAAATGAAACCAACTGTTTACCTTCTTTCAAACCCTTGAAGAACAAAGCTTCCAAGACCTTCAAGTATAGTAGGGAATTCTACTATAATCTCACCCCAATATCCTTGAAGCAACAAAGACAAACAAGAATAAAAAGAATAGAGAAAATAGGAACCCAAGTAATGGAATTCAAACAAATCTTAGAAGAGCAATGCAACTAAGACCCATTCAAGAAACCACGTTGGATTATTCAAAAGATTTTATAGACTTATTTATAAGAAGAACTAACTCTTAAGCATGGTCTTGAATAAGATGAACAAGGAGGCTAGGGCCTCTCAAGACTCTCTCTTCAAATTTGAATAAAAAACCGTGTATTGTGTTGTCAAATCAGTAATAGTTCTATTTATACTACCCTAACCCTAGTTAAGTAGTCCATGAGATTCTAGTACAAATTAGGTTCTTAATAAGTTTTTACAAACACTTAAGTTGGGAGATAACCAGAGAAACCATCAAAAACACGAGGCAACCGTTGGCTGCCTAGGCTATAGCCGGCGCTGGCTAGGGCACTTGAGTTGGCGCCGGTTGTGCGCTGCATTGTGCCGCCGTTGGTACAGGTTGAAGCCGGTGCCGGGTCTGATGCTTGGGGCTGGCGATGGATGTCTGCTGGAAGGCCACCTCTGGTTAAGTTTTGCCCATCTTTGTTGTCTGGTTGAGTTCTTATTGGGGTTGTTCTTCAATAATCAGCAAAATGAGCTCTTGGCTAGCTTTCTCAACCTATCAACCCTCTTCCATCCTCAAGCATAGTTTTATAAGTATTTGAAACTCATCTTGAAGCTTCTTAGACCTAGATCTTGTCATCGGTCCTTGTCCTTGCATGGTCACACCTCCCCCTCCTTGATCTTGACCACCATAATGAGGCGGAGTCTCATCATCTCCCTCTCCATGGAAACGGTTCGTCTTCAAATCATTGTCATCATCTACATCAAAGGGAAAGAGGTCACTAATATTAAAAGTGGTGGTAACATGATACTCACTGGGTAAATCTATCTTTTAAGTGTTATATCCAACTTTGGTGAGAAGTTGAAATGGACCATCCCCCCTTGGATCTAGTGTGCTCCGTCGTTCAGTGGGCAATCTCTCCTTGCAAAGATGCACCCATACCCAATTGCCCGGCTCAAATGACACATTTTTCCTTCCTTGATTACGCTTGTGGACGATCTCTTCATTTCATTTTGCAATGGTTGCTTTCATCTTCTCATGGAGTGCCTTCATCATTTCCGCCTTCTTAGCTCCATCGAGGTTCAACCATTCACCTATAGGTAAATGAACCAAATCTAAAGGAGTTAGAGGATTAAGACCATATACAATTTCAAAAGGAGAATAAGAAGTGGTAGAGTGAATAGTCCTATTGTAAGCAAACTCAATGTGTGGCAAGAACTTTTTCCAATTTTTTAAGTTCTTCTTTATTATGGTCCACAAGAGTTAGGTGAGTGTTTAGTTGATCACTTTCGTTTGAGGATGACAAGCTATGGAAAACAAGAGACTAGTACCCAGTTTGTTCCATAAAACTCTCCAAAAATGGCTAAGGAATTTAGTATCCCTATCCGAGACAATAGTCCTTGGAATCTCGTGCATTCTCACCACTTAAAGAATAAATCTACAATATAGGAGGCATCATTAGTCTTGGAACATGCCACAAAATGAGCCATTTTGGAGAATCGATCAACAATCACAAATATGGAGTCTTTACCCCCCCCCCCCCCTTAGACCTAGGCAATCCTATGATGAAGTCTATTGAAATATCAACCCAAGGCACATTAGATGGGGGCAAATGAGTGTAAAAACCATGTGGAAGAGATCTAGACTTAGCTCGCCTATAAATAATGAATTGAGAACAATGTTTTTCCACATCCCTTCTCATTTTTTGCCAAAAGAAATGTTCCTTAGGGATGCCTAAAGTCTTTGCAATCCCAAAATGCCCCATTAGTCCCCTACTATGGGCCTATTTAACTAGCAACCCCCTAATAGAACACTTTGGCACACAAAACCTTGTCTTCCTAAACAAGAAACCCTCATGCCTAAACTCCTCATCATCAACATACAAATCCCTAAACAAGCATGCAAAATATTTAGCAAATGCACATTTCTCTCAAGCATGTAAAATATCCCTAAACTCCTCATCATCAATATACAAATCCTTTACAAGTTCAAAACCAAGAAGTTTAGCATCCAAAAAATTTAGTAGTGCATACATTCAAGATAGTGCATCCGTTACCACATTTTCCTTACCATTCTTATATTAAATGACATAAAGAAATATCCCAATAAACTCCATCCACCTTGCATGCCTCTTGTACAAATTTTGTTGGCTTTTGAAGTGTTTAAGGGTATCATGATCGGTATGAATGACGAACTCTCTTGGTAAAAGATAGTGTTGCCTATATTCTAGGGTCCATATCAAGGCAAAAAGCTCTTTGTTATAGACAGAGTAGTTGAGGGCCACCCTGGATAATTTCTCACTAATGTATACAATGGGTTTTCTATCCTGGGTCAAGACCACACCTATTCCTACCCCACTTGCATCACACTCTATCTCAAATGCCTTCTCAAAGTTAGGAAGAATAAAAATTGGAGCTTGGCTCAAATTTTTTTTTTTTTTGAGGGTTTGAAAGGCTTTTTATTGGGCTTCCTCCCACCTAAATCCCACATTTTTCTTTAGCACTTTGGTTAGAGGGGTTACTAGAGTGCTAAAATTTTGGATGAACCTCCTATAGAAGCTAGCTATCCCATGAAAACTATTGACTTGGGTAATGGTCGTAGGGGTGGGCCAATCCTGGATGGCTTTTACTTTTTCCTCATCAACTTCAATCCCATTGGCACTCACAACATACCAAAGGAATGCAATCGTCTCCAAACAAAAAGAGCACTTCTCAAGGTTAGCATGCAATCTCTCCTTTCAGAGGGCTACAAGCATACTTTGAACATAATTCAAATGATCCACATATGATTTGCTATAGATTACTATATCATCAAAGTACACAACAACAAATTTTCCAATGAATTCCCTCAAAATATGGTGCATTAATCACATAAAAGTACTAGGAGCATTAGACAATCCAAAGGGCATAACAAGCCACACATACAACCCTTGTTTGGTTTTAAAAGCCATCTTCCATTCATCCCCTTCTCTTATTCTAATTTGGTGATAACCGAATTTCAAATCAATTTTAGAGAAAATGCATGCACCAAATTGCTCATCAAGCAAGTCATCTAGCTTAGGACTGGGATAGCAGTATTTTACCATGATATTGTTGATAGCGCGACAATCCATGGACATACACCATGTCTCATCCTTTTTGGGCACCAAGAGAACTGGAACCACATATGGGCTTAGGCTCTCTCTCACATATCCCTTCTCAAGTTATGCCTCTACTTATTTTTGCAATTCCTTGGACTCCTCCAGGTTACTTCTTTACACCGGTCAGTTGGGGATGACGGTTCCGGCACAATGTTGATTTGATACTCAATCCTACTTATGGGTGGTAGTCTTCTGGGCACCTCCTTTGGAAAAATATCTTCAAATTCTTGAAGAATAGCTGCAATTTCATTAGGCAAAGACAATGTAGATTCATTAGTAGAAACATAATAACTTTAGCATATAAAAAGAAAAAATGGTTCCTTAGCTTCTATAGCCTCTATGATCTCACTTTCTCTTGCAAAGTAATTCACTCTTCTTTTACCTCCCTTCTCTTATCCTTGCTCACTCCTATCCTTGATCATCAAAGGTACTTGTTTGTCTATCCTCTCTCTCAACTCTTTTTCTCTCCTCTCTTGTTCTTTCCTCTCAATTTCTTATTTTTGTTTGACATCTTGCGCCCCCCTTTTTCTTTTCTTTCTCCTTCGTGATTCTTTGATCTTTGTTCACCTTACTAAGGGCTATGGGGGTAAGGGTAAACTTAGTTCCCTCCTTATGTAGGGAATAAGTATTCTTCCTTCCATCATACTTTACATACCTATCATAATGCAAAGGCCTCCCTAGGAGCAAGTGACCCACTTGCATGAGTACCACATCTTATAATACATCATTCTTGTACTTTCCTATCTCAAAAGACACCAAAACCTGTTCGTTTACTCTCATTTCCCCGCTATCGTTCAACCATTGCATATTGTAGGGCTTGGGGTGTGTAATCCAACTCATATCTAATTCCTCAACTAACTTTGCACTATCCACAATGAAACTACAATGATACTACAATGAGTCTTGTTGATTAGACACCTAGTGTAGAAAATGTTCTCTCTTTGTTAGTGATCTCGATCTTCAATGGCTTGTGAATTCAATGACCATCTTGTGACTCCCACCAAAGAGTATTCTTGACTAGCAAATTCCCCTTCATCACTTTGCTCATCCCCATTTCCCTCTTGGTCTCCTTAGTACCTTTCTCCCTTTTTTTCTTCGTCGATAGAAACCTCATCATATGGATTAGCATACATCATTCTCTTACTTGGACACTAATGGGAAGTATGTCTATATCCAAGACACTTAAAACACTTGATGTCCCTATTCCTTTGTGGCTTCTCCATAGCTTTTCCCTTGTCCTTGTTCTAACCTTCTCTAGGTTTTCAATCCTCCCTAGGCTTCCAATCATCTCTAGGTTTCCAAGCCTCCCTTGGTTTGTTGAAGTCCCTTAGGAATGCCTTAGGGGCTTCATCCTTTTTAATTGGTACCTTGCTAGTAGTGTTAGGGTTTGGAAGTGGTGGTCTAGTAAATGCCCTCCTCTTTAAATGACTCTCAATCTTCATAGCGGCATGTACCATATCCTCCAATCGTTCATTGGGGTGCAATTCTACCAAATTGGAAACTTTCCTATTTAATCCTCCTAAGAACCTTGCCCTCGTTACTCTAGGATCCCCATTAATTTGAGCTCTCATCAACATTACTTCCATCTCTTTATGGTAATCTTCCACATTCTTATTCCTTTGGTTGAGTGATTGGAGCCTTGGGTAAAGGTCATTGTAGTAATGGTGTGGTATAAATCTTACCCTTATCATATCTTTCAATAAATTCCAACTAGCCACGATTTCTAGTCTCATTTGTCTCCTTTATGCACTAACTTGCTCCCACCAAACTAAAGCATACTCTAAAAATCTTAAAATAGCCAACCTCACATTTGACCTCTCACTGTAGGTATGGCTTTCTAGGAAGATCTCCAACTTGCTTTCCTACTCGAAATATACTTTGGGATCATTCTTGCCATAGAATGTGGGCACTTTCAATTTAATATGGTTCAACTCCCTCTCCTAATCATTTCCTTCTCCCCTACCACCTCTATTGCCCCATCCTCTGTTATGTTCCCCAAAGGTTTCAATTTGTTCCCCTTCATACCATTCATCAACTCCCTCAAACTCTTTTTCTAACCATCTTAGGTTGTTCCCACCATTCCTTCCTTAACCTCTACCTCTCCCTCCTCTTATTCCATGTCTTCCCCCTCTTATAGGAGCTCGTTGGAATCCCCTAATAGAGTGCTCGTCCCACGTTTCCTCTTGTTGGGCATTTAACTAAGGAGTCTGGGCATCACCATCCCGCATCCTAGGGCTAGGTACTTCAAATCGCTCTTGGCCTCTCCTTTATGCGACGGTAGAAGATTTTGTAAGATGATTTATCAATTCCCTTCTCATGTTATGAAACTCGCTTTGCGTAGTCCTCATCATAGCTTGCAAGTCATCATGCAAAACCCTATCATCAATTTGTTCTTCTTAAGGTCTACTTAGGTTAGGCCTAGAGATTACTTGATCATGGGCCATGGTGGTGGAATATTTACTTTTTGTACCTGCAAAAAAAAAAAAAAGATATTAGAAAGAAAAATAGATCCTCACTTCACTTCCTTGTGTGTTGGCTCTCAAAGGTTGGTCACTCCACCCTCGTGTTTGTTCTCTTAGGCTCTTTTAGTAATAGTCTCACCCACTTGCCTTTTTTCAATAATCAAGCCTTCTTGTTCAATCCCAATTCTCCCTAATAGCTAAAGATTTAGTCCAACTTAGTGAATCACACAAATTAATGGATTTTTCAAATTAAGGGGTCTTAAGGGAATTTCAGCAAACACTAGTTGAGCACCTCAAGGAAACAAGTTTTAATCAAGAATTTCAAGGAATGTGGACTCAATCAATATAAGATCAAATACTTAAACACACAAGGAAACCCTTCTAACCAAGAAACAAATAAGAGTTAGCAAGAACAAGTAGAACTAGAATTATGAAGAACAAGATGATCATAAGTGTGCACTAGTAAAATTGAGTTCAATGAGTATGGAATTCAACAATAGAGTGATATACTAAGTCCTAAAATCCCAAGGAATAAAAATCAAGAACCAAAGTTCCCAACTATAGCCAAAAGCATTCTCGTGAAACATTTATCAAACACCATGGCTGCAATCCCATCACTTAAGAACAACCAACATTTTCACCCATATTCAAACTAATTTTCACCACAAGCACAAGAAAAAATTTGTTCCCAAGGATTATATTAATATCAAGAAGCAATTTTCCCAAAGAAAAATTAAGCTATAAAAAAGATTTCATGACCTTTTTGGAGCATGTTTTTGAGTTACAGGATTTCTCTGTTTTCTTTTTCTTCAACTTTGTAGGGCTCATTTTCTTTCTTTCACACTTTAATTGGAATTAAAGCTTTTTGTTCTTTGATACCAAACTCTTTAATATGATCTAGAGTGGGCTTTTTCTTGGTGTTGTAGGTGGTTTAGTTGTTTATGAGTTCTACTCAACCCAAGGGGCCAAAATAGAGAATTCCTTGAGACCAAAAAGGACAAAATGAAACTAACAATCTACCCTCTTTCAAACCCTTGAAGAACTAAGCTTCAAAGACCCTCAAGAATAGTAGAGAGTTCTACTATAATCTCACCCCAATATCCTTAAAGCAACAAAAGTAAACAAGAACAAATAGAATAGAGAAAATAAGCACCCAAGCAATGGAATTCAAACAAACCTTAGAAGAGCAATGCAACTAAGACCCATTCAAGAAACCACATTAGATTATCCAAAGATTTTATAGACTTATTGATAAGAAGGACTAACCTTTAAGCATAGTCTTAAACAAGATGAACAAGGAGGCTAGGGCCTCTCAAGACTCTCTCTTCAAAATTGAATAAAAATTGTGTATTGTGTTGTCAAATCATTAAAAGTTCTATTTGTACTACCATAACCCTAGCTAAGTAGTCCCTGAGGTTCTAGTTCAATTTAGGGTCTTAATAAGTCTCTAAAAACACTTAAAATTAGAGATAACTGGAGAAAACATAAAAAATGCGGCTGCCCCAGGCTGGAGCTGGTGCTGGCTAGGGCACTTGAGCCAGCGCCGATTGGGCGCTGCTTTGGGCCGCCGTTGGTGCAGGTTGAAGCCGGTGCCAGGTCTGATGCTTGGGACCGGTGCCAGAGGCCCGCTGGAAAGCCACCTTTGGTTAAGTTTCGTCCGTCTTTGTTACCGGCTTGAGTTCTTGTTGGGGTTGTTCTTCGATAGTCATCAAAATGAGCTCTTGGCTAGCTTCCTCAAGCTTCCAAACCTCTTCCATCCTCAAACATGATTTTATGAGCAATTGAAACTCATCTTGAAGCTTCTTAGACTAAGATCTTGTCAACGGTCCTTGTCCTTGCATTGTCACGCCTCCCCTTCCTTGATCATGACCTCCATGATGAAGGGGAGTCTCATCATATGTTCTTATCATTCTTTCAACCCTTTGAAAGCATTCTCAAAATAAAAGTACTTAACAAGATATATCAAGGCCCTCGAAGTTGAATTAAACAAGTCCACACTCTAGTTTAAGAACATTATTTCACATTTCAAGTAAAAGCATAGATCACATGAATCATACAAGCCAAGCTATCTACCAACTCAAGCTTTAAAAGTACATAAACTGCACAACTCAAGTTATGATGTATGGAAAACACACCCAATTCTAATCTTTTTCTCACTTTTTTTTCAATGACTTTGGGAATTAATAGCCACAAGTGCATGGCTTTCTCTTTACACACCATATCGGCCCTCTTACAATCATCACTCATCATTTCTTTTTTCTCAACAAATTTTTCTTTTCTTTTGCTTTTGGGAATTAACTATCTCAAGAAAGTAGATTTCTCTTCGCTATCCATATTGGCCCTTATAATCAAGCAAAAATAATTTTCTTCAAAGATGAAAAAACACTGAACTCATTTTTTCATAAAATTTTTCAACTCACACTCAAATTTTTTTTTCTTTCCACTGGAAGATTTTAACGTTTCACATTCCTCATCATAACTCAAAAATAAGGAAAATTTAATCTCATAATAAACGAGTTAGCCAACAACCTTTCCCATATACCTCACATTATTCATATTTAAACTAGATGAGTCAAATAGTACTTAAACACCAACGTATACAAGATCAATTCAAATTCACAAGTCTTATCACATCCTATCAAAGAAACTATTTTCAAATTAATAAAAATCCACCTAGTGAATTACACATCTCATATCCAAAAGAAGAAAGATAACCACAACATTGCTATGTCATTGAACCCACCAAAATTTTGAAAATTCTTGAAAATTCTAAAAATAATTGTCAAATAATAAAAATATGGATAGATATGGAACCTATTTTCAATACCAAACTCTCCCCCACACTTAAAGTGGACATTATCCTCAATGGTAAAAAATATAACAATAGAAGCAAATCAAAGGGACTAAAATAATAAAGGTGGGAGAATCAAGAAAAGAAAATATTCCCATTACACTTAAACTTCCACATAGTTGAATTCAGTATAATGAGTCATAAGGGAAATTATACCTCAAAGGAAACAAAAGAAACAAAAACAGAAGCGTAAATCTTCAAAAAGAACCAGAAAATAAAAATAAACTAAAAAAAAAAAAGAAAAGAAGTGAAAATGACTAAAGGAAAATCATGAATCATAGAGGGTGACATCGAAATGCTCTAAAGTGGTAAGTTCTTTACCTAAATACAGTTTCACGTTACATCCATTAACCTTGAAGATCCCCTTGGTTGGGTGAGACACCTCAACAACTCTAAATGGACAAATATGATGTACCTTATACCTTAGCAAATAGACTTCGTTGGGTGCAATAGATTATTGCGAATGGACGCCCTTATATTTTCCTAATAGACTTACCAATTTGGTCTTTTGATCACAATTATGGTTTTTTTGCTATGACCACTGGCAATTTTTCTCCTTTAGCTAAAAATGCAAATTCTAAGTGGTCGGGGAGATCTTTTAAGTCCAATTCCGATAGTTCCTCAATAGGTAACTTCATCCTTTCCAAACTGTTTTTTTCAATTTCCTCAAATTCTCCTAGCTTATAGCCCTTATTTGAATCCTCCAAATATGCAATAGATTGTTCCATTGTATCAAAGCCTTACTGAGTGGAATATTTATGTGTAGATCTTTGAATATTTCTAAAAACTTGTCAAATTGTGCATCTTTTACTAATTTTTGCACATGAGTGGGATAAAGTATCGATGGCTAAAAATTTGGTTTTTTTGGTTGTTTTTCAAAAGGTACACTATGAGGGGTTGGTTCAGACCTATCTTTTTTAGATGGTACCAGTTCTATTATAGGATTAGGCAGCTACTTACCACTTCATAATGTAATGGTAGCTAAATCCTGCTGTGTTTCTACCCCTAATGGTGATTTTATCACTAAATCCATTAAAAATCAAATTTGCATTCCCATATTTCTAATCATGTCTTCAAATTTTGCTAATGTGTCATCTATCCCATGAAAATGTTTAGTTACATAGGTTGCAAAGTTTGCAAGTACCCCTTTTAAGGCAGTGGAGTCGGATGATCGAGAGGTCATCTCTTAAGGCATGTTAAGATATCGTCTAATGTTCCAATTTCCATCTTAATTGTATAAAGTAACTGGTTAATATCATATATACAAATTAGAATATTAAACTATTTTAGTTAGTTAAGGTACATGTTCACAAGTTAAGTTTTTAAAAAATTACAACATGTAGGGATATCAAAGTACAAGTATACATGAAAGCAAATTATGGCACCTATTCATGCAAGGAAAATATATACATATTTACATATTCACATATAAATTGGTAAACATGGTTAAATCAACAAAATCTAGCCTTCTGTGATATTGTTCCCCAGCAACGGCGCTAAAAACTGGATGCGTAAATTTTGTGCGTATAAAAATTATCAAATTTAAATCCATCCCTTAGTTAAGTTTTAATGAAAACATTAATTCCAAAATACACATATGAGCAAGTATACTTATCGCAAGCATAGTATAGGGATTAATGAGTATCGATCCTCAAAGAAACAAGTACACACTAATAACTTTTCATTCATTGTTTAACTGAGCAAACAAAGTGAGAAAATAAGAAAAAGGAAAATTAAAGAAATATATATAACTTAAGGGTGTAGAAATATGCAATTTAGACAATTATCTTAGAAATCATGATAATGAACAGACTAGAAACTGTGAAACCCCAACTAAAACCAACCCTAGAGTAAGGGGGTCGAGATGCATATCATATTTTTTTGCATGCATAAATATATTTTTGAATGATTTTATGTGCTTTGGAATTTTGATTTATAGCCCAGAACTCTTAGTTGTGCTTATTGAATAGGAAGGGTAAAATGGTAATTTTGCTTGAAGAGAAAATAGGGGGATAACTTGAGGTTTAAATAGGAAGAATATTTAGGAAAGGAAGCAAGAATAAGAGGTGTTGTGGTTTAGTGGTTAGAGCTTTGGTATTAATCTCTAAGGTCTTGAGTTCAAATCCCACCAATTAAGTTTTATTATGATTAAATTTTATTTTTACAGGGTGGGATATTTTCGGCCTTGCATGCCATGAGTAGAAGTAGGAGTGTTGTCCTAAGGAAGACTTGAAGGGAATTTCTTAATCCCACTCTTGTGCCCTACAAAAATTCTTAAGGGATTCATGACCTTTTTGTTCCCTAGCTTACCTTAAATTATTCATCAATTAAGCTTGTTCAATTATCCAAATCCATATTTTATTTCCAGAAAATTCCAGCAAGGTTCTTTTATCTTGGAATTTCAAAAATGTCTCCTTGAGGATAGAATGTTGACTGAAAATGGGGAAGGAGTTAAGGAAGGTTCCCAAGAGAATTAATCTCCATGATTGAACCTTTAAACTCCACTCTATAAATGTTCATCTTCTTCATGTAGCAATCTGGAAATTTTCCAACTTCTTGGTCAGTTCAGCTTTCGAAAACTTTAGCCTTTTTCCTCACTCAAATGCTACCAGTAAAATAGCCAACTTGTTCAGCTTGAAGACTGAAATCATTGGCCAAAAATCGGACTGCATAAGAGCTGTGCAAACCAGGAAAATTCCTGGGCAGTTTCGCAGCTTGGTAGGCTAAAAAACATGTTGTTTCTTCCACCTTTGAAACCAGAAATTTAACTTTGTCTTTCCTTCATAAAGAAGGCTAGAAACTAGCCTTAAAGGATCCTCCAATACCCCTTCAAACCTTCTGCAAGTCGGCTGGAACATTGCAGAAAAATCTGCACAAAAATTCCAGCAAACCTCTTGAATGAACAACCAGAAATTCCAGCCTTGCTCCCTCTTCAACCATGTCCGAAACTCACTCCCATTTTCTATAAAACCAACCTTAGTCAGCCATGAACTGAACTTCATCACCTCCTCCATTGATCTGCATGAAATGAATAGCATAGCCACTCCTTAAATCACTCATTCAATCACTATAATCAAGCCTTCAATTGGAACTTAAAATTTTAGCAAATTACTCCATGAAACTTCCATGGATTAAGCCTCAACTAACCAGAAATTTCCACCACCATTGCACTCCACATTTCAGCTACCCTATAGCTCCTTCAACCTTATTCATCTCAGCAAAACTTCAGCAAATTCCAATCGGCCATAGCAGCTCCAAGAACCTCCATCAACCAAGCCATTCTTACCATATTTTCTACTTTAATTCACTCTCTAAATTACACCTTCTGAATTTCAAACAACCAGCTTTCCCTCTTCTCCCTAATCTAAAAATTCAATCACAAGAATTCCTCTAGCCATTCAGCCAACACCATTCGGCAAATTTCATCCAACTTCTCTCCATTCTCTCCATTTCTCCAAGAACACCAAGAACATAAACCACCATTCTCCAAGCCTAAGACCACCCTAAACACCTCTAATCTCTCCCAAAAACTCTAGATCATGTCTACTCACCCTTAGAATCCATTTCTATACTTTATAACGTCAAACATTGGAAACAAAATTCTGCTCACGGATCAAAACCAGAATTTTTCTTGAAGATTCAAGAACTCTCTCAAGGTACCCAAGAACGATTTTGATCACCTTCCTCCTTCAATATTTAATATAATATACTAATACTCTCTCTCTTTCTCTTCCTCTCTCTCTCTCTCTCTCTCTCTCTCTCTCTCTCTCAGCCGAAATGGTTGTTTCAACCATGGCCATTTTCTCTTCCTCCTTCTTGGTCAGATCAAGTCTTCCAATCCTATGGACTCTCTTGAGACTTCATCAAGGTAGTCATCATTCGAATATGTCTCTTTAACCCTCTCCTTAATTCTAAAATCATGTCTCTTGGATGTAGTTAAAAAGGGATGGAATATTATAAAAGATTGAGTATGTGTTTGTATGAAGAAGTTGGTATTGGAGCATGAGGATGTTTAGTCATGATAGAGTTTTATGATATTTTGTAGTGGTTGCATGCTCTTCATGTCGTGAGTTAGTGTGAATGATTAAGCATGATAGATATTATGTTACATTTGGTGAATATGGTTTTATGTTCTTGTATTCTTGTTGAAGCCATTAATATGATTATGTTTAGTGAAGTTTGGATCATGTGATGGTAGATATAGATTTAAGCCTTTATTCAAGAATTGAATGGTTTGTTGACTGGTGTTAGAGTTTATGTTCATGATTATTATTAGCAATAGGAGAATTATGATCATGACCTTGTTGATCATAAACTATTTAAGTTAGCCAATATTATTACATTAATAAAAATTAGAACTATATTTTCTTCTAATAATTTTGAAAACCCTAGGAAGCTTTAGTATTGGATTGTTAAATAGAATAGTGATATTTTAGCCAAATAAATGATATCTTTTATTAAAAATAAAATATATAAATATTATATACAATAATAATATTAAATAAAGCCTTTTATATAAATAATCATAATAGGTAAAATATTAATCTTATAAGTCATATATTTATAAACACTATTAAAATTTATTTATTATCTTTTAATCAAAATGTAATAAAATTTACTTATTATTAATTTTATTTATTATTTTCTAACTATTAATTATTAATTAAGAGAATAGTAATAATTTATTATTTTAATATCATCTAGGACTTAGGACCTTCATCAAATAAACCTTAGTTTATTTATTAATAACAAAGGTTATATTTGAACCTATAACTTATTAATAATTATTTCACAATCCCTAGTTATTTTATTATCAAGCTAGATTTATTTATAAATTCCTTTTTACCATCTAGCCTTAAAGTTTAGGACATTAGGGTCATGATTGTAGTAAGTTGAACTAGGATTATTTATGGAAGCAATTTTGGCTTAAGTTTAATTATGGCTTGTGTTTACCCCATGCGAGGTTAGGTCAACTTTGGAAGATCTTTGAATTAGCTCAAGCAAGGGATCAGGTAAGCTACTGCATCAAACTTATTTGATGACAAAAGGTTACCATTGCAAGCCAAACGTGAAGTGTGAACTCTCATTTTGTAAAGGCAATTGAGGACTGTTTCCTTTCTTGTTTCAGTCAAACAAATTATTTGAAATTCAACAAGCAGTTTTACTCAAACACTAAACTCTTTCTAAAACCAACTTTGGCACAAACTTTAGAAACCCTTGATTGACATTTCCATGTAAATCAATGTTTTATCAATTTTCTCCCAAGTGGGATAAACAAACATTGAGTACTCAATAAGAGTAGGCTAGTAGTACTAGTTTTGAAGAGCAAGAGTTAGTCTTCTGGCAGGAGGCCACCTCCAGAAGATGAACTCAACTTGGAGAAGCGATAGTAATACTTAGTCATGCCGGTCCGAGGTAGCAGGTTTCAGTCATATGGACTGTGTGTTGCCGGAGTGGACAACCGGTTTGTTTTGGTGTAGAGAATGAGGAGTATCTTACCCAATAGGCCGTACACCTACCTTTTGTCAGTCTGTACTGTGTGTCATTCTGACCGTTATATGGACATGCGGCCTAACGTGTGGTAACCTGTGGCCGCCCCTTTGAGTGGTTGAATTTAGTGTGCACTTTGATGGTTTGAAAAGAGGAAAATGCCACTCTTTATTTTAACCTTATTTATTGCTTGCCAGCATTTTCTCTTATGAAATTTTACAACTCGCATACATGAACTGTTTTCTTGAATTCTCAAAGTACACACGGACTTACTGAGATTTTTATCTCATCACCTTTTATGCCATGTTTTCAGGGCGGTCCTGCTGTGGAGAAGAGTAGCTAGAATGTTGCCCTCTTGAAGACTCTATGTTATTTAATTTATCTGTTACTTTGAGAGATAATAGTGAACAATTTATCTTGGATTTGTTCTTGAATTTTTGGGTTGTAATAAGTTTTTAATTTCAAAGTATTTTTTTATTTTTGTTGTGTGACCTAGTTATAAAGACCCATTGTCCTTTGGACGGGCGACATCCCCGGCCGTGTTAGGCCAAGGTAACGGGGTGTTACAACAACTCTCTCAATTAATTATCGTCTTAGTATCATGAAGGAATATAAAGTAAAATTCAATTATTTCCCAAGTCATGAATTCAATTAAAATAGATTCCGCTTCTTTCCCAATCCATGGAATCACTATTTCTTGATTGAATTAACATATTTCCCAATCAAACCAACATAACAAAAAAATCCATTAAACTCAATTCCCCATAAATATGAAGTTAGTCAATAACCCTATACTCTAGGCAAAATTAACTAATCTTTGATTACTTAAGTTCTTTGGCTTAACTTTGTTTCTTAAGACCATTAAGCAATGACAAGTATGAAATAAATAAAATAAAATCAACTCCTAATGTCGTTTCCCTAGTAAATTAGAAGCAAATCTAACTTCATCAATTCTTCCATAATCACAAGTAATCAAATACTAAGAATGATAGAAAATTGATCAAATAACTACATTAATACAAAAACCATGAATCACGTAATATTGTTAAATTATAATGGAAACATTGAATACAAAATTATTCTAGAAAAATAAAACAAAGGTCAAACGAAAAACTCATAGACAAGCCTCCTTCTCCCTTGATGACTCACTTGAACAATGCTTCTAGATATGATGAATTCTACTTTAATGAATAATTTGTTGATTTGATTCCTTAAATTCACACTCGTGTCTTGTGTTTTTCTTGTTTAAATTTGCTTTCAAGATGCTAAAATTCATCTCCTAAGTTCTGGGCCGAGTAGAGATTGGAAAATACCAAAAATGTTGGAAAATTACCAAATCCACGCAAAAAATGGAAAGCTCGCCGACATTGCACAGAAAGCAGCCGACACATCTTTTAGGGTCAT